>STHB01000005.1:239191-357919 GCA_018908115.1 Anopheles rivulorum
CCAAGTGCCAGGCGCTACACGACTGGCACCTTTATTCCCCCAGGCGCGTTTTCTAGCACTTTTACCAGTGCCACTTGTCGGGAAAATCTCTTTCCATTTGGTTTTAATTAAGCGCAAATTTCACTGCTTCTGCTTCACATCCCAGCCACCACCTGCCTCCTCCTCCTCCTCCTCTTGCTGGAGGTGGCCTCGAAAATGGTGGAAAAGTGCAAAACCAAACGCGCACTCGGGTGTGGAAAATCCTGCCCATTCCATTTCCCGCGCGCACGGTTCACGGTTATTCGTGTTATTGATGCCCGCTCTCCGGGGTTCGGTGCTTCTAGAGAGAGAGAGAGCACTAGAGAAAAATCCACCAGCCAACGATTTCAACTATGATGATCGGGCGCGAAAAACAGCGACAGATGGAGGAGGAGGTGGAAAATGGTGAGGAAAAATAAATAAAATCAGGCGAAAGGAAACGAGGGTCATTCAAATAAATTACCGGTGTCTTTTTCCGAGCTCCAGATTCGGATGTTTTTGCGGAAGGTTGGCACTGCACTGAACGGTTCAACGGTGTGCACACTATAGGCCGTGGTTGTCCCAGTGACCAGACAAAATTGTTTTTTATTTCTCTCTCTCTTTTTTTTTTGAAATTCGTTTATGATTTTGGTGTGTGCTTTGAAGTGCAGTTTCAACCTGCCTTTCATCGCCAACAGCAGCACACCAATGAAGCCTACCTTTGTAAGGTGATATTAATTAATTTGACCAAATGGCTGATACGGGCATCGCGACCACTGTGCAGCTTCTCGAATACCCCAAAATCTCTCCAACCTTCTCGCTTGTGTACCCATCCGTTGCCAAAATACACTCCGCACTCGCAAAACCGGGCGACAACCGGGTGGCGCAAACGTGTGGAAACCGAATTTTACGGAGTGAAAAACAATTTTAATCACGTTTGCTTAACTTCATCCCAGGCGCTGTTTGAAAAGCGGCTTCGGTTTGCTGTGCACCAAACAACCCCCCAACCCTATCCCTCCCTCCCCACCTATTCAAACCCCAGTTGTCGTGTCGAGAGGGTTCGCCTTGTGTTTTCCTGAGCAGCGGCCGCCGTCCGTAAAACCTCGCGTGTTATGAGGGATGAGAAAACGCGCCCCCTTTCACGCGCCATATCACGGTGGCCGAATATGCACCACCATTCGAAGTGATTTCATTTTGTGGATTTGCAAAGGACCAATCTCCCGTCTGCTCTTACAACTCCCCACCTTCCCGTACCACGTAAACCCGGGGTTTTACGCACGGGCGAACAATCGGCCGGCGAGCCGGAAATGGTAAGGAAGATGGAAAATTTTCGGAAGCAAATCCGAACCTAACCTGTCCGGGTGGTCCGGGGTGGTGAATTTGGGAGTGAGACGTCAGAATAAATGAAAACAGTACGCTGCACAAAAGCGAGAGATCATCAACAAACCGGGCAAGAGCAGGTGGAGGAGTGTAGTTATCAGATTGTGCGGTATCAGATGGAAGCTGGAAGGATGGGAAGGAGGGTACACTCTTTGCAAACGGTGCCATACGACCGTCGAGTCGTTTTGCGTTAATTAGCTCTCTTTGGCACTCTTCCGGATGAGGTGATGAGGTGGTGAGGATGCAAATGATGAAAATGTACGGCTAACGATTTGAGTACCGGTCCCCGCAACACAAGAAAAACACCAGCAAGAAGAGGAGTGAGGGGAGGTTGGGGGTAGGGGAGGTTAGAGCATTCAAATCTGAGAGGGGTCAAATGCGAAACCGTAAACCATCGCACAACAACCCTACGGAGGCGATCAACCAACACATTGACGCGTTTGACCACGAACATATACAACCAAGGGAGCATGGTTTGGTGACAGGCTGGTGACCCCTGTCAATGGGGTTGGCGTCGGCCAGGAAGGGGAATTGATTCGCTCACTGCAAAACCAGGAGCTTACGGGTTTCTGTGAGTGTGTGTGTGCAAAAGTGGGATTGAAATTCGAATAAAATACGACCAAATTGCTCACAATGCATACGGTGATTAAACGAAATGTGTCCCCACACATCCAGGAGGCGCGCGTAATGACACCAGCATAAAGTGGTGTAGCAGATTTGTCGAACCCACTACAGATCATTACGGAGAAAGCGATAGACGATAAAGACATTGTTAAATGTTAAATGTCATTGATAAAGAAGAGGAAGAATTACTTTACTAAAACGCTTTTGAGCTGTTAAATGAGAAGTATAATTTCTAAATAGTTTAAGTTGCAAAAGTCATCATGGAAATGTTTAAATATGCTTTAAGTTACGATAGAAAAGGAGCACTTTAACAATATTTTCAATCTAAGCTAAAATCAATGACTTATAAAAATAGCACAATTAAATACAATCAACTCACAAACGAACAAAGACTTGCTATCTCGGCACAAGACATGTCGCAATGGGGGGGTGGAGTGGGGGGAGGGGTAATAATTTTCAACGTCCTGTATACATAATACATTCTAAAACCATTCAATATGCAATTCATCGACAATCACTGTAGAAGTTGTGTATCGGTAAAGGCGTAAATAACTTCCCTCTCTCGCCATTAAATTGACATTCAATTCAACCACCACCACAGAAACCTTGCACACACACACGCGCACACGTTTGGAATTGGAATTCTCGTACTGCAAGCAAATCGTTAGCGTCCGACGAGCGTCCGGGAGAGTTTGCGAAAACTAGGAAAGTTCCCTTTTTCATCCCTTCAAAACTCCCCCTTTGGGAAATGGATGACTTTATCGCTGGTGTTTGAAACTGTCTGAAGCCGTCCCGTCACACGCGTGCAGGCTGAAATACATTTTGTCGGTTACGATTTTCAGCCCTTGTTGATGGAATATTTATTACCAAATTTCACGCAAATCAAAATCCTCATTCGCAGGCGTTCGGTTCGGTTGATGGCGATGCTTCTGGTTGATTCTATTCCGTTTGCGAAATCCGTTTTTGTTTTGTTGTATGAATTTTGCGATTGCAAATAAATATAACATGTCTTCCTGTTTCGCGTGCTGTCGCTATCGCACATTAGCGTTAAAATAGTATGCTTTATACGAAGTAATGAAAATGATTATTCTTCATTTGTATGATAATTATGAAATTTAATACCATCACATCACAATTCCCACACACAGACGGAAGACACACTTGGGGAATAACTGGCAGGCACGGCCGAAGCTTGACACGTTAGATGTCCCTTCGCATGTTGCCAGTTAATAATTCAGCAAAACACAATCATTTCCCATCTACATAATTGCATCTCGATCAGTGCCGCGCTGCTAAAGGCCAAAAACAACCCTCCGAATGATGAATCAGGTTTGTTTCGTCCTCGTTGGTGTTGTTGTTGTTTTTTTTCCCCTCCCATTTTGCTCTTGATTTTCTGTTCAAGTGCCGGGGGAAATTCGATACGGCAATCAAGTCGTTACATGCGCCCTCCCCCTCTACCATTACCCAAAAACCAAACAGGGAAAAAAAGAGAAACACCAAAAGGGACACATGGTCACATTTTCAATATTGAAATTGTGGCCTTATTTATACCCCTCGTTGAATGCCCTTTCTGGCCAACACATTGCTCGTTTGCACTCGTGTGGTGACCGTCCATAACGGTGGAGGGGGGGTGGGGGGGGGGAAGTTGCGAGTTCGGCCATCCCGGGTAAAGCTACAGGCCATAAAACATAATGCATATCAAACGCCGGGATTGTAGCCGGGATTTGCTATGACACTGGGGAATTATCCTGCCAAAGTGAGTGCGCGCGCCCATGCCCGTGGGGACATTTACCCTCATGGGGTAAAAACGGTCAGCTGCTGCACGTGTGTGTGTGTCGTTCCCTTTGCCGTGTGTTGCCGAAGGATGATGATGTTACGGTTGATGACACGGCCGTCCCCTAGTCTCAGCTTTGCACACAGTACAGTAGACAGTACATCACCTTCTCCTCCTCCTATGAATGGGGGTGAAATGGAAACAAAAGTGCCACAACCCCTACGCTGATTGGCCGCAGGGGTCGATTACTAGGCGCTGCTCTGCAATATTGACAAATTTAGCATTCCATTGTTTTGTTGTTTGAGCGGTTAATTTGATTAGCGCAGGCATTGCAAGGGAGCCGAATTGTGATGGTAGTAGACACGTTAGGAACGATAACGCACAGCAGGGTTTTCTGGTTCAAATAGCCAATTTAAAGGCTACTCTGGATTTTTTTCAACTTAAACT
The DNA here is from genome assembly GCA_018908115.1 of Anopheles rivulorum. Taxonomy (NCBI): domain Eukaryota; kingdom Metazoa; phylum Arthropoda; class Insecta; order Diptera; family Culicidae; genus Anopheles; species Anopheles rivulorum. Next base: position 243,414 of record STHB01000005.1, read on the forward strand.
GGAAGATGCTGAGGTAGAAATGGAATCCGTCACAATTTTCTCAACAACGTTTATAAAGATTTATTATATACAAAACTGAACAAAACTATTAAGGACAAGCGGATAATTTGGCACTACTTCTGGATTATTTTCAAGTAGAACTAGATGAGCAAGATTTTGCTCAGAAGAACTAGATGTGGAATTTTCGGAAGATATGAAATTCTTCACAATGTCACGAACTTTTGCCAGCTAAAATGGATTCTGTTTCAAACATTCTCGTCTGACACTCTTATATATTCTTGAAATATATGGGAAGCGTAAGTTTGAACAGAATTAAAGACAAGTGTTGAATAAATTCCTTAAATCGATCCAACTTTACCACCTGAATCCAAAAAAAATATTGTATTATCTGTAATATATTTCATGTCGGAAGGCTGCTATTACAAACTCATACTCAACTTTTACTTTATCAAAAAACAAAAGATAAAAAAATACAAATTTTGAGTGATAGAAATAAATTCGAATCAATTAAATACTCAATGAAAGATAATTATCTTCCTTTTTTTCAACACTAAAAAGTGCATTCGATACTACCATACATCAAGTCCGTAATCCTCGAACGTGACAACTTCAACAACGAAGCATGCCCACACTGGTGCTGCTAATTACTTCATTCGTGGGGGTTGATGCTAGAGAAAGAAGATGTATACTTGTTCGAATGCTTTTCCTCCCGGGACTACTTCCCGAAACCGTGCCGTGCCCGACAAGCAACACCGGCACCATCTCAACAGTTTAACAGCGTAACCATAAAACCAACTCCTAAAAACACCACACCGCACACAACAGCCCGGCGCAGCCCTAGCACACAAGCGCTGCTGCTACCATTTGCTGAAAAGTTTACCAACGCCAATTTAATGCTTCACTGTCTTCTGGTACACACCGTTCGAACGGCTAACGCCAGAGCCGGGAGAATAAACAAAACAAAGAACAACAAGTTCCAAGCCGGTCGGTCCAACAAGACTCCCGACCACCGATGCCGCTAAGTTAACTTTCTCGTCCGTGTACGGGCTGGCCTCTAGCCCTCTCTATGGGTTTGCTACATTTTCCGGCACTAATCGTGGGCTACATCCGCAAACCTTTGCCCCACACCACGTGCCTCACACCATGAAGACCGCCCGCCCTCCTGTCCGTCCGCCACATGGCTCGTACCGTGCAAATGGATCGTTTTCACGATGCTAAAGGACTTTTCAGTACTTTGCCTGCACGAGCACGAACTCGCCCCATTCCCGGGCCGCTCGAAACGGCAAAAAGGCGACGGGCCGTGCAGAAAAAGCCGCCGGAAAATATCTCTCACCCCCCGGGGGGAAAGAAAATTAAACGATGCCAAAGCGAAAACACCTACGACGAACGACGAACACCGGGTTAAAGCGACACCAGTTTTCAATGCTGCCACGGGACCGTCGGGGCGAAACGCCACTTTTTCTCTACCGGTGCTCTTTGGTTGTTACGACTCCCGACCCATGGCCGGCCTGGCTGGTTGCCGGGCTATCCGGGACAGATTAGATAATAAACGAAGTGAAATTAATTAGCTTATCAACGTGCCCAGAATGGTTGAGCGGTTCTTGGCACAATGCGACCAAATCGGGTAGATTAAAAACAGCCGCTAAAATGACGGGAAACAGAAAACATGACATCAAAGGCAGGGCCCGGGCGGCGAGCGAGGTGGCAACATTTTTACAGAAGCAAACATTAGTCCAAATGATGAATTAATGCTGCCTTAATGTGACAATAATTTTATCCTTATTAAGTTGGATGAAGAAAAACGATGAGTTGAGTATAGTTGTGTTTGGATAAGTTTGTCGAATTGATTTAAGATTTACCATCATCTTTCGACTAACTTTCGGACAGGTTACAAATTTATGTTCTAAGTACTCTACAGTTAGATTTGGTACTTTTCGGTTTCTTATGTACTTTTCGTATTTATTTTGGTTGAGAATGAGTTTTGAAAATGATTTTTCGAAATTACAATAGTTCAAGAAAGTTTCTACAACAAATGTAATGAAACATTAAATAAGCGTTTTACATTAAATGAAATCAACAATTTACATCGTCAAAACTTTTATCAAATTCCATTACTGAAAATGTAGCTCTCAAATTCATCATTTTCCCGGGACGATCGATACGGTGAGCGAATTTTCCTCGCCCAGAGAAGAAAACTTAAAATTCTTCATCGTCAAATGTTCAGTCCAACGGATACATCATCTCCCGCTGCATATCTGGAGTATCATTTCAAATACCTTGGATGGAATCCTATGGCTGTCAAGAGATCTCCAACTCTTTTGCTCACTAACAAAAGCAACAACAACCAGGCAAGATAGCAATGTTGATAGGTGCAATAATCCATATTTCGCCACCCGTTTCCCTCACAGTAGCCACGCTGGATAGCCAAACTGCAGAATTATGCGAATGATTGTGGTTCCCGGCGGCCGGGCGTGCCGATTGACGAGTCAGCGACGAAAATGATGATGAAATGTTCTCCCCAACAAAAAACCGTCCAGCGTCAGGTAGAGCAGGAAATCTTACCCAAAGAGTTGTACAAAAACCATTTCAAGCGTATCTCTTTCGCTACAAGTAATGCTTGCCATGTCACTTGATAGACGGTTTCTTACCGACGCCTGATAAACTCTTGACGTGAAACAACTTCCTTTCTGCATTCCGTTCCTCCGTTCCGTTCCGCACCCTTGCGGTTTTACATTCCTTCTTCTAGCTGGCTTTGTGGTGCTTTTTCTTATGTCTAGCTTTTGCCACCAACCGAAGAACCCAAGACAGAGGCAGTACCTTTCCATTCTGGAGCGTACATAAGCACACAGACACACACACACACACATAGACAGAGCATCACAAGTTTGCCTTTCGACAGTTTGTGGTTGAACTGGCTGACACCCGTTTCCTACCGTTGGTGGTTCGTTCTCGCCGCTCACCAGGAACACCGAAACATCTAACAACTTGACGATAAACCAGGATCTACCCGCAATGTCTACCCATGCCACACACGAAGCATCTCCAAACCACCCACCCCCCTCCCCATTCCCCAACTCCCTCCTCTCACCACCACCCCAATGTCGGCATGTCAGGGAAGTTTTCAGAACTCGTTCTACGGTGGCGTTCTCACTCACTCGCTCACTCGCTCGCTCTCTCTCCCTTACAAGAATGTTTTGGGTGGTTACTGTGCCACTCGGCAGCCGTGTCTTCCACCATGCTTTCGGTGGTGTTCTGAAACTTCGCCACCGTCACCAATCCTCCAAACATCAACAAGCAGAAGAGACGGCAATCTCTGTGGATTCTTTCTTTTCGGGTTGCGGTTTCATGCCATCAAGCTGTACGATGTATGCGGCTAGCTGCGAGTATCAAGTGCGAAGCTTTACTTAAGCTTTCCTTAAGCACACATCCTTCCTACAATCGCACACCAACGCGCACGTGTTCATTAAAATATACACGCACTTGGGCAAAAATAAAACGCGTTCCCAGCGAGAAGGAGGTCTTCCTTGTTTCAGGTTCTTTACCTTTACCTTGTATTGCGTGGAACTCCAGAAACAACAAAACATTTGGATGTAACGTCAAGAATTAGTTTCTTTTTTAAGATTTTGCCATGAGAAAAATATCTTTTTCTTTTGCTCATACATTTTTGGAGAGAGAGAGAAGAACTCTATTCTCTGGGAATTACCAGGTACATCGCTCAACGAATAAATTTATTTAATCACCTGCTAATACAAACAGCATAACGATCATCATCTCAATTATCAATTCACATACACATACATTCATACACACTTTTATTGAAATCAATCGACCACTAGTGTCCACTTTCCTGCTCGATAAAGCAGTCGGAAAGTTTATCCCATCCGCTCGGCTGACAGCTCAGGCTGAAGGCAGTTCGATCTCCTTTAACGTCGTCAAAGGGCAACTAGCTGGAAAGTCACCCCCGAGGGAGAGGGGTAGTTTTATTTCTCCATCCCAAATCCCATTTGCCCGAACATTCGCTAAAGTTTTCCTACTGTCTCTCTCTCTCTCTCACTCTCTCTCACTCTCACTCTCTCTCACTCTCTCTCACACTCTCTGGCATTCCACGCTGAACCGCTTTTGTTGAAAATCTGAAAATCCTTCCACACGAAAATCCGGCTGATTAGGAGATGATGCTGGGCGATTGATGCTGCACGGCACACAAGACAACCCGAATTGTCTCTGTGTGTAGCGGGTGCCAGTGTGGAGAAGTGATTTACCAGTTTCAGACGGCCAAACGTAACCGCAAACGAGTGATGGGGAGGGAGTGCGAAAATCAAACCAGAGAAATGCCGGAGCGAGCAAGAAGGATTGGCGCAACCCGAGGGGTTGGTTTGGGTTATTTTGGGGGAAAAACCTCATCATCACTCCCCAACCACCAATGCCCGGGAGGACGGGGTTGGCGCGCTAGAATCGCGAACAAAATGCGAAAGGAAACGGAACCGCCGGGACAAGCTTTGAATATTTAATCACCTCGGGTGCCGCAGTTGGATAGGCGACGGAAACGCCACCGACCACTACCAGCATCACCACCCCAAAAACGGAAAATGGTTCAACGGTTGAAAGCTGGAAATGAAAATTTGTTTGAAATGAGACACCACCACCACCACCCATCGCAACCAGCAGCACCTCCGCAAAGGATCTGCGCCTCTTTAGGAATGGCGCTTTTCGCTTTTCCAACTCGCGGACGCCACGGCGGTGGTGAATGGTGATGGTCGTCGTATGCAAATTTGGTCGGAGGTGAAATTAACCATACAAATTAGAATAATATACACCGGGCGACGGAAGCGAACATAAAAGATGGGGTGCCGGATCGGGAAGGTGCCAATCGGAGGTTAGAAGCAGGCAGTTTGGATCTGGCAAAGTGTGGGACGACGGTAAAGCACCTAAAAACCATCACCAGCACCGGAACTCTCGTGACGGTTTGCCGTCGTCGTCGTTGTCGTTTGTTTGCCACGCTTTCGAGCACCCGCAATCATTTTGGGCTGTGACATTTGCTCGCGGATTGGGGGTTTTGCTGATAGACGATGTGCAAATATAGCTGCCGTCACCCAAAAACAAAAAAACAACTCTTTACGTCAGCAGAACGCGCGTTGGTTTCCATTTGTGTCGGTAGCTTGGAACTAGTGACTCGATTTTCACAAATTATGTTTCCTTTTTTAGGCACTGAAGATGAAGATGTGTGTGCAGGGCCCGTTGATGAAAAGTGTTGTATTTACATATGTGCAAATAAATACATAATCAAATAACAAAAGCTTATTATGGTGCTTTGTTTTCCTGTGGTTCACGGCCAAGTTCTGTGTGAATGTATAAAGGAAAAACAATTCGTTTAATGTAATCGTTTTACAAATCAAAACAAATGTATCAAACTATTGAAACCGTATTTAATTTCATTAATAACAAACAAATCAAAGCGAATCATCCGGTCGTCCGTTGCATAAAGCGTTTGCTTCTGCCCGTACCACTCATGCCGGCACACGTTTCGTTTTATGTGCTCTCATCGTTGATGAATGTCACCAAAAAGGCAACCCCATACCGAACCCAATAAATAATTACCCACCGAAGCGGGTACCGGCGGCACCGCGACACGGTCGAAATGGGAAAATGTAATAATTTAATTACCGTTTTGCCGCGGCACTGAATGTCGCAAATGCCGGTACGTAACCCAAGCCCCACACCACGGAGTGTTGGCCGCAAATCAGTAATTATCAATCATTCATTTGGCGAGATTGCCACATTATTTCCCATTCGGTAGCACGATGATGACGCAGCCGATCTGACATGGAGCAGAGTGTGTGGTTTTCACGAATCACGAATTGCGCATTAAAAGCTACGCCATAGGTGATAAATTGCGATACATACATCTCGTTTGTTTTGAAGGATGAAATGCGTACGATGCGTGCTGAAGCATTTCATCCAAACAGGATAATATAAAAGCAATTGTTAAAATTACATTAATTTGAATTTGATTTGATTCAGCTTTTTGGGGCATAAACAACACAATAAAATTGTAATAAATAATTTTCAAGTTGAACTGGATTATGTTACAATCTGTCCATTTTCCGGATCTTTTGCATGATGACAGTTCTAAAAATATAAAGATTTCTAATAAATTTAATAAAATTCATTTCAACAAATTGCAATTCAACTTGAAAATAGTCCACAAATGGTTTCAACCACACCATCGGAACCTTGAAAACCCCTGCAAAAACCCGTCCATCGGCGAATGTGTGGCAGGAAAATTAAATAACTATCAAAACAATATCAATAACCGTTCTTTGTGCTGACTTTCGACCATGAATTATACATTTTTGCGGTTCGAGTGCAATATTTTACGTGTTTCTTTTGCTACCTGTCATTCGCGAAGGGAATTCGGACATGCACTAACGGTGCGCAAAAAACCTGTTACGGTTCCTTCTTCCATTACAATTCCAATTCCATCTCACCCCGATCAACACGCCACCAGAGAGCTCATGAGCCTGCCGAATCAATATATCTGCCAATTTTGCACTGCAAAACAGCAGTGTGTAATGAAGGCGACAAAAGTACGAACTGGTCTTGCCCGTTCTTAGCTCACACCGGCATGTTCCACACGAAATTGTGCACCAGGACGAATTATGACGGTGGTCGTGTTTTCGCGACTTTGTTGCACTCGATCTAATTGACCGACCGGTGGGAAGCGACATGAGGAGCAGTGCGCGTCGGATGTGCGCAACCAGGCGAGCGAACCATTTTAATTGCCAGCTGCTTTTATTGGTTTTTAAGTAATTTATTCATTCACTTTACAAAAGCGTCATGTTATGTTATTGCGTTCGTTTGCCCATTCGCCCACCATCTCCCTCCTCTCTCTCGTGCCTCTGTCGCGCCGTTGTAGAAAATGCATCGCGATGCACTTCACACTAACGCTCTCTCTCTCTCTCTCTGTGCAGCACCGCACCGTAATTGGGTGTATTAAATTAAACTGGTGTGAAACGATTAATGCCACAGCGGTCGAGATGTTTGTTTGTATGCAGCAGCCTGTTTGTGTGATGGGGCGCTCGTGTGTGTGTGTGTCCACGTAGAATGATGATCATGTTTCGCCCGTCGTGTGATCCGGTTTTGTGATGGTGTTTGGGCTGGTTGTTTTTTTGTTTCCTCCAACCACCCATATGCTTTTAGCGGTTAAACGAACTAATGGTGCGGCGTGGTAAGTCGATTGTTTCGCCCATTGATTCGCCATCTCACGTGGCGGGTGGAACACACACACAAAAAAAGTTTCTATTTGTTGTCTGTACCATAATAATTACCGCGAACACTGCTGTGCGATGGACAGTCATGGTTTCATAATCTGCTTTGAAAGCTCTCTGACCGCAAGCAACACATCGACAACACAAATGTATTTAATTACAATTTGCATGTTAAAGTTAGCTAATTGAACGATGCAGTGCAGCACAAATCAGGTTGGTTTAATAAAAAATTAAACAAAATTGCTGGTTTCACTTAACGAACGTTTGAACGGTCGCTGAATGTAACCTCAAAACCACTGAAGGTTGAAGGTCTTTAATCTTTGGAGATTGTAACGGTAATGCTTTCTTTATTCTACATTTGGTTTAACGAAGTTTCGTAGCTGTCACTTTGACAGATTTCGAGCTGTGCTTAACTATAAAGGTTTCTAAAATAAAATTGTTTACAAACGCATCATTTTCATGTAGAGTTCGATGCAATTTGAAACAATTAATAAAAAAATAAATTCATACCAATTGTATGGAAGTTTTAAATATTTAATTAACCGGTAAATTGCTCGACTCCAAACAGAATCGCAACATTATTAAACGTATGCTGCAACACAGTTGTGGGAAAGTGCATTCCTTCCGATGCGACGATAGCAATCTTCGTTCGGCTGTACGTGCTCGATCTCCATTGCAAGATGCAGTCTCCTTCACTTTTCTTACACTTCATGCTCAGTGGCCAGGGACCGTTTTGCCGCGAAAACAAAGCGAACAGTTGAATAACCCGCGCTGCAGTCAATTTATCATCATTCCCAAGCTGACGGCGCCGCCTGCACCGCGATGACTCAATTTGCCTTCTTTGTACCTTTTCCATTCACCCCCACCTCCGCTCCCTCCTCCCCCACTTCCCTCCAACACACAAGCCACTTTTTGTGTCGAGGTACTCAGCCTGCGGAATGCATTGTGCATCAATTGCGGTAAATACCGGCAGCACCCAAGCTAATCATCAGCGTTCACACAATTCCAGAAGCACTGGGAGGCTGGAAGGTGACGCACACCATTCCAACTGCCACACTAAAAGCTCAACCCCATTTTGCGGTCACCCAGCGCCGTGCGGATAGGTTGGAGGAATGTTGGACCGGCCGAGATTGAATGTGCGCCGGGTGTCCCGGGGAAGTACCCGAGGTTGACCGATCCGCGCGGGATGGAGAATCATTTAATTGGCGAGAAGCATTACGAAATAATACACCACACACACATGCATCGTCGGTTGGGAGGTGGGGGCATGATCGGAAGTGTCTAAGCATCATTAGCATACCATGCATGCAATTACAGTGCAATTGCACCGGGCAGACCGATCAGCCCGTGGAGACCGGTGGGTGCAATAAACGATGAGTGTAGAGGGGAGGGGTAGGGGGGATGGGTGAGTGGGCAGCTTACAAAGCGTCAGGGCGTCAATTATCTATGCACTTGCAGCAATTTGCATCGGACCGGGAAATGAACAGTACACAACAACAACAGCAACAACAAAAAATGAAACAACAAAAACATTCAGCTAGTTCCCTATTCTGTTCCCGCAGCAACCTGCCCATCCACCGCACCACACCGCAAACCTGTCGATTGTGAAGCGATAACAATCACATGGGCAATTAATTATCTTAATGCATCAATTTCCAAGCGTTTCCCACCATTACGAAGTCAAGCGGATGAACGAAGACAAAACAAAAATCGTTTACTACACACATTCCAACCGGCGCGCCGCCGGCCACTGCCCTGGTTGAGTCCTCTTTGAGTCCAAACTAATGCACTACAGGCGCAACTTGTAACAATTTGCAATTCCTCACCACCCTGCAGCAAGGTGCACTTGCCACACGTGGCATTCGTCGCTTGGAATGGGCGGGAGAGCCTATACAGCTAATCTATTCCGTTAGCGAGAATGCTGAAATGGATGCATTAGTGCAATCTCGATGAGGTTACAGGCCCCGATACGATCAGGTGACAGATGTTTTCTTCTTTTTTCTCTCTCTTACTCACACACACACACACAGACAGGGGCATCCGAAAAAGGAGGGTCGTAAAGGTGATTGGGGTTTGCTCATTGTAGAAGATAATTGTCTATTGTGTGAATCGATGTCGTGACCCACTCAACTGCACAGAATTCCAACCTATTCCCTTCCAGGATGAGCTTATTCATTCTTAACAAGCTCATTTCCCCATAACGCCTCGTTTGGTAAACGATCTCCCTTGCATTGGAGATTAACATCGTAGCTCCATTTAATTATAAGACTTAGAATTCTGTATTCTGTTTGTCAGGAATTGCACAATCTGACGCAATATACAGCAAGCAACCGGTACGTGTTGCAGAAAAGAAAAGAAGTTAAACCACTTGTGCAAAATGTAAACATCCGATGGCTGGCCCTCGTACCGAAACGTTGTGCCAAAAAGTGTGAGCGAAGATACACGGATTGACACAAGTGTCACAGGAAAGACAAACACAAAACCCTTTTGTTTGTCACGCAGTGCAAATACCAGTGTATCTTCAGTCTGTAATATCGGGCAAGGGCATGTCAGACGAAAACCAAACCGAACGACCATGTGCAGCACACACTTTCGGCAACACCGTTGTTTTCTGGTTTGTTTTGCTTCGTCGACGTACCAGACAAAGACAACAAGCGAAAAACACAAGCTTTCCAACCTTAGCGCGTGTATACGTAATGGAATGTGTTTATTAATGAAACATTTGTGGACGCTATTTATGCCCCATCGCTATGCTGGCTGGTTGCCTGCTGTGTATCCGTTTCTGCGTGCTCTGATCGTGCGTTGTATCAATACAGGGGTTTCCCAGATCAAGTTACGATCAAGTTTAAGGCATTTCTGCATTGTCTTCAAATTGAACTAGAATGTGTTAAGGTAAATATGGACAGATTTTCTTATTTTCTGATAATTATTTGCTATCGTTTTTGATCACACAAGAATTGTGTGATCAATTGCTGAAAAAAAAAACAATTCTACGCATTGGTTTTACTTATCTAGATCATTTCGAGATTTATAACACCATGTCCAGTTCTATGTGGTGTAATTATGAGATCTTAAATCTTATACAGTCAAGTCTCCTTAAGGTAGTGTCTATCAAAGATAGCATGTCTGTCTAAGATGAATATTTTGGAAAGTCATTTGCATTTGGTGTCTCTCAAAGCTACAAAGTCTCCCTAACATGGTATTTTCAAAACTGCACATACTGTTTGTACACCAATGTCTCTTTAAGGTAGCCGTGTTTTGGTGTTTGCTAATGACAGCTCATGATGGTTGCGTTTACAGAGTATGGTTGAAGACTGTTTACACAGGTTTATGCTATGAAATGGTAAACAAACACAGGATGTCAAATTCTCAAAGCTGCAAGTCTCTCTAAGACAGCGGTCCCGTCAGCTTGCAGCTTAGACAGACTTGACTGTACTTTCAAAAAACAACAAAACCGCACGATATTCCCACCACAGCAAAGGATTTCTACTGCTTCCTTCCTGTGTAAAAGATCGATTAAATTATGATGTTCGAAAAGAGCACCCAAGGAAAAAACTTCCAAACCTTATGGCCGGAAATCGACAATGATTAATGTTGATAGCATTGCGCCTACCACTGGTTAATCCATTGTTTGTTGGTCCATTAGCGAACTCGCTTACTTACCCTCCAGGGGGTGGTAAGCAGTTCAAAGGCAGCGTTAATCACCGCATTGATTATTCCACTTCTGGGGAAGCTTCTTGTGGAACCCTTTAACCAACAGCTGCTACGCCTTCACAACGCGAACGTGATTGTACACAGAATTATGCTGTATCATCATGATGGTACTGTTAAAAGAACTCATGTTTTTACTTTACCCATGTTTAATAATCTATCCAATAAAAAGGCTTTATTATCGTGTCGGAAGATGGTCTTTAAAACATTGCATTTATCACTTAAAAAAGCCCTTGAACCACAGTCCTACACTTGACACGAAACAATCACACGACGGCACGATCTCCTGCAATAGAAATTAATTTGCAAATTGTTTTTCGGTTCCATTGCTAATACCCAGTGGCAAGTGGCCGTGCAGTGGTAGCAGGCAAGCTAATACATTGGGGCGTTCCGACACGCAAATAACGCTTTTAACGTCAAAACTGACAACCCCACATTTTCGTGTGTCACACAAACACGCCCCAAACTGCTGCACGCGATACAGGTACGTACTGCACAGCGGAAGTGCATCAACCTGCCCACGTGCCCACACACAACTGCTGCCACACAGTGCTGCTTCATATCGGTCTGGTGGTCTCGTTTACACACTCGCCTGCACAAACACAAAAGGCACACACTTGCGAAGGCAGAGGGATGACGACTGGTCGATGCCGGAGAGATGGGTGCCGCCACCGAAGCTGCGGTGATTAAACACATATTTCTTCCCCACCATTAACCGGCGGATTATAACGACGGACATCAATTAGCATGCAATTTGCATAGATTACACCGTGGTCAGTCAAACTGTGTGCGAGTGTGGGTACCGATATTCACCGTATTCCGTTTTCCCACACCCAGCACATTTCGCCTGCTGATTTGCCGTTCAAACCAAGCAAAAAGGCAAACAGACGCAACAACAACAGCTCTGGCGAAGGAGGCATTAGGTTTAAATTATTTACTTCAACACACCGGACTGTGCGCACGTCTTCACCGCTGGAAGCCAATTAGCGGGCGCGTTTTGTAATCGACTAATTGATAAAACCGAGCGAAGAAAGGCTTCGCGCGTTTTGCATTATAAGTATTATCTTGCATTGATTTGACCTGCTCATCTTCCTATACCCCGGTTAATCAATTAGCAAATGAGAACTATTTTTTCACGCTTCGCTGATTTGTGGTCCGAACCGAAACCTGAATATAGCTGACCAGCGGGCGAGTTATGGGAGGCATTAGCGTACGCCCAAATTTTTGGTGCCAAAAAGAACTATTTGGGAAAGCCACAATAAAAAAGCAAACCTTGTCTAAAACGACGATATACGGAGTTTGATGGAACATTTTTGCTTACCTGAAATTAGAAGAAAAACGAGAAGAAAATGTTAATAAAACATAAAACGTTAATCATCAAAGTGGTAAAAAATTAATTATGCAACTTTTGTTGGATGGTGCTGCAATAACAAGCATCTATCACGTTTGGCATTTGCCGGCGGGGTTTATCCCTTCCGATTGAACGGACTGCATCAAAAGTAAGTTTTTGTTAAAAATCCTAACAATTGCTACATAACCAGTTCGTAAACCCATGAAATTTCATCTTTCCTATTCTGCACAAAATGCACCACTAACGAACATGATTCGCATTGAGTTTTGTTTTAATGTTTATGGCATTTGCCAACAGTAACAATAACTCTGGAAGCTATAAACTATAATCTGATAACATATTAAAAGTTGTACATTTCAACTAACTATTTTAAAAGTCGTTCATTACTTTAGTTTGAAATATTCCAACAACAATCAGTTTATATTAAAGGATTGTGTCCCCTTTTTTATAATGTTTGGATATTCAGCAGCGATGGGAAAAATGAAAATTTGGCCGGAATCGATTCCGACTAGTTCCGAAATTTTCTAGAATCGATTCCGGAATAGTGATGTGCGGGTCGACCTGAACCTACCGGGTCGGAGCGCTCCGGAAGCGAGTCCGGGTCGACCCGAAGCCGCTAGATGCAAGAAAGCATAAGCGACTCCGACCCGTGGGTTCATTGAGTTCGGGTCGACCCGTTGCACCCACGGGTCGGAATCGATTCCGACTGGGTTGCAAACGACTCCAGGTCGGGTCAAGAAATGAATCGTATGACCCAATACTAATCCGGAATCGATTCCGGAATCGGTTCCGGAATCAATTCCGAGAACGGAATCGGAACCAGGTAGTTCCGATTCCGAGTTCTCATCACAAATAGTCAAGCCCTATTTTATTGTCTAATTAGAAATTCCATATAATAACGAACAAGAAATTTGTTGAGTCTTTTTATCACAAGAAGTTCAGTCAAGCGATTGAATTCTAGCCTTTACAAACATTGGAAACCTAGTAAATTTGTTTACAAACCCATCATATTTTTGATAATGCACTATATATCTAGTAATTCACAAGAACAGCAAACAAAAATCGCCTGAGGCGGTAAACCGACGATAAAACCTTCTGCCGAACATATGGTAAACACGATAAAAAGGGTCCAATTATTTCATCTTAATTGCCCACATACCGGATCGCCGAAAGCCGACTGGATGCCGACTACGGAATGTGGTGAAAAGAGGCGCTCCGGCAAACAAAACAAAAAAAAACACACAACACAAAAACATCATCATCGAAAGCGTATTAATTGAAAAACGTAAATTATCCATTGCGCTTTTACACTTCCCGAATCGATGAAACGGTTTCATCGTTCGGTGAGCGGAGCGAAAGCACAACCTCCCAGCGGGCAAAACAAAACACAGGTTGCACATTTCGGCAATCAATTTCATTTCCTTAATGAGATAATGAACAGAAGAAGCCCAACAACGACCAACAGTTTGTTATGTGTGGGGAGAAAACTCAAATTGGGCCAATCCTTTTTTTCCTTTACGGTTTTGTTTTTTGTTGTTGCAGCCGTTCGCATAAGCACAATCGATGCTGGTGTGGTGTAAATCATTTTGGTGTGGTGAATTGTGCCTCCCCCAAAGCTGCCAAAATATTTAAAAAAAACTCAAACAAGCAGATAACATTTCCCGATCAACAACAAAAACCAAAAAAAAAAAACGAAACAACTCAAGCTTTGCAAATGGAGTGGAAAAATATAAGAGCACATATATTGCTCGTCATTCGGCAACCATTTTTGGAGGAACACTTGCCGCGACTAGTGTGGTGATGGTGGTGGTGCTGGTTTCCGAATGATCGAATTAATTTATCAATAAAACGCTTGTTATGCCGCAACGCGCAATGCGGGACGTGGCGTGGAAAGACCAACCGTCCATGAGATTGTGGAAGCAGAAAAAGGGATGAGACGAAGGTGGACGGACGGACAATTCGTCTGATTGTAATCATCGCTCAGATATATTTTTTTCTTGGTTTTGTATCGAAAAAACACAGCACAACCGAAAGAGAAACATCCCGAAAAAAACACAGGATCGGATACGAGCATTGAAAACTCGGTTGCAGCAGGGGTCTTCTGGCAGAAAAGATGGGAACGGTACCAGTGCCCGGAGGGGGGGATAATAAGCATTAATGAGTGTTTGTGGTTCGTTCATCACCGTCAGCCGGTATGTTTTGTGTCTGTATGTGTGTACGTGTGCTTTCGAACGTGATCCACCGATGACGCTGATCGGTGATCGGTCGGTCTCGCAGTGTTAACCTTTCCTTCTCAGAAGGACACCGTGCACCGGATTTCAGTCAAATATTCGTTTTAATATAAAATTGAAATGAAATCGTGTGGAAAGCGAAATAAGCTTTATGCCTTGTTTTTGTCTACCCGATTTTGACAATCCACTCGCCTGTACACTTTTTCTCCAGGACAGGGGTGTTACAGGGTTTTTGCGTTCAAATCGCAACGTTGCAGTTATTTCTGGAATTTTTACAATTTGAACTAAAATGTGCTATAATATGCTATTGATATTGTTTGAAATCAAGTACGTAAATTACAATAACTATGTTATATAATGTAGTTAGTTATTGTGTTTTAAACAAAATGCATTTGACAACAATCTACATTTAGATTTTTTGATTCAGTTGCTCACAATTGTATCTTTTGATAATTGTTTAAACATTTACTATAAAAAAAAACGCAATACTTTACAATACGCGATATTTATCGGAATACTTTAGTGGGCAAAGAACTCTCTATGTATGTTGCAGGTTTGCAATAAAAATATGAAATTACATCCAACATGGCAATTACTTTTTGTTTTTGTGTTTTTGCCTTGCTGCCCTATGAATTATTGCTGACCATCCCATGTAATTTCCACCAATTTTATAGCTTTTTTTTATCCCCTTATCAGTGACACTTCATCGTTGTCAATAATCATCCACGGCGAGTTAAAAGTCAACGTCGCCGCGCGCACAGGAAAGGCATGTAACAAAAAAAAGAAATCGATCGTACATGGACACACACACACAGGCACAGATACACAAACGAGCGATATTAACAAAAATTGGACCAATGTTAAACCGGTTCGAATTCGCACGAAAACCGTCCCTCCGATGTTTAAGTTTATATCGTTCTTATGTTTTTTTTCTTGTTTGTTTTCGTTTTTTTTATATTTCGTGTATGCTTCACATTGTCCTGTTTTATTTAATTTGTAACCATATATTTTCTCCTCCTTTATTCATCGATCCCATATGTAGGAAGAGCTACTTCTACGCTACCCCCTTCTACTGTGAAAACTCGCGTGAATGATTAAACGTATTTTGTTCAGCGTGCAAGAAGCGCGCGTGTATCGTTTCTCCGAATGGTACAGAGCACCCAAGCACACCAAGCGCGGTTCACCACCCAGTCTGCTGCAAAACCAAAACCTTCCTTCCTTCCTTCTCTCTACCTATCCTTCCATTCTTCATCACCGTGCGTCATCAGCGGCGACCCAAAGCTTGTATTTAATATCGACTTGAATGGCACGCAATCGGCAATTCCAACGCCCAGCTACAGTTTTGTTTTTTTTTTTTTTGTGAACCACGACTACGGAAGGAGGAGACAATGGGTGGAAAAGGAAAAAAGGACGGGTGAGGAAGCAGTAACACCGGACACCGCGGAAGAGCAGTCAGGAGCGATGAAAACAAAATTGAAAAACATAATAATTCATTTAATTTATCGCAGGCGAGAAACTCACCGCATGGTTTCGATTCCATCAAACCCCACCTCGGGGAGGGTGTGTGGGTATGGTAGGGGGTTGCAAAGCGGGGGGATGAAATTGTAGCAAAAACGAGTGAAAAAGAGAGCGTGATTTCCACCTTCACCACCACCACCACCAATGCGAGACAATCCACCGATGATGATGCTGTTGATGATGATGCTGATGATGATGATGGTTTGCTGCTATTCCACACCGTGAATCAAATGATCAAGAGCAAAAAGGCAACAAAACCAGTCGCGTAAACAAAAAAAAACACGAGCGAACCGCTCGAAATAAATTTGTTCGCGAGATGAACATTACGGTTCCACTGATCCCCACTGACCGGGCAAACGGGTGATAGGGTTTTTTTTTTGGGAGGGAGGGAGAGATGTGGTCGATGGCGCAAAAAAGGCGCCCCTCATCGAATGGGGAGGATGAGTAAAGCCATTCGGCGTGTGTGTGTATGTGTGTGCCTATTTTTTTTTGTTGTTGCAGCTTTGTTCCACTCACTTAACTTGCTGGCTTGCTTCGATTGGGAGGTGGCTAACACTCCCCTCCTTCCCCTATCACCCATCCACGCCGTTGTGCTTCACGCGAGCGCGAAAGAGTCCATTCGCGGCGATTTGTTCACCCTGTCGGCCATTATTGGAGCGAATGGAAGAGGGAGGGGGGGAGGGAAGGGGGTTGGTTGAACACAAAAAACTCACACACAAGCCATCATGAACAGTTGCATGCCCGCGTTTCCTACTGCTCCGACGACGACGACGGACGACAACAACCGCCGGACGGACCGCTCATCGGCGTAACCCATCCGTTAAGCAAATGTATGGAGGCGTAAAATTGAAACATAAATGAGACCATTTCTTTTCTTTCCATTGCTTCCCCCCCCTCTTGTGTGTTGTTTTAGTTTGGCTCTTTCTCGCGCCCGTATTTTGGTGTGTTTGTGTGTGATTTTTTTAATGCCCTGGTGTTCTCCGTTCGTCCGTATATGCTTCCTTATTTGCCCTTTTAATTCTCATTACAATTTTACCATTTTGTTTCTTCTGGTGTAAAAGCTGCATGCAAACAGGCTTTTTCGTTCAACCACCGTGCACAAGCAGCACGGAACTACATTCGCGCGAAAAAGGGAAAAACCTTGGCGCAAACCGGTGGAAATTTTTAGCTCGCTAGCAAAAAAATAGGTGCTTAGTTACAAAACGGGCCAAAGACAATGGAAGCAAAGCGGAAGTTCCGTTCATTAGCATGGGGATGGTAATTTGCTTGGGATGAGAAAATCGAGGGCGAAAATCCTCGGAAATTTGCATCTGATAAATTCATTTTCCTCGCGACAGCAGATGGAATTTGAACCAGGCCCGGTCGTGTTAGGAACTAGCGCCGTTGCCAAATACACCACCGGGCCGCCCCAGTTCACATCAGTTGTAAAGCTAAAAACTTCTGACAACTGACAGACAGAGTTAAGAATGAGCCGCAAAGCTCCTTGCTTCACACAAATTTTAACCACGTGCAGAATTCTTACATTTCCTTTCCATTTTCCCATTAATGCACCATTGTGCACCATTAGAGCAGAGACAAAATTGGTCAACCGAAGTCATTCGACGCATCTGCACAATTATTGTTCAATCCATGCCCATTCCCACTGACGTATTGCTTCGGCCTTAGTGCTTCAGTGTTGTTGCAAAACCGCATCGATACCCATTCATTAGAAGCAATAAAAATAACCCATCTATCGTGCCCTGTGTTTCCTGATCCCGAACACTGACACTAAATACGAGCATAAACTACACGATGCGTCCCACACCTATTCCACCAGCGGTGCAAAGGGCAGGGCCAACATTGAGGCAAAGAAAATATATTCCTTACGGCCACAAATCATACGATTTGCCTTCTTCGTTGCTTTTTTGTTGTTTCAACCCGTTTATGAGCGTCCGGGGATGGACGGAAGGTGGTCACCGTCCGCTGCTGAACGTGCCTGTGAAGTCGATCATAAATCCATTAAAAGCGACCCAACCATCAGGGGACTCGTACTCGATTTTCGTTTTTCGTTTCGTTTGCCTTTTTGCCAATATATTTTTTTCTTGTTTTTCGCACCGAAAAAACCTTGAGGAAATAAAGGAAAATAAAAACCTCACGTGGAACGATAATTTCCGATCGAAGAAGTTGTTTTTAAAATACGCCCAGCAAGAGAGGGAGAGAAAGAGACACAGCCTTTGCTGGTGGGCGATTGGGCGAAGTGGAACTACAAGGAAAAAAAATGAATGATCAACCGACCGTCTGCTAACACTTCCCAGCACAAAAAACAGCCTTCCGGCGAAGTGATAGCGTACCGTGTACAATGACGATTCTTTCTTTTGCTTCAATTTTCGTCACTCCTCAATTTAGTGCGAAAAAAAAACGGTCCCACACACACACACACACAAAATCACCAACGCTTAAGTCACACACGCAGGACACAGCGGCAAAACAGAGGGAAAATAAAATAACACTACACGAATAATAACGATAATAACTGTAATCAACAACACGCTCGCCTTGCTCGCTGCGACCTACGCGCGCCCCGGCCAACTACGGGGGTGCGTTTTCTGTGTGGAACATCGTCAGGGCAGCAAGCAAGCTAAAAAAAAAGGGTAACAAAAAGGCGCTAAAGCTAAGAGCAAAAGGAAACTGGGAAACTAACGGCAGGTTACCCCCCACCCAATCCTCCACCCAACCCTTGGTAGGTCCGTGGCGAACAGGAACAAAAGTAAAAACCACAGATCATCATAAGGGAAGGTGCTGGCCAAAGAGCTGGCCAAACACGCGAAACATGTGGGAAATGGAAGGAACGCAACGTGAAAAGCGAAGAACAGAGAGAAAAAAACACCCCTACGGTCCTACGGTCATTTTGTTCACTTTTTGTTTTGTATGTTTTCTGTTCTTCGCTTTTTTATGCTTAATATGTTTGTAGTGTTTGCTTCTTTTCAGTGAGCTTTATATATGCTGCATTCGAATGGTGTTTTTTAAATGATTTTTTTTTAAATAAAAGAAAGAATTCTTTAAAAAAAGTGTAAGTTTTTTTTGTGAATAAAAGTTTTAATTTATTAAGTATACATGTCTTTCCTGTACCACATAACAAAACGAGCGAAACAGCGCAAAAAGAAAGAAAAATCCGTAGAACAGATTAACCGAACGTACAAATGAAGAAAAGAGCGTCGCCCGGCTGGCATGGCTTTAACCTTAAAAACCACAAAACCAATACCGAAGCGAACATTTTTAGCTACGTTAGTTGCAACTGTTAGAGAGAGAGAGAGTGATGCCGTGGACAGGATGCCGTGCGATGCGACAAGCACAACCCCGGCCAGGCTGGAAATTGGAAGATTGTATGAGGAAAAGCGACGCCACCAACACACACGAACCGATAGCATATGGATTCGGCTGTGTGGTTCCTGTATTTTTTTTTTTTGCTGCTCTTGCTCCTTACTCTACCATCCCGAAGTGTTCATCTGTATCTGTTCCCGAATGCCTGTGTGTGTGTGTGTGCGTGTGCAGAAGTAAATTATAAAATTGTGCACTCCACGTGGAGCCAGCGGTCCACGCGGTCGACGCTATTCGACGATGTGTGTCTTCTGGTTTGCATCGGTTGGAAAACAGGCGAGAAGATAAGGTGGAACCCCAGACAAAAAAGGAATGCTCACACAACATACCCCCCCCCCCCTCCTTCCCCTCTCCCTCTCCTTCTCCTCTCCCTGCAGGCCGCACAACGAGCTAGAATGGAGCACACTTTGAACACTCGAGTCGGAACAGAGGCGCAAGATACGGACAATTTCCAAAAGGGGTCGTCCGCTGCAACAGTTTCACATGCTGTTGTCCGAGCGGCCGGTGTCTCGATGGACAATTTACCACCCAACGCACTCATTAAACTGAGAACCACCTTCCGGTGGTGGTGGTGGTGGTGGTGATGCCACCTACCGACAAAGCATAAAGAGATCGCAATGACTCGATCTTCTTCACCATCACCATCATCATCATCATCATCGTTGTCGTCATCAGCATCGGGTATCATTGTCATTTCGTAGTGTGTTCTGACTTCCTTACGGTGGACTTTGCCTTTTGCGGAAAGCAACACAACCTTTGTGCACTAGAACAACGCCACCCGTGTGCTTGTGTTTTTTTTTTTTGCTGTGTGGAAAGGTAATTTTCTCTCGCACGATCTTGCCATAATCGCAGTCACAGAATCGTCGACCGCCAACGGGTTTGCGAGATTGGATTGGTGTGCCCTTGAACATCATCTGCCCCTCTTCGGTTGCTGCCGACATTATGTTGGGTTCGTTAAGGTACGGTGGGATTTTCCCTTTCACCACAAATAGCTTAAAATATTAAGAGTTTTCGGTAATAATTTTAAACATTGATTCATGACATTCAAAGCTCAAGTAAATCAACCTAACGTGATACTATTTCAATAATTTTTGTTTTATAAAAAAATACTGTGGAATTATGGCCAATATTCCACACTAACCTCATCCAATGTGTGTTTCAGGCAACATCAGTACATTGTATGATTTTTTTTGTATCAACCCACATCATTTCTTACTATCAAACCCCAACCCCCAAGAAGCAACCGATGATCATGTTGGTCAAGGTATCATTATAATCAAAAAATTGGCCAACATTCACTGGAACGCGTAATCGTAGTTTCGTTTCAATTGCCACGTTTTTCTGCTGTCTGATGAGATATTTCGCTTGTTTTTTTTCCAGTGCATTACATTGATGCACTTCGCTGCACTTCACTGTGGAGCATTTTCGAGAACACTTTCTCCAATCAGCCACCGATCCGAGGTTCTTTATGTGGACTTGAAGAATTGTATGTTTTCGCATTTGCGAAGGACACGCTCAAGTGTAATTGCAAAATTAATCAATCAACACAACTTTTGCAGTTAGGTAAGTGTGTTGAGTAACTCACAACATTGAAAGGTGTTTAACAAAACAATCAGGCGTTACGGAATTTCCCAGGCACCAAGGAATTTTGTGACCATGCAAGGAAAATGGCAAAACATTAATCAACAACCATGGGATGGAGCACATGGGCTCTAATTAAATCTGCTTAATCTTTCAAAACAAAGCGAAATAGAAAAGAACATGCATATACATGTTGTTCACGCTACTGTGCTGCTGGAATACTGCTGAAGTTAAGTTTCACCAAAGCAACAACGCCATCAACAAAGAACGCGCTGCTCACGTACGTAACATGCAAGAAATTCTGTACATCCCAATTATACGCCTCTTAAGCTGTGAACTACCCCCGGGCCAGAACCTTTGCTGAGTGGCGCGTTGAGTACCCCGCCGGAGCGATAAAAAAACATCACGGAAGCTCTCCACTACCAGAACATGTGGCCGGTGTAACAAAAGCTGTAAGAAAAAAAAATATACATATAATTCTCAAACCTTCTGCGAAACCATTTACCAGTGCCCGTGCCCGTGCTCGTTCGTTCGTTGTACGCTCAAACGCGGCTAAGAAAAATGTCCACCTTCTGTTTTCTTTTTTTTTTCTTTTTCCATTTGCTCTTCTTCAAATCTCGTTTCTTCACTTCACTTTTACTGGATGCAGCTTGGACTGGAGTGGAAGCTGCGCAAAAGTTCATACAAAAGTCAAGTAGTAAAATGAGACACTCTCGGAGAAAATGGAAGAAAGGTTTCTCCGAACACTTGCTCCTCGCTTTCGTCCTCACTTTCACAAACAAACTGTCGGGCTGGTCGTGTGATCGTCACGCCGCTCACGCCGGTTACATCCTTTTCTTACGCTTTTGTACTTCTCCTCCAACTCCCACGCCACCCCCCCCCCATCCCCACCGCAATTCACTTTCAAATGTTTGAAAAAGGTAAATTCAACGAAATGGCGCTGGAGCGGTACAATGAACGATGAAAAGTGCCACACGAGAACCGGGTCAACAACGAAACCCCACCCGAACAACACACACAAAGAAAGCCCCCAACCACCTCCCACTCGAACGGGAGACCGTTGGGCCAACGAACCGTTGGGCGGATGGGGGGCTGGGAAGTGAGGAAGGTGGAGGGTACTTGTAACCCGGTATCCAGGCTATTCAGGCCGTCGTACGGTCTGAGAGAGAGACCACTACAGCGTACCCGAACCCACTTCAGTGGGTGGCCCTGCACACTGCACAAGATGATGTTGATGATGTTGTTGTACCGGGCACTTTTCTTCTTTTACGCCGGTTTATTATGAAAGGTGCAAATTCCGTAAGCATCTTCTGGCAAAGGTGTCCTTTTGTGTGCATTTCATTCAACACGCCGTCAACAATAACAGTAACAACACAAAAAAAGGCATAACATTCGTTCTAAGTTTCACGATAAACTCGCTCAAAAGGGAACATTGTTTTCAAGAGCGCATTAATTTATAAAAATAACTTTTTCTCTAACAACAGTAACATTTAAACATAAGAATAAATTTACTATTAATTTCAAACATTTTTTTTTTTCATTAAATATAATTTTATACAACGATAGAAAATCATCGCAAATAAGTACAGAAGATATCAATTTAGTAAATTTAAGTGCAGAGTTTATGATAATATCATAATTGATTTACGTAAAATAGTAAAAGTATTAAAAAACAATTCATTATTATTTGTCAAACGAAAAGCTTACGTGCTTCATAACGACTAAAAAGCGTTCATAAAAAGGAAAATGAAGTAAAGGCATAGATAATGCTGGGAATTAATATTAGGATTATTTCATGAAATGTTTCACGAACGACACTAGAGCGATTGCCCTAGATTAGTTTTTTGACGCATCATCTAGAGCAGTTATGGAATTCATTAGGCTTAGAAAAATGAACTTGTACTGTAATGAACTAAAAAGGACAAATGAATACACAGTAGCAAATTGAACCTCTAGCGCTTGACACGGCGTTCTTTTAATCGTAAAACTCTAAATATTTCACAACCAGCAACACTTATGCGATATTTCGCACAGATAATAAGCAAGTATCTTCATTCTGATAATAAAAATCTGAGGGTTATGGGTAATAGTATGGAGACGCATGGTTGTTATAACATCCTTATTAAAGGATAATTCAACATTAAAAAATGCCTATCAGCATGTCTACAAGTGAAAACGAACAATCATGTCTAGCATTCCCGAGATCGAGGATCGAACTCAGCATGAAATGTTTCTCCGATCTTATTCGCACAAGCACTCCATCATTACGAACCGCTGCCTTCGCCGTCTGGCGTGCGACTGAAATGACAAATGGTAAGGTGAAAACACCGAAACGAATCTGGCGCACGGTTCAAGCAAAGCGTGCCGCTCAGCAAAACAAATAATACGCAAACCGACCGGTGCCGGTGGCAAACGTAATTGCCACCAATCGTGTGTCACCAATCGTCAGTACCGTGTCTTCCATCTTTGAAAACCGCACATCCGAAGCACGGCGTTGTTGTGCGCATGTCGTCGGTTTGGCAAAAAAAAAAAACCCGGAGAGTGGAGCGACAACCCGAACGGAGAATGAGAGAAGAAGGGAGTGTTTGCTTTTCCTACCCCCCCTGGGATGAGGATTGACGGTGGATTCCATGGATGATCAGCCGGAAGTCACCATATCGATGGCCGCAACGACTCCGGTCGGCGAACGACCATTTTCCTCCCCATGACCGTTGTGACACACGGTGTCACTCTTTGCCTTCGTAATCTATTTTACCCCATTTCTTGGATGCATGTGTGTATGTGTTTATGTGTGCGCGCTCGTGTATCTATATACATGCAGCAACACAATCGGTGTCGTGCAACAGAGGAAAAAAAAAACGGCACACAGGTACACTCGTGGGAAAGTTCTAGCTCGATTAAATAGCTGAAAAAATAACACCACGCGGTACAAGTGCCAACGACGGGTTTCGGGTTGTTTTTTATGATTCTTCCCTCCTGTGTGTATCAAGAAGCAATCAGTGTTCTACAAGCGCAACCTCCTTTTATCACTCCGCCTGGCCAAACGGTGCCAGCCTCTTCAATATGTGTTATGTGTGCTGTTATTCAACGGACAGCAACACAAACAAACAAACAAACAAACAAACAGCCCGTGCACATGTTTTTTCCCTCCATCTCTATCAATTTACATGGCGCTTTCAATTGTCTTCCTCCATCGGCCCGTGGCAATCGGCGCAATTGCCTGAAGTGAATCTGAGTAGCTAAATAAGAACACAGAAACAGCAGCGACAGTTATAACACAACAGCGGTGAAAAAGTGAACAGAGAGCGAGAGGACAAAAAATAAGCCCGCACACACAGACACATCTGGGAAAGCAGATGAACCGCGGAACGCACCCCCCCAAAAACACCCGAAATTGAACTCAATTACTTTACGCTGGTTGGGCCGGCGTAGCAGTTCGCACGCGAGAGTGTCGCGTGAAACACATAGCACACCCACGTAAACATGCATGCCACCTCCGACCACGGCGGCGCCGTCACCGTAGATCACACCAAAACGCCGCCATTACTTGTAGAAGGGACGATTTATGTACCCAAACGCATACACACACCTTCACACGCCAACATACATTATTTACAAGCGCACTAGTCGGTTCGCCTGCGAAGAAAATTGCATTCCCCACTTTTCTTCCATTCGGCGTTCGGTCGGGTCACGACGGTATGCAAGGAAATAAAAGCAAATTACCTTCACGCGCGTGTTAGTGAGCTACCATGCGTCTCCATCTCGAGCGGAGAAAAAACGGATTCCCCACCCGTGCGGCATCGCTGGCATGCGCGTTAAGACGTGCATTTTGCGCTTGTTTCCTGCGTTTCGATGAAAAAGAGCACGAGCGTGTCGTTTGAACAAACGAGAGAGCGAACGAGAACGAGCGAGAGAAAGAGACGCTTAGAATCGTTCCATTTCCTTTGCCGGTCGTGTGACAAAGTGATTCGAACCGATTTACCACTCAATTTCGCTTTTGGGAAATCGCGCAACCACCACGCAACACCACCGAACATGTATCTTGATCGTGTATGCTCTCGCTCTCACTCGTACGGCAGCCTTGCCAAACCGATTAGTGACACTTAAGCATAACGACAGCGAGAAAACGTTCCAACAAACACAAGCAATACCACCATTTACAAATATGTCTGTATTGTATTATAGCGGCTTCTCGCTTGCGTTGCAGCGTGGTTGCGGTGGGAACAATGTGAGAAAATTGACCATAGAATCATAAGTGAATAAACGGCCACAATGGTACGATCCGGAACTTTCACAAAAAAAAACATCCATTTCAAAGGAGTGTGGGTGTTGTGTGCAAAAAATAAAAGGCAAACATGAAAACGGAATGGGGAATGGGCATTGCACACCATTATCAAATAAACTTATTACCTCAACCCCGGGTAGCACCATCGGGGCATTTTAAAGCTTTAGCGACCCAACAGCAATCGATTTATGGAGAACGAGCTGGTTAGTGTTTTGGGGGAGCGGATGATTTACGTGGCAAAGTGAGAATAAACATATCAAGTGCGATGTAAACACTTTGGAAGCAGGAGTGTAATGTTATGTACGAAAAACATACATTTTAAATTCTTTGCAAATTCATCTTTTTTGTTATTTATTTACTCCAATAAGCACAACGAATCTCACAAGGGAAATATTTAAATGGTGAGTAATAGTAATTTGACACATTCCACTTCAACTTGAAAAAAATCTAGAAATTAGTAAAATTTTACTTCTTGTGCTCTGTAATCCTTGTCGTTCGAGTCGCAGTAAGATAAACAATGTTCCACTCTACGTTAATTTAATATTAATATATTTAACAAGAAATAATATCTTCGTCCTAAACCATATTCCCAGCTAAAACTCAGTTAAAAGACACAAAATATTTGCTGTCCCATGTGTGTGTGTGTGTGGGCAAAGTTCGACATTTCGATTACCCAACAAGTCAACCAATTAATTATCCTCAATCACCACCTGATCGCTGAACTGTTGTCTCCTTCGAAGCGAGAGAGAGAGAGAGAGAGAGAGAGAGAAAAAAAAACCTAAATCCAACAGTAAATGGCACCTAAAAGACA
Source organism: Anopheles rivulorum (assembly GCA_018908115.1). Classification (NCBI taxonomy): domain Eukaryota; kingdom Metazoa; phylum Arthropoda; class Insecta; order Diptera; family Culicidae; genus Anopheles; species Anopheles rivulorum. Next base: position 269,524 of record STHB01000005.1, read on the forward strand.
CACTTAATAAAAGTTACTAGCGCTGCCGGGCGTGCGAGCGTGAGAGCGAGAGAAAAAGAGAGAAAGAGAGAGAGCGCTACCTCCAAACGAATGGAATCAGCAGTGAACGCTTCGGCTCATTATCTACATTTCACCCCTCACCCCATTCCAATTACCCTTCCACCATATCCTCCCATACCTTCCGTATCTTCTCGTCTCATCCCATCGTGCAATGCTAACAAATTCATCTTCTCAATCACCGCTCACTAAATTACCGGGGCGACACACACGACGCCGGGAGGGAAATATCTCTCCAAACCCCACTTAAAATGAACATACCAGTTTACCCCACTGCACCGAAGGGCGGGGTGAGTGGTGGTGGTGGTGTTGCGGGAAAACTCACCACGCCGACCAACGTATGGCACACCGCCGTATTATGTTACTCAATTTTCTCTCATCTTCTCGCTTCTCACCCCAAACACCTCACCTTGGTGGTCCCCCACCGGGTGCTCGGAGGAGCAAAACAAAAAAAAAACTAACGCTCCATTAACCACTTGTTAGACACACTTCTGTCGAAATGGCACTCCGTTCATCATTCTCGCTCTCTCTCTCTTTCTCTCGCTCGTTCCGTATCTCTAACCGCAGACTATCGGAACACCTGTCGGCGGCCATCTTGGTTTATTTTTCCCCATCTAACTCACCCCACAGAATCGACCACCATATAATACGGAGGGGCGCACAAGCAGTGTTTGCAGTAAGTGAAAATTAGTGATCAAATAGAGAACTACTTCCCACTTTAAGTTGCTGCTGATTGCCGGTATACTCCCATTGTTTTCCCCTTCGGCTGGTTTATCCTCTACCGATCCTTCGCAAGTAGTAACAGGACGCTGAGCAATCAAGCTTTATTTTATTTCCGTATTCATATTACCGCTTAAGAGCGTCCGCTACGATTGAATAAGAGAGACACACCATTTCCCCTCCAGGATTTCCAGCATTTTCTCACCAACACCAATGGGAGACTCACTTCTTCATCTTAAACCGCCCGAATGTGGCAGACTTGCGCAGCGCAAGGACTTTTCCAACACCGAAAAACAAAGCACCGAAAGCGAAACGTTTCCAGAGCTACTTCCAGAGAGATGAACGGTTCGCTCTCGCTGAGTTTTGGGGTCATCTTCCGCTCGGGTATCTTGTGTGTTTTCTTACAACCGGAAAACACACTCGGAAGGAAATCTCCTTTCTTGTTCCAGTGAACCACTGTGTTGCTTCAACAGCTGACGTGCTTTTCATCCTCACTCAGCTCGCTCGTGTTTGCTATTTAACGGCGTACCAGCAGCAGTAAACAAAAAACAGCACAAATTATAGTCTTTTATTGGACGGAAATATTTAAACAAGTTCAACAAAAATGATTGCCGCCAGCGTTATGATGAGCCGTATCTTGATGGAAGAGCTAGAACCGGAACGTTACGAGAGTCGCCAAAAGGAAGGCAAAAGAAAAGACGAACGTGCGAAAGAGGTAAACAAGGAAAAACAGAAAAATAAGCAAGTTTCATCAAAATCCAACAAAATAATGGATAACTCAAACAAACCTATCCAGAAAAAGTGAACACACAACCAATAATTCATTATTTTATTGTACTTTATGTCCCAAAAAAGTGCCACCACAATAAAACCGTTTACAAAAGTGTATCATTCTGGGCGCGTAAAATAGTTCATTTGTTATTTCGCATCCGAACATTTAACCAAAACCATATGGCAACAACACCCAAAGACAACTCGCCTCACGGTCAACAACTTTTCCTTTCGTTCGAGCGCACCAGACGCAAATATTCTTTCGCTGTCGGTGGTCAGGACGACGTTTGCTGCCGTAGTTTGCGTATCTTCTTTGCTCGCCTGCATGCCTCACGCCGAAAAGGTCGCCTTTCTTAAAGTGCGCATGCTTACAAAAACACGCTCGCAGGGCTCGAACACAGCGGGTGAAATTGAAGAAATGAATGAACAACTGGCACAATTTCAACCTTGACCAGCATCAATAGGTGCCGTTGGTACAACGCATTAAAGGTCGCATTTAGCTTTAAAAGACGCCCAAAAGGCCGGATGTAAATGACGCTTTAAAGGCGTGTATGTACATTCTTCACACATGAGACTCTTTTTAGAAACTTTATATTTAATGTTAAATACAATAACGTTGCCACACGGATTACAGGTTAATGATTTATCATTTTTATATTAAACTGCCACGAGTGTACATCTAAACCAGATATCAGCGAATGAGTTGAACACATTAAACGCACGCAAAGTGCACTACCACTTCATGTTCGATGAAAAGCGGCCATCCACTTGGAGCACTTTTCGGTAGCCATTTCATCTGACCAAACATCAAACGGTGAGCATTTCAAACAGTGCCCATAAAACGGTCATCGTTTGCCGCAAGTTAAACTGTGCGCCGTGCTCAAATTTCTTGGAAATGAATCAAAAATTCAATTTATTTCAATTCACAACTCGCTCGGATGGACGCGGCAAATGGGTGGTGATGCAAAAGGGGCCACCGTCACAAACTTCCACCCATTCCCATGCTCAATTACAACGCGATACGACGAATCATCATCAATTACGATTAACCCAAACCGCAGTAGTGCCCGGTGGCGCCCTGTCTCTCTCTTTCTCTCTCTTTTCCTCACTCACTTCCCTCCTGTCTCATCCCATTTCACGGCACAAATGAACGAGGGTGTGAAAAATGAAAATGCATATGGTTCTGTCGGGAGCAAAAATAACCGAAACGCGCAAACGAAAATAACTACAAAAGCAAACAGTACGGGCAGAGACCAGCAGCCCAGCCTGTCATACGTTATAAATGGAGCTTTCCACAACCTTTTACACCGCTCGTTTGCCGATCGGTCGTTCGGGGTGCGAAGGTAGCTGTGTGTAATATTTTCTATTTTACGTTCGAACATTTGTGCTAAATGTTACTTTGTTTTTTTTTTTTTGTGCACATTGGGAAACAATCAAAAATGGAATAAATACGTAACAGAAAAGAAGCAAACGGAAGTAAAAGAGAGAATATTTTTTAAAGAAACATCCAAATGATAACTGGACACGCCATTTTTTCGAGCAAAAATTAGTATCAAGATAAAAACAGACAAACTCTGTTAATTCATAATCGATTGAATTTTTAAAATACACAAAAATTAATATATTTTAAACTGGCGCTGAATATTACTGAAAAATCACTGAAAGCTGAAGGTGTTTGCTCTTTCGAGTTTGAAACGGTTTAGTTTACACTTGGTTTAACGAAATTTCGTAGCTGTCACTTTGACATATTTCGAGGTTTATATACATGAGGTACTTAATTCTAAAGATTTCTAAATTAAAATCATTTACAATATGAAAACTAAAACACCTCTTTTTAAGAAATTGAGAGAGCGTATGATATTCATAATCCAACAAGAGGGATTTTACCATTCTTCCATCCAATTCCCGTCCAGAGATAACCCACTCCAGCTGGTTGCAATTGCCAAAGAACGTCGACACCTCTTTCACTATTTTTCACCCGAATCCATCGGTGAATGGTGAAAAATGCATCCATTAGTCATCGACTTCCGGACCAATGCTGGAGGGTTATGGGAAGGTTAAACACACTCTCTCAACCGACAAAGGTGGCCCGCGTACGGTAGTGATTGAAGATTTGTTTACCGTACAACTCCCGTAGAAATTTCTCGACCGGATGCTATTGCTTTTAGTAGAAGCTCGTATATCACGCGGAACAGCAATGGTTGCTTCCGCTGGCTGTGGAGAGTTGGCCGGCAGTTGGAGTGCTCAGCGTTTCCGAAACTGTTTGTAAACTATGTACTCTTTGCATTTCTTTCCAGTATCATTTTTACATTTAAAAATTTAACAAACTCAAATATACCAAAAAAGAAAACAATTTGATATTGTTAGCTTGTGCTACTTCAAGCAACAAGTAACGTGAGGATGTAAACTTCATTTCCCATCGCATAAAAGCACGATTAATGTTGGGATGTTGCGCATCAAGCGCATATTTCAACACTTTTGAAGCATTGATTATTTTTCTTCCATTTCATCTCCCATTGGATCACGGTGCTATTTCTGCATCCAGCTTAAAAGCCAGTTAACTTTTTCCAACCTCCGAGGAAGAAAATACCAAATGCGCCATACCATATCTTCTGTCGAATGGGACCCAACCAGAAAATTGAACCCGTACAAGCTGGTAACATCGTAAAACTGTCCATATGCATCTGCATGTGTGTGTGTTTTTTTTTTTGTATCGATTTTATAAAAAATATATATAATACTCGTCTCTCAAACGTTTTCCCAGCCATTCAACCCCCGTTTGCTTCGCTGTATGTGTGTGTGTGTGTACGTACGTTGTTGGTGGTGCGATCGTAGATGATCGTGATTCAAACCAAGCACGCACAAACGCGGCAAATTTCAAAGGGAATCCCAAAAACCTCGGAATGAGGTAAGAAACGAAAAAAAGGAAGAAAAGATAAACTCCCATCACTCACTAACAAAACAAACTTCCCTTCCGTATCTCACCCCACCAACCCTCTACTCCCTCCCCAAACACCACTTCGAGTCAACAAACCATCGTAATGCGATCCGGGAATCGAAACACGGTCATCTTCGCCCTAGCATCGTTTTATTTCCTTTGGTGGATAGCACCGGCAAGCAGTTTGGAAGCTGGAAGCACACATAATGAGGGAAGAGTAAAGGATATCTCTCACTCTCATCAAACCACACCGATCTCGATCCGGAACGTCATCAGCTCGTTGACGTTGATCATCATCATCTTCGTCGTCAGGGCGGCTGTTCGAGTGAGCGAGTGCGTGTGTGAATGGGGATGGATGGGGAGAATAACCCAATCAGCACCCTTTCATTTCACGTCCGTCCGACATTGCGCCTTGACGTGTGTCATAGTGTGGCTGTTGCTTTGCGTGGTTTATTTCCGTGTTGTGAAATGGTTTGAAGACCATTTAAACAGCGCATCAAACAGCCGACAAATTATTGAATGGAGCAGTAAAACCTGACATCCTCTGCGGGGCATAAGAAATGTACTGGGGCAAAAGGTTTTTGGAAGATCTTTCCTAAAGTGTTTCCTGTTGTTTGGTTGATTACATGATCACCATCACTACCGGCGGAGAAGGATTATTATTAGCTTGGCGAAGAGGTTTTGCAGATGGTTTGAGTGGTTATATTTGAAGTTGTCATTATATCTACACTTATTTCTAGAAACTTTTAAAACGGCAAAGGTGAGGAAGAGTCACGACACGTTTCTAGAGGAGTTGGGAAACGAGCTCTATGAGGTACAAGATGAAGTCACTTTGAGACAACGAATTAGACTGAGCAGACTCCAATAGTTAAATTATGTCATTAAAATTATACCGGATGACCCAGTCTGTAAAGTCATTTTGTTGGTGACTTGGCAAGTCCACCAACAATGTCAGCAGATCAAGATCACAAAATAGGTGTAATCTCTAATGAGAAAGTAAGTATCTCCAAACTTTAACGAAGTGATATTTATGCTTGTTATTACCTTGAAGGGCTACAGTGATTATAAGGGAGCAACATTATAGCCAACCCAAACCTACACTCGCCCAGATCACACGAATTTATTAACCCAAATGCTTCCCAATCCATCAAAGTGCAACTTCTGACAAAGCCCCGCGTAAGCCGCGCCCAAAATTCATTCCCAATTAAACCGTGTAAAGCTCTGCACCTAATAAATCGTCCACTGTATCACTGCTTTTTTAAAGACCAATTAACACACTACATCCCCGGCAAAAGCAATTAGAGACGTGTCGTCGTGAAGCGAAACCAATAAAACGTCAACAAAAAAAATACAAAATCTAAACCCTTTGTCTTTGGTGGGAATCGAATGTTTAACATTTGTTCGCGTTGTTTACTTTATCTCGTCTTCCTATTACTTCCTCAGCATCACCAAAAAGTCCCACAGAGAGAGAGAGAGAGAGAGAGAGAGAGAGAGAGAGAGAAAACTGCAGTGAAACACACACATTGATTCGGGGAGTACTGTTGACGTTAAAATTAAATACCGGACCCATCTCATCTGTGGCGTTGTCATCGATTTAAACCAGCGCCTTTGGCTATCATCATGGCTCACGGACATCACACCGACCGTACTGAGCGCCGTTTGCCCCAAAGTACCAAACAAACAGACAAAATGAGAAAGACGAGAGAAAAAAATCCGCACGTATGCACACAGAAGAAACAAAAAGCAACGAGAGGAAAAACGACAACGATTAAAGCCCACGGTAAATATTTGTACATTATAATGATATTTATGGATGCGGAGGTCTTTTTGCACCATATCCCCAACGTACCGGCAATCAGCCGGTCGCTGAGAACGGCACGAGCAAAAGGGTATAAGAGAAGTACAAGTTGAGCAAAGTCGGAGAAAAAGGAGCGCCTTTTGTCGAACTCTTTTATTGCTTTCATTTTCTACCGACACCGATGAATTGCAACATGTTTCTTGTTTTGGTTTTTGGATCTCTCTCTCACTATTTCAAACATTTATTCAAGTACAGCTTTTTTTGTTGTCAGCTTGCTGCTCTTAATCCATTTACGTCCGTGGCGAAACGTTCGCCACGATGAGTGCCAAAGTGGTGTCATCGTTTTTTTTCTCCTCCCCCCGGTGAGCTGAAACCTCATCTCATCACGGTTTGCTGTCACTTTTCGCCTTTCCGCTGACGATCTTACTGGCGTTGATCGTTTTCAGCAACGAAACCCGTAGCCGTAGTCTTGGCTGCTGCTAAATGACGATCGATGATGAGTGGGGTTTTTAGCGTGTTTTCGGGTGGCCACCATTGCGAGACTCACCCTAATGTTTGCCCGTCTTTGCACCAGAGTTGTTTTTTACTTTGCCACTCGTCGGATGAAACAGACGGTAGCAAATGGTTTTAAATTGACGATGACGATGGGGCCCGCAATGCGATGGCCAATCCGAGAGCGAACGGAGAACACTTCATCTCAGTCTCGGGCTACCGATGCTACACCATGCGCGCCAAAGGAGCATCACATTCACCACCGAAGAGACACCGATTCTAAGAAGAGGAAGCCACAGAAAGAAAGGAATACATTTCACGGTGCATTGCGTTTTATTAAACCACAGCGGCAAGGCAAACAGCGGCATGCGTAAGACAAACAAACAAGCAAAACAAGAGAGAAGAAAAACATACCGTCCAACTAGTAATAAAAGAGAGAGAGAGAGAGAGAGAGAGAGAGTGAAGGAAAGGAAGGAATTTGTAATTCGCCATCCAATGTGGAAATTTTAGTGAGCAAATTTGATCACAATTATGCATCGGTTTTTTTTTTGTTTTTTGTCGACTGATGTGCAAAACGACCGAAATAAATCCATCCGCAACTCAGTTTTCCCAACAAGCATGGCGCACAATGGTGAACCAACAATATGCAATTAGAATTATTCATTTGCCTTAACAAAATGTTGCAGCTGGCAATAGAATTCGTATCCAACAATTTGCAACACAATTAGAATGCAGCTTGGGGGAATTTACAAAAATGTAAATAAAACAAAAAGGCCTGACATGGCCTATTCCCATCGTCTGCGAGCAGCAGCGACAAAACCGAGTCATTTGTCTAGTTGTAAAAAACCGTACCACACAAAATTGACATGTTTCATAATAAACTCTCAAGTCCAAATCCGCAAACGAGTCAACGACACTCGCTCTGCTCTATCGCTTCATCTTCTTCCTGGGGCCTGGCCTGGTTCGGCGATAACCGGCGGCCGTGTCTAACGCTGCATAACAACATTCCGCGTCGGACTCCATTAGGAATTGGGGAGGGATAAGATTTCTCAAAGGCAGCTCATAAATCTCTCCTCACGTTCCTTGCTCGTGTGTGTGTGTGTGTGTGTGTGCTCTCTCTTGCTCCAACCGACCGTGACGGTGAAGATCAGCCGAGAAAACACCGTCCGAAGAAAAAAAAAACTCCCCGCTAAACACAGTAACAAAACTAAAAAAAAGCGGTAGAAGAAAAACACAAAACTGCTAACCATCGTCACGTTTTACTTACCACTTTACGTTTTGCGCTGTTGCCTGTTCAAAACGCAAGCAACAAAATAAAAAACAAAACCGTCCTCCACCCGACAACGAATGCCCGAAATGTCCCAATTCCACTGCCGGCGGAAGGAAAATCGAGGATCTTCGAGGAATGTTCATTCATCTGACAAGCGAAGCGCACGCCCGGTTCGGTGTGCTTGGGGAGGGAGGGGGGAAGGGGGGGGGGAGCTGAGCTTACCTTTATTTTATCTGCTGCTCGCCCACAGCGACATCGTTGCTTTCGGATCGTTTGCTGATGGCAGCGATGATTAGAATACCAGCGGATGATTTATACAAATGTATTTGTACAACAAACTCCCGGCTGGGAGTCACCCTTGGGGTGTCAAGGGGGAGGGTGGGTTTGAAGGAGAGTGGCCCAGAGGCGCTACAGCAGTGGTGGTAGCAGTTCGCGGAAAATCTCTTCTTCATCGAGCAGATCGCGCCGCCACTGATCTCCACACCGACGGTCCGCGGAAGGAAACCGGTCCGGGCAGTGCCAGTTCCCCGGTGCCTCGGGGGGACATGGTTTTAGTGAGTTGTTAAGGCAAGCGTGCGCTCGCGCAAATAAATGGCCGGCCATGCGCGAACCCGGCACCCAACACCTTTAGCGCACGTGTGCACGGTGAACGGAGGCAACGAGCCGAGCGGGTGGGGAAGGTGTATCCATAAATCAACCGCCAAACCGACACCCCCAAACCGTCGGGCCCACTAGTGTGCACAAGCGCGTCGATCTAAACCCGGTGCCTCAAGGTGCCGGGGAGAGCTGTCTCGGGCCGCCTCGGGTGTAACATGCATGAGTGAGGCGTGAATATGATTTGAGCTTCGGCGTACAGATCCGGGCGTTGGCAGCAGAAAGAATGAAAGGAAGGAAGGCAAAGAAAAAAAAACACACACACAAACTTCCCAATCAGTTGGACCCGGTGGCGACACTGACGGGTCGTGCCCGAGCAGCTTCTGTGCACATGGTAAACCGCCACACCACATGGGGTGTGTGTGTGTGGCGTGTTGATCGCATCCATTTATTTTCTCCCATAACCGCAAACCCAACCACCACGCCACCACCACTAGGGTGACCACCACCATCTTGTTATTGGTGGTTGTTCCTAGCAGAGCAACAACGAAGAAAAGAAAATAAAAAGGACGGTGAAATATTGTGAGTGAAATTTGTCACATCAGTCAAAAAGCGGGTTGGTGGTAGCCACCATCACACACGCTCACCACCAATGCCACGTGATTGTTTCCCACTATAAAAAGTGTAATCACTTTACGATGGCGTATCTCACGCAATTAGTGGCTGAGGTGAGGTTTGCTGAAGAAAACCAGCTTTTTTTCTTTCCATTTGCCGTACGAACATGNAGCGCACGTGTGCACGGTGAACGGAGGCAACGAGCCGAGCGGGTGGGGAAGGTGTATCCATAAATCAACCGCCAAACCGACACCCCCAAACCGTCGGGCCCACTAGTGTGCACAAGCGCGTCGATCTAAACCCGGTGCCTCAAGGTGCCGGGGAGAGCTGTCTCGGGCCGCCTCGGGCGTAACATGCATGAGTGAGGCGTGAATATGATTTGAGCTTCGGCGTACAGATCCGGGCGTTGGCAGCAGAAAGAATGAAAGGAAGGAAGGCAAAGAAAAAAAAACACACACACAAACTTCCCAATCAGTTGGACCCGGTGGCGACACTGACGGGTCGTGCCCGAGCAGCTTCTGTGCACATGGTAAACCGCCACATGGGGTGTGTGTGTGTGTGTGGCGTGTTGATCGCATCCATTTATTTTCTCCCATAACCACAAACCCAACCACCACCCCACCACCACTAGGGTGGCCACCACCATCTTGTTATTAGTGGTTGTTCCTAGCAGGGCAACAACGAAGAAAAGAAAAGAAAAAGGACGGTGAAATATTGTGAGTGAAATTTGTCACATCTGTCAAAAAACGGGTTGGTGGTAGCCACCATCACACACGCTCACCACCAATGCCACGTGATTGTTTCCCACTATAAAAAGTGTAATCACTTTACGATGGCGTATCTCACGCAATTAGTGGCTGAGGTGAGGTTTGCTGAAGAAAACCAGCTTTTTTCTTTCCATTTGCCGTACGAACATGTTTTTTGGTGCAAATGATCACCATTCAGCACAAAGAACCCATTGAGACGGAAAGGTGCCGGAATGCCGGAAGCTCCCGCTCCTTCAAACCACTCGGATCAATTGTTTTTACACTTGGACCACAATCCAAGAGCAAGCGTAAATAAATACTGCCTACCATACACCCTTCCTGTCTCGGCCTCTTTCTCACCTTCTTTTCACCACCAAACAAAACGAGTTTCTTACTCGGCCGCTACACGCTTGGCCACAATCTTCATCGTCAGCTTAGGTATTGTTTCAATTGTCCCGTGCACCGAACAAGACGATCCTCTTAAGTTCGCGTAGGGTTTGAAGAGATCGCGTTAAAGTACACGTTCAGCTACTACAGCGCAGTACGCTTTGCCGTGCTGCGATCTTGTGGGTAAGTGCTGTTCCATTCAAGTGGACAATCATATGTTAACCATTTCATCGAACACTCTCTGCACGCTGAACCAATTGATAGTTGGCGTGAAGTGTGAAAAATGGGTGTCGCAATGCAACCTTATATTGAGACTACATTTTTATGAAAACAAGCATTTAACCCTTGAGATATGCTATTATAATTTATTTATTTTTGTGTTTTAGCTTTTAATTAAACTTTAAACGATCGCTGAATGTAACGAAAAATCACTGAAGGCTGAAGGACTTTATTCTTTCGAGTTGGAAACGGTGATGACTTCTTTATTTTATATTTGGTTTAACGAAGTTTCGTAGCTGTCACTTTGACAGGTTTCGAGGTGTATATACATGGTGTGCTTAATTCTAAAGGTTTCTAAATTAATTTTTTTTTATAAATTTAATATTTTTAATTTTTAAGATATTTGTTCCTATTCTCATTCATTTACATTTGTATATCAACTTTGTTTTATCAATTCTTTATAGAAAATTTTAAATTATTGAATTTTGTTTTCTTTTTTTTCGTTCAATTATACACCATTTATGTATTCGTTCGTCTTCTCACATATTCATGATTACTAAACGACAATTCTTCACGTCATAGAAAACATAAAATACACCTAATTTAGGCAGAACTGAGGCAAACGAATTTTATCTGACAAAATATGCCCCCGGAAAGAGGTCAAATGTACTAATAAAATACAATTTATTACATCGTCTAATCTTTTAAACAAAAAAGAAAGATTGCCAAGAATAACGGAGCAACTCCGCGCAATATATTTGCAATAAAATGATGTCAAAAATGAACCCATGCGCAAAAGGTACAGTAAAACTGTTATCGCTCCACTCATAAGCCACTTATTTAAACAACACAAAACGCAGTGTACACACACTCACACACACACACGCTCCCTTCTTCAAAGCGACACCAGCCGACGCTTGCCTGCCAGCTCAAATCACCAATGCAAACAAGTGCGGTACCACCCGACCAAGATTTCCCTCTCCTGGTGGAGTGTCTTTGCTCCAAGATGTGACGACTTCTGTCCAGCAAAGTGTGTCGTGCCGAGACTGAGCCCGGATTAGAGAACAGTGACGAGGTTAAGTAATGTATCATCATCGCGAATGACCTCGCGCGCACACCCCATTCAACATGAAGAGAGTTGACACATGGTCAAACACACTCGCACTCACGCCCCGTTTCTGGTGGCTAACGTTTATTTCGTTTTATTTCTTTATTCAATGGCAAACCAGGCGGCAGTCGGGCTCTATCAGCAAAAATTGAGGTTAGGGAGACCCATTCTGGATGCTAACTGAGACGACTGTGGACAAACACGCCTCAGTTTAGTGATACGTGTGTGTGAGCTTACACCCCAGAATGCCCCTGCCAAGAGCGAGTAAGCGTATTCTAATGATGTGTGAAAAGTCTCAGACTCGAATTGACCATACCGAGATCCTAAAAGAGCCGAGTCAGCTACCAACACCCATTACCGGTGCGACCACGTCATTTCGTTTGGCCGCAGCGCAACGGGCCAAACCCGAAACCCTTTTCACGATCGTTTCTTCCCTGTGCCGGCACCCAGATCCGAAGATCTCGGCTCGGGATATTCACCCAGGCACCACAGACGTAGAACAAAAACAAAAAATAAATAAACCGGTGGAACGAAACGAAACGTGGTGCAAGGAAGCTGGTGTGGCTTCAAAAAGATGTTTATTTAATGCCCACCCCTCTTCCCCCATCGCTCCCTTCCTCGCTTCTCACCCTTCCGCATCAATGGTCATCTTGCGTTGCGCCTCCATCAGACGACGGATGGCGCGCAAAGCGCACTAAATTATCTTCCTTCCACTGGGCCTTTTTTGTGGCCGCCAACTTCACCAACCACCCATCCATCCACCCACCTATTATACACCATGGCCGTATTTCTGCCAATTAAACAATTTTTAACAATCTGACCAGGGGTGTGGTGAATAATTTACGAATTGAGGGCATGCCGACGCCGCGACCATTGCTTGAAAATAGTATCGACCGTTTTTCGTTTGTTTTTGTTATTTGTTTTCTCTTTGGCGGGTCGCCGGCATGTTTTTTCTCCCCTCCCTTCCCGCGATGGTTTCACCCCCTAACGTGCCGTACACAAATAATGGAGTGAAGTTTTCGGGTAACCAAAAAGCCGTAACGAACGATCCTTTTGCGTGTCCTCACAATTGTGTCGTCCACACGGTTCCATCCAGTCCAGTCCATGCTCATCGAGCATCACTGGAGTACGAGACCCAGGGAGCCGACGGAGAGAAGCTGGGAAGGGTAAATATTGACACCTTCTTTATTGTTGCTATTATTTGCACCCTTCGCCGGGAAAGTAACGCACCAACCAACCAACAACAAATGGTGCCCCACTAAACACTGACTGACTGTGAATCGAGACTGTGTGGAAACACGGTTTGCAAACATGAAGCATACACCTCAACGACGCCACCAGAGCAGCCAGCCAGTCACAGCCCATCTTGACACTTGGGTACTACGTGGGTGACAACACCGTGCGGTAACCGTGACGGGAAACGATGTTGATTCTTAGCGACAATGTTTACAAGATGTTAAAACTTTTTTTTGGGGGGGTCTTACGGTGGTCTTACTCGATTGGTAACACACACACAGGCAAGGGAAGAATATACTCCATCGAGAGGGATGGTCGGTCTTATGACGTGAAATAGTTATTTTTCTGTCTTATTTCACTCTTAATAACACGTTCTGTTCGCTCTTCCCCTTTTTCGATTGTTCTCCACCGTTTTCTGTTTTTGTTTTCATTAAACAGACGGATCAGATTTAATACTGTCCCGCTTGGCTGCCGCTTCTCAGACACGCGTAGGATTATATACGTGCTGACATTATTTGACTCTCCTTTATCCACCTTTTTAGTCTGATATTTTTATGTCCCCAGATAACCATTTGAAGTTAAATTATGTGGCGGCGATAAGTGAAACATGGAAACACGAATGTGCCTCCCTCCCCCCCTATTCGCCTTATTCGCCATCGTTTAAACATGGATTCACGTTCAAGGGTAAGTGTGATAAATTAACAAATGCAACAGATAGCCATACGCATGTGCACGCTTGGGGATTTTTACCACACACACACACACAACGAAAAAAATCGAAACACTCTTTCCACATGGTGAACATTTGCCTTCAAATGGTCATGCACAGCATTAGTGTAATCAGCATAAAAATCCAATTTATTATGTGAAATTATAGTACCCACCCTGACACGTACACAGTTTGATCCATGGATCCACTCCGCCGCCGCAAGATTTGGCTTAACTTTGGAGTTGAAAAATTTATTTTTAATTACAACCCCTGTGAGTAATGCACATGTCTGCATCCACAAACACAAAGTGCACCGAGTGCGTTCCACGGGTTATGTCGTGGTTGCCGTTGATTGAGAGTAGAGTCAGAAATTATTTAACCTCATAACCTGCTGGTGTCGCTGCTGGCGTTCTAGTAACGAGAGCCGGGGATTGAACAATCCGCCAACGCATCCCGTTCGCTCTAAACCCGCATGAAACACACCAACGTCCGATNAGGATTATATACGTGCTGACATTATTTGACTCTCCTTTATCCACCTTTTTAGTCTGATATTTTTATGTCCCCAGATAACCATTTGAAGTTAAATTATGTGGCGGCGATAAGTGAAACATGGAAACACGAATGTGCCTCCCTCCCCCCCTATTCGCCTTATTCGCCATCGTTTAAACATGGATTCACGTTCAAGGGTAAGTGTGATAAATTAACAAATGCAACAGATAGCCATACGCATGTGCACGCTTGGGGATTTTTACCACACACACACACACAACGAAAAAAATCGAAACACTCTTTCCACATGGTGAACATTTGCCTTCAAATGGTCATGCACAGCATTAGTGTAATCAGCATAAAAATCCAATTTATTATGTGAAATTATCGTACCCACCCTGACACGTACACAGTTTGATCCATGGATCCACTCCGCCGCCGCAAGGTTTGGCTTAACTTTGGAGTTGAAAAATTTATTTTTAATTACAACCCCTGTGAGTAACGCACATGTCTGCATCCACAAACACAAAGTGCACCGAGTGCGTTCCACGGGTTATGTCGTTGATTGAGAGTAGAGTCAGAAATTATTTAACCTCATAACCTGCTGGTGTCGCTGCTGGCGTTCTAGTGACGAGAGCCGGGGATTGAACAATCCGCCAACGCATCCCGTTCGCTCTAAACCCGCATGAAACACACCAACGTCCGATGGGAGTTGAGTGGAGAAAGAAAACGCTCAGTTAAATTAACATAATCACTAACGGCACGATGCGTACAGAGTCGTACAGGGAACCACACACACAGAAAATTACTCCAAATGGATTGGCCAAAAACCCAACAACACCCATCAACATGCATCGTTCTGCTAAGGTTACCGCAGAATTTGCTGTGAAAATTTGCAGCAGCAAAAAAAAGCGAGTACACAACCACATGCACATTGCCAATATAATGCTGATGATGATGATGCCGGGTGATCATCACGAACGAATCGGGCGACTATTTTCGCTTCCAAGTGTAGCTCGGCTCCGATCCGATTAAAACCGCTGATTTGTTGTAATTATTTGCTCCATCCATTCCGTTTGCCACCGCACCCCGGGGGGAGGAAGTCCGTCGGTGCAAGACAAATACATTAAAAAATATATGAAACTAAAATAACACATCAACCGCAACCATTACGACGTCCACCCGAGTGTGCGGTGCGCGTATGGATTCGGCCAAATGCCACAGGGCAATTCCATCCTTTCATAACGCGAGGGGAAAGGGGGAGATGGGGGTTGGTGGGTGGTGGGCTACAGTGCGAGCAAAGCAACCCACATGCCAGGCCACCGAGTGCAAGTGCATGATCGGTTCCTCCAACATCGGGTCCGACGAGCGTCCGCGTTCAAACTGCGATTACGGCTCCGGTTGGTACGCTGACGCTGAAGTTGATCACTGTGATTGGAGAGTAAATTAAGTCTCATTAAGCGTGCACCAAATCAACGCATAAGCAACTACGACCGCATCAGCAAACTCGACGCGACAAACGGCCACCGGAACGCATCAGGAGCACTCCAGTCGAGACGCAAGGCTTAACCCTTGAGACGGTAGCGCTAGTTCAAATTAATGAAACATATTTATAAACGATATCTTAATGATGATATTTTCATGAAAGATTTAAATTATTGAACAACAACAGAAGTGTCGAGTAGAACCAAACAAATCCACCCATATTTTATATCACAGCTCGATATTTATTCGATCGTTTGAGAAACACCATTCTGAAGACTTTCTATCTTAAAGTATTATCCAAATATAGCATTAAATATACTTTGTGGCACTTTGTTAAGAATTTAAAGCGCAATATTATCGAATGTATTTACTAATTTTTAGCTATCTTTGGAATTTTATAAACCTTTAACATTGTAATACATGTGAACCTTTCAAGTAATTTCTCACCAAAGCTTCGTTTAAACGAAATGATTTTTTTTGTATTTCTTCTTCTACTGTGTTGTTAATTCAAACTAGCTTAAGCAAAAACTGTTTTTTTTTTCATAATTAGTTCCTGCTTCCCAACTTCCTGTCGGATCGTTCAAAAATCGCAGAAAAGCAGGGTTATCATTTCAACTATGCTTTAATGGCGAAGAAGCACACAGCTCGCATCAAATAATTGCATTGATATATTTTTGAAAGGATCATCAAATCAACATTAAGATACTCAATGATATAATTCATCTTCCAGAAGCTTCGCATGGGTCTGTTATTATTCTCTGAACCGTTTTCATTTCCAAACGCAATTTAATCTCCTCCAATGTCGCACGCTTCGTTCCGCTTCAAGGGTTAATGATAATTTGCACAGGTACCCCCCGGTCCTTACACATAGCCTGCCGTCCAGTGCTCTGGAGAACATTAAGGTAGGCATCAAGCGCTCGGGAAGCACTGCGGTAGGGTGCCTGCATGTGTTTGGTTTTGACGTTCTTCGGCACGATCTCGAGGACGAGATAATTATCCTAGTTCCGGCACTTCGACCAGCCCTGTCCAAAAACCCCACAGAGCACGAAACCGTTGGCGCTGCGGCGATCGTTTCGCGCAGGAGAATCGGCCACGCCGCGGACAAATTACCTTCCATATTATTGATGGCAGCGGTGACGCCGGGCGCAAAAAAAGCCAACCATACTGCTACGAACACGCACAGCACCAATCCCGGGGGAATGGTTGAAATTCTTGCGGAATCCTTTACGCCGTTTGTGCAAGCGCAAAAGTGTACAGAAAAAAAAACAACAGGAGGAACGCGAGAGGTCGCACACGATGCCTGCAAAAGGTAGCACCAGCAGTACCGGTTACTACTACGGTGAGTACTGAAATTAGCGCAACCATTTCCATTCCCAATTTGTGGACGAGGCATTACTGTGGCGCAATTATGTAGCTGTGCATCCTGTGCGGCTTTCGCGACCCACGCACCCAACACCACATCTCCCACCTCCCCCGGGAGGCTAAACACACACACACACATGCATACCTCCCATTGGAGGCTGTGACGCTGCTGTTCGCTAAAGTCGGCAGCAATAGCAACGGACGCGGAATCTCGGGATGCATTAATGATTGAGATTGAGAAAAGCCGTTGTATGGTGTGCTCGCGCGTCACCACACCGTGCTGCTGGCCGAACTCGCGCGAGCACACGCTAATGCACACTAATGAGTGTACGGAAGCCGACCGATTCATTTCGGTGCATTACGTTTCGCGGTCGTCAGCTCGCGAACAAGTGCAGCAGGAATCAGTGCATCTGGTGCGGACCACCAGAGCGCAGAAGAGAGTGATTTTGTTGCGTAAATTGCAAACGAATCACCACGAACCGAGCAGCGATCCGTGCTGGAATGGGCCACCGTGTGGCCGGCTCGGGAACCGCCGACGTAAGTAATGGGATAGTGAAGGAAATAAATGAAGGAAATTTATTCGCTTCTGGTGATATGGTATTGCAGGCATGGGAGATGGGAGAAAAATAATAATCAGCAATTGGACTGCCGTTGTTGCTGTTGGGAAAATTCATTTCTTGTTTGCCAAAATGACCTGCTAGGCCATGGCCATGCTGTATAATGGAATTTGCTTGATGAAGCCAATCTTGTCTACGGAGAGGCGATATAGATCCGAACGGATGGCATAGCTAAAATTTTATTGGAATCCAGAATTTACTGAGTACAATTTCTGGAAAACATGAACTCTAAGATGAACATTTTAGAAAGTCCCTTCATTTTCAATACTTTTGATATCTCTCAAAGCTGCAAAGTCTCCCTAACATGTTATTCTCAAAGCTGCACATACTGTATGTACACCAAGGTAGTGCCGTGTTTTGGTGTTCGTCAATGACAGCTCATGGTTATTGCGTTTACAGAGTATGGTTGAAGACTGTTTACACAGGTTTATGCTATGAAATGGTAAACAAATACTGGATGTCATATTCTCAAAGCTGCAAGTCTCTCTAAGATAGCAGTCCCGTCAACTTGCAGCTTAGAAAGACTTGACTGTATATGCCTTTACATGCACCAAAGGTGTACTTGGTGGGACCTGCTGTACGTCGTATATTATGAATTTCTAACAGCAAGCGTAACTTGCATATCAAAGCACTACCGACGAGGATTTATTGAGTTGCAAAATACCGATAAATACGAGATATCACCAGGTTAATCCACGAATATACGGATTGATTAACGAATATCCCGTGCATCATAACCAAATTTTTCACAAAAATTGATTTATTCTTATGTGTGTAACAATGAAGTCACAAAAGGTCGAATAACAACTCGACCTACTATCTAGCAACAGGTATCCACCCTTTGCCCTGTTATTAAGCTTCAATGTTAGAGTAAATAAATATAAAATTATCGCTTTGTAGTTGTAACCTTCTGCCCTTTCGCACGTTGTCATTTATTTTGATGACACATCAGCAACAATTGGTACGTCATTTGCAAACCCATCAACAAATCAATTTCCGCAGCTAACACTTGGGACGTTTCCGACAGAAAAACAATGCATTGTAAACGATAGACACTTGGTTATTGTTGCAATGATTCAACCATAAATCAAATGGGATAATCAAATCCACTTCCACAATGCCGTAATGCTCACGTGACAGCAAACAGTAATGGAACAAAAACAAATGCACCACATTAGCTGGCTAAACATATCGATGCTGTGCTAAACAGTTACGCAGCGCATACAAAGTGCAGCGCGGTGCATTTGCGAATCACCGTAACGGCGCATTAAACGGACGATATGGCGGATGTAAACAAACGCGCAAGGTGTTATGTTAATGTGCCTACAAAAAGGCATTCCGTGCACACACAAGCAACAATACAAGTGCAATGGATTGCAGAAGTGCGCTTCACGCGCTTGATGGCTTCATTTTCTCGCGCACCGCACAACCAAACGCAAGTAAACACTGCGGTGAGAGACACCCGCCCATTATCCCGCTGTAAACATACAACCACATTCCATGCACGGATGATGAGTACGAACCGATTCTCACGCGCCACACTCGACCGGAGATCTCGCATGTATATCTCACGCCTTTCGCATTCGCGCCTCATTATTGGCCGTCGGCTAGAGAAAGGAGTGAAACCGTCAAACAGTTATCATTGCTTCCCGTCGCACACCGCACCCCGCGTTTCGACGCACCGGACAGGGTTGCTTCATGTCATTTACGCTTCGCCATCTTATCACCGCCATCGTCTCAATCTGGAACGCACTCTACACACACGCTGGCGTACCAGACCATGTGTGTACGTATACATGACAAAAGATCGTGTTGCGATTTTGTACCAACCAATGTCCTAAAGTGATTTAATTACAAGTATGAAGCTGCGACGGACGGAACACAATTGAACAACCACCCTACCCTACACCTTCGCCACACCATTACCCTGACATTCGGTCTCGGGGGCTGCCAGAGCGTTGAAGATGATAGACGGAGCGGAACTTGAAAAAAAAAAGATGCCTTCTCATGCGTTTGCGGGTATCTCTCAAGTTCCAACGGCTCATCATGTGTAAAGAGGACACCTGGAGAGGGTCTGTGGGTATGGTGGTATTATGATTACCAGATGTTACGCCAGACTTTCCCACCAGAAACGTTCGGCGATCGGTGAACAGGGGAGGGCCTGATAACTTGAGAGGTGAAATGAGGCGTACGAATCGGTTCGCGGTTGATTGATGACATTCCAAATCGAACATATCGCCGAGCGCTACCACCACCGCACAAACCATTCCGCCATTCGCACACAGGAAGGCTCGCGAACCAATCAAACCCATTTATCGCTCACTCAGCGCGATACGCGAGAACACGCCAATCATTCCGATCGTGCCGGCGACCTCCTACCTACCAATCAAAGTGAGACATTCGCAGCGAGTGAGTAAGTGAGTGAGTGATTGCATCAGCGGTGTGTGTGTGTCGGTAGGTTGAGCGATGCAGCAACATGAAGGCTGCCAGAGGTATCGCAGTAGGAGGAGGCGACGGGGACAGAGCAAATTAATTAAACATTGTTCTCCCGAACGCCACTACAAATGGCCGCGCCAACCCCGTGCGCGCTGAGAGGGTTTGCGGCGGGCAGCGACGGGGGACAGAGTGCGACGACAATGAGCGGTTGAAATCATTGTCCATTTTCGCTATCTAGCATAAGCAATTAAGATGTTGCTGGTCTGATAAGGTAAATTAAATCCCGCTGTAAATAACGCACCCAACAAACAGGGTGGTGGGGGGGGGGGGGAGGGAAGAAGAGGATGGGAAGGGTGTTTGTCACAAGGTGCGCCCGCCACTTAACAGTCAGCAGTTGGACTTGGCTACACCACACGGCGAGATGGAAGGGATAGGGTGGATAGGGTGGAAATGGATGGGTGAGCCAGCGGCTACCACTGGCTCCATCACACCATTTGTACGACACGCTTGTCAACACGAAGCCCCGAGGAGACCCGGGCTACGGCAGGCAATGCGTTCCGAATTCAAACGGAGAACGATCGATGACAGCGCAATGGAACGGAACAACAACAAGACAAAAATGTGACAAGAGGGGGGGAAAAAACAAGGTACAACAAACTGAATACTCACGAGCAACATGAACACCCAGCAAGGTAACGAGACTAGAAGTAGACACAGAGAACTGCACACACACACACACAGACATGGCGTCACATGTACGCGAACGTACAGAGGGTGGACTGGTGGTCCCCGGTTGTGCCCCTGTTGTGCGTTGAACAGCGTTAAAACACAAACAAATGGTTCACCGAATCGGTTGTCGAAACAACTCGGACAAGCCCATCGGTAGGGCGTTTGGTGGGTAGGTGATGGCTGATAATATATCGCTGATATGACATAAAATGCATGTTATTTGGGCATATTGTTTTGTCCTTTTCTACATTCTTCCATTTGCATTATGAAGACGAGGAAGTACGTGGAACTGCTGCTGTGCTGTGTGTGTTTATTTGTGTTATGACACAGAAACTAGATCCCAAGAAAGGTATTTTTTCAAAATTTGTAATTTTTTAATGCATTGAATGTGATGATAGATAAAATAGTGTTAATATTTTAATTTGTTATTCGTAGTGGATTGTTCCGAGGAACCCTGTAGTTTAGATGCGAGTAATAAATGTCATGTTCAATGATATAAATGACAGATCAAATGCCGAGGTGCTAGCGCTAAATGGTGAACAAGACGGTGATAAAAGATCAATGAGCCGTTATGCATGAACCTGATCGATCCGTACCGAATGATTATCAAAAGTATTCATTCGGGTTCATGTTAGTTCATTTTCGCATCGCAAACGAATGATACACACTTTGACAGTTGGGTGAATGGAAATGATATGTAAATAAAGAATACAAATCAATCTTTTGTATTATTTATTTTGTGGTGAAATAATAACAAAAAAAATATGAATTACCTAAATTTATATACCTTAAAGGTTCAATTAGCATCGTACACCTTTCGAAGGTATGTCCGTTGTTACAAATAGTTTTGCTAATTAAAAGCAGCAAAGCATGATACAAAACCCTGCGGAATGATTACAAAATTAATAACTCTTGTCGAGTTCATCACCGCGGGAAATGTAGCTTCTGTAGCTTTTTGATCATGCTTGCCACCGCTCACTACACTCATTCCTTTATGCTCTAGCGCGCCATACAGCAGGAAACTGTAAAGCAAAGCCCGAAGTACACAAACAGCTTCTAAACCTCTCATCTCGTTATCGTTTTCTGCATCTTTACGCCCGGAACGAACGGAATGGCTCACTCCCGGCTCGGTTGGGTTGGACTTTTTTTTTTCTTTTGCCCTTCCGTGAGAAATGCCAGCATTAGCAAAACGATTTATCTGTTGATCGCGCACCGTCACAATTTCCACTTAAGGCAGCAGCAGTAGCATGACCAAGCTACTGGAGGAAAAAAACCTTTTGTAGGAATTTTTCTTCTTTTTCTCTCCCTTTTGTGTGTGTGTGTGTACAAACAAACTTCGCTCCGTTTGGCATACTTTCGTGCCCAGCATGCGGAACCGCACGGTGTAAAGGCTAGTAGTTGTAGAGAATTAATTTGGCCAGGCAAAAGGCAAGCTTTCGGTGGCCGAAAGTGGATGAAAGGTGATAACCATGCACTAATGGGCCTTCGTTTACGGTTGAGGTAGCTTCATGCACATCAAACAGCAGAGATGAAGAGATTCTGATCAGCGAGCATTAAAAAAAANGGGAAGGGTGTTTGTCACAAGGTGCGCCCGCCACTTAACAGTCAGCAGTTGGACTTGGCTACACCACACGGCGAGATGGAAGGGATAGGGTGGATAGGGTGGAAATGGATGGGTGAGGCAGCGGCTACCACTGGCTCCATCACACCATTTGTACGACACGCTTGTCAACACGAAGCCCCGAGGAGACCCGGGCTACGGCAGGCAATGCGTTCCGAATTCAAACGGAGAGCGATCGATGACAGCGCAATGGAACGGAACAACAACAAGACAAAAGTGTGACAAGAGGGGGAAAAAAACAAGGTACAACAAACTGAATACTCACGAGCAACATGAACACCCAGCAAGGTAACGAGACTAGAAGTAGACACAGAGAACTGCACACACACACACACACACACACACAGACATGGCGTCACATGTACGCGAACGTACAGAGGGTGGACTGGTGGCCCCCGGTTGTGCCCCTGTTGTGCGTTGAACAGCGTTAAAACACAAACAAATGGTTCACCGAATCGGTTGTCGAAACAACTCGGACAAGCCCATCGGAAGGGCGTTTGGTGGATAGGTGATGGCTGATAATATATCGCTGATATGACATAAAATGCATGTTATTTGGGCATATTGTTTTGTCCTTTTCTACATTCTTCCATTTGCATTATCAAGACGAGGAAGTACGTGGAACTGCTGCTGTGCTGTGTGTGTTTATTTGTGTTATGACACAGAAACTAGACCTCAAGAAAGGTATTTTTTCAAATTTTGTAATTATTTAATGCTTTGAATGTGATGATTGATAAAATAGTGTTAATATTTTAATTTGTTATTCGTAGTGGATTGTTCCGAGTAACCCTGTAGTTTAGTTGCGAGTAATAAATGTCATGTTCAATGATAGAAATGACAGATCAAATGCCGAGGTGCTAGTGCTAAATGGTGAATAAGACGGTGATAAAAGATCAATGAGCCGTTATGCATGAACCTGATCGATCCGTACCGAATGATTATCAAGAGTATTCATTCGGGTTCATGTTAGTTCATTTTCGCATCGTAAACGAATGATACACACTTTGACAGTTGGGTGAATGGAAATGATATGTAAATAAAGAATACAAATCAATCTTTTGTATTATTTATTTTGTGGTGAAATAATACCAAAAAAAATATGAATTACCTAAATTTATATACCTTAAAGGTTCAATTAGCATCGTACACCTTTCGAAGGTATGTCCGTTATTACAAATAGTTTTCCTAATTAAAAGCAGCAAAGCATGATACAAAACCCTGCGGAATGATTACAAAATTAATAACTCTTGTCGAGTTCATCACCGCGGGAAATGTAGCTTCTGTAGCTTTTTGATCATGCTTGCCACCGCTCACTACACTCATTCCTTTATGCTCTAGCGCGCCATACAGCAGGAAACTGTAAAGCAAAGCCCGAAGTACACAAACAGCTTCTAAACCTCTCATCTCGTTATCGTTTTCTGCATCTTTACGCCCGGAACGAACGGAATGGCTCACTCCCGGCTCGGTTGGGTTGGACTTTTTTTTTTCTTTTGCCCTTCCGTGAGAAATGCCAGCATTAGCAAAACGATTTATCTGTTGATCGCGCACCGTCACAATTTCCACTTAAGGCAGCAGCAGTAGCATGACCAAGCTACTGGAGGAAAAAAACCTTTTGTAGGAATTTTTCTTCTTTTTCTCTCCCTTTTGTGTGTGTGTGTGTACAAACAAACTTCGCTCCGTTTGGCATACTTTCGTGCCCAGCATGCGGAACCGCACGGTGTAAAGGCTAGTAGTTGTAGAGAATTAATTTGGCCAGGCAAAAGGCAAGCTTTCGGTGGCCGAAAGTGGATGAAAGGTGATAACCATGCACTAATGGGCCTTCGTTTACGGTTGAGGTAGCTTCATGCACATCAAACAGCAGAGATGAAGAGATTCTGATCAGCGAGCATTAAAAAAAAAGCCGATCGGTGTTTCGGTGGTGCTGGGCAGGGTTGGAAAGAAATTTATGGAGTTTCGCTTCTGCACATACACTGCGCGGCTGCTAATTAATGCCGTAAAAGCTTAAAATTCGAAAAATACTATGCTATATTTCGATTTGCTAGCACACTTTGCTTAATGGAGCCGTTGACTTTATTTATTCAAACAAAAACAACCATAATCCGCCCACCTAATCAGCAAAGCTAATCGCGCTCTAAACAAAGGCGCACTAAATGTTCCATCTCTTATTAGGTAAAGCTATGGAGTTACATTATTTGTTCCTGCGCTTCGGAAGTTTAGCAGAGCTTATCGTTTACGGTGGATACAGTCATTTATTTTCCATTAAGTTTTGCAACGCTACGACTGTTTACGCGATTGTGCCATTACTGGCGTCGGTGACATGAAAGTGGGCAAAGAAAAAAAAATTAAGAGCAATTTTCGTTGATGAATTATTGCTTAACTGATATGGCAAAAGCGTGCAAACGTATGTATGCAGTACCCTCCCCCAACCGATAGGCGCCCATTATGCATGGAAGCAAAGTGGGCTAAATTTTATGTTCCCATGCCCATCGTGAGCCCAGCATGATGATACGGGAGAAACATTAATTTAATATTAAGAAATCGTAATGCTCTTTACCGATGCCGATGGATGCCGTGTCGGTGCTGGATACATGATTGATGATGATGTTGTACGGGCTGGAGAAGAAAAACGCACAATCTCCACTAATCTTCAAACTGCAATCTATGTTCTGTGCGCTGGTCGGCAAACTCCGGGCAAATCTATTCCAATACACGATTTACTCACAACACTTCACCGCTTGATCGCTCGATATTATTAGAAAGCGGATAATTCACTCACTTCAAGCTTTTTTAGCTCAATTATTCGCAATCAGTGGATGGATAATCTTCACCACAAACAAAAAATACTCACACACCCACTAACTCGGTACACTATCCACCCCGAATGGTAAATTTCTTTCCTTCCTTTGCAAAGCGCACTTCTTCTCACACACGACTTCTCTGCGTAGGTTTACACTTTTTTCCGATAGAATGGGCACGATCGCTACCCCGTACAGGCAAACTGCATCGCACCAATTTGAAAAATGCCGAAAGAAGATGAAAAACAAAACAACAAACACCGGGAAAACAATTCAACTCTCCGCCGTAAAGGTCGGTTGTATTTTTATGCTCGAACTGCCACAATTTGAAACGCACACCGGAAATCACTTATTTTGTTTTCAATTTTCACCTTCGCATATCACCAGGTGGGGGAGGTGGTAATATTACAATATTTTTTTTATCTTCTTACTCTTTTCCCAAACTTTTTCACTCACTATGCCCCCACGATCAAGACACGTTTGCCGCCAAATTCATTCACTACACGTTGCCACCACACACACACACATGTACTCGGACATACACGCCGCACTTTCCACTTTTTCGGGTTTTGAGAGATTAATTACAATTAATTGGATTTCATTATCGAGCAAACATTATATATACTGCACGTTGGCGATCATCGAGCCGCGATCGTTACGGCCCACTCCTGCACCAGCAGAAGCAGCATCATCATCAGCTTCATCCCGATGTGCACCACAACCATTATCAGAGCGCCCGGCCTGACGCGATCGCACCCGCTAAACCCGATTGATTCGTAACGCCTGGCTCGGGGGTTTTTTCTTCGCTTCCAAATGGCGCAAAAGGAATGAGCGAAAACATAAAAAAACACACACAACGCAGTAAATAAAGCAACGGAAAACTTACTTCCCAATAATTACACCAGCTACGCCTTCTTCCTTTTTTGCTTCGCTGCTGACCTTTGTTTTCCCCACCCAAAAAAGGCTTCCTTTAACACTTGATCGAGCCAGGGGCGCACACACACACACGGTTGGGGTGGGGGGCGCCACCGTCTACCGACACTTAAGCCACTAACGATCAATCAATTTATCAATCAACGAATTGGAAAAAAGGAGGAAAAACATTATTTGCTCCGATTTTTTGATTAAAAATTTTGTGCTTCTTTTCCCGAACCGAACAAGAAAACCAAATTATCCAACTTCCTTCGGTGTTGTAGCCGCGAAACACAATACCTTCCCGGGGTGTGCCGAAATGGATCAATTGGAACTAGCCGCGGTAAGACCAGAGCAGCTATTCAAGCCGAAATCGCACTACGGTAGCTGTAACACACGGAACATGAGGTGTAAACCGAACCGAGTCACAATTTTCACCACTTGATGACACTTTTCACCACGCTATGGTGACTCGGTGAACTATGGTGAGCTTTCTTCTGCGGTAATACTTCTCTTACAAGGTTTGTGACCGGTTTCAAGACTGTTTCAAGCTAGTTTTTGTACACACACTTTATATTTTTAACACTTTCTTGTTGATTATGGGGTAGTTTATATTTGCTGAAAATAGGAAAGAAAAAAATTAATTATTATATTATCAATTTGGATTAATTTAGAAGCTAAAGTGATCAAGAATTATTCATTGATTAAGAATTATTTGTCACAAAATGCAAATGATTTTTTTACAGTTGTGAATTTGTAAATAATCTTAACCATAACTTCAAACATTTAAATCAAAATGCGTTTGTTTTTACTGTTGAAATACATTCTACAAACCTAAAATAATGCTTTTCAAATTTTTGTTAATGACATGCAAAGCTTATGGTCCGATAATCCGTAAAAAACGATTAATCGGCTGGCGTAGTTGCCCGGATAATTGACGTTCTACTGTATGCCGCATAACTTGCAGCACACAGCGGTGTTTTATTGAAAATATTGATGATGTAGCCGTCGAAAAAAGAAAACGAAAAGCAATAACCCGATTGTGCAACAAACAAACAGTTTGTATTTAAATTTTATTATAAACACCTGCAGTTTAAACAAAAAAAAAACGCAAACGTCATAAAATAACTCACAAAGAAACCGAAAACATCCTTTTCGATATAAAACAGATTTCATCAAACAAAACAACCAAATACCATAACTACCGAAAACAGCAACAATAAAACAAGAGAGAAAAAACCCTCCTACCCAGCAAGTAATAACAAACGTGCGTCCCAAAAACCATGGGAAAATCAATTTTTCAACTGTGAAATAAAACGCCCCGTGTCGTTGCAAACGAGTGAGGGAAGAGAAGAAAAAAAAAAGCAGGCACACACGAAACAAAATTGATGCAACAAAATAAATCCCAAACGCACATTCACGTGCATCGAACCGTATAGACGTGATCGCTAAACAAGCTGTTTTTTTTTTGTTTGACCATCGAAAGATGGTGGCCCCTGGACGGACGGCGCCCACCAAACCAATCGGCATTTTCGCCACGAACTTACGGCAACTACGAAAGCAAAAAAAAGTGCAAAAATACATGCACACACACACAGAAAGCAAAAACGACTTTATTTTGCCGAAAAATGCATTCCAAACCAATGCCGCCCCAGCCGCCACCCACCCGCCGGGCACACTTCCGCGCCATTTTTCTTCACCTTCAAAAGCAAGGCAAGCAATTGTATGCTAATTGCAAACTGCAGAGAGGAATTGGACGGGGGAGGGAGGGGGGGATAGAAGGTGGAAGGAGAACCCTTACAATAAAAAAAGCATACACGAATATTTATATTAACGGCCATACGAATCGAATGCGTGCGTCGGCAAATCGGTTTTCGGTTTCGGAGCTTTTGGTGAGTGGGTCTGCGGACACACGATTGCAGCCACACACGATTGCGCCACGTTTCACGTGACCAGAATTGAGGAATTTGACTCATCCGCTCGAATGAATTTCAAAGGCGCAACAAACAAAGGGAAGAAAAAAATACATACATACACACACACACAGAAACAAGTGACCCAAACGCAACCAAACGTGTGTCCGCGACACCAGCAACAACGAACTGAAAAGAAAACAAAAGGTCTCGCAGTTTCAAAAAAAAAAACAAACAATCCGTTTGCTCATCGCTATTCATTTCAGATGTTTCGGTTGTTTTTTTTTTTTTGGTTGCGTGTGTGTCCTTCTCACATTTTGCTGCTTCACTTTATCACGTTGTTCACGTTTTGGGTCAAATATCGGTTAAGCCCAACGGCGACGGTATTATATGGCGAGCAAGAGCGCGAGCGCGCGCGCGCGCCCGGTTGGTTGCCGATTATTGATTTTGAGCACCTTCGGGCGCGGCAGAATCGGAGGAATTGATTGCCTCTGTCACGCATCGCCACCAAGCACTTCCAGCAGGGAGACCAGACGCCGGGAACGCCCACAACGGATCCCGATAGCATCAGGAATTAATAACACTTTTTTTCTCCGATTCCTCCCCCCCCCCCCAAGGGGCGATCGCATTCTTGCCAGCTTGTGGGGCCCAAAGGCCCAAAGAAATTGGTCGCAATCGGTCGAAACATGAACCACCGATGTGAAGATTTTAAAAGCAACAAATTTGGCTGTAAACCTGTTCACCGATTCATCATGTTCGTACCGTACTTTATACCGCGGGATCGCTCAATTCACGTCCAGACGGACGTGTTGTTTTCTAGGATCCCAAACGGAAAACATCGAAAAAAACGAAACCTACGAGAGCCGACCTCAAGGATTTTGGTTGGTGGTGGATTATTATTATAATCCACCTTTAATTTTCAACATGCCGCAACCATGCCGCCATAAAAGCCAAAACCGGTGTTCTGTGTGTCTGGTAAGGGGTCGTAATGGTCGTACTACGACGTTTGCTGCTACAAACCGGTTTTCCCCCCCTGATCGAAGCCAGGCCAGTCGATTTGTGTTAAAAGATGAATGGTGGCGATAAAAAAGGCGATCGAAAAGAGTGAAATAATTAATCCTAATCGGCTACTTAGGGTTCGGACTGGTCGCGCCAACCTGAATCTGATCCGATCAAACGAATCACCTAAACCGACAACCGGTACGACCACCACCTACGACAGGCAAGGAAGGCGAACGGACCGGACAGGAGGGAACGATTGGTGAAACGAACACATCCAAAATAGTATGTCAAAATTAAATGGATTGATTCTTCCAATTCTTCGCCGGCGGGATGAATGGGTAAAGATTCAGCAAAAACAGCGGGTAGGATTAAAACATTAAAAACGAGTTGAATAATATGTGATGTGGCGGTCGTCTGCCTAAAACCCTGCAGCGAAGTATCGGGAGAAGTGTTTTTAAACCATCATCATAAAAAAGCGCCTCAATCAGTGATGATCAAATATTTAACCCGGCTGCACTCATAATCCAGCGGCCGGTTCACTTATCTTATCGACACACCATTACACACTATCAACTAATCGCACCATACACCGGCGTAAAACGCACGCAACAAGTACGACGGTAAACCGGATTCACCTCACTGCACCAAAGTGCCACCGCACGTGCTTGAATTTTGTTTTAATGGCCACCGCCGACCGGTGATATGGTCAACGGCCAAACCTAAACTACCCGAAACCCGATTCACCCAGGGCACATTGGGTTGGGGAAGAGGATGAGGATGGGAGGTAACAAATCACTGAACCGTACATATCCCTCATCGGGACCGGGCGCCATCATCATCATCATCATCACCAACAGTTGACGCCAAAATGCACCCACCAACCGTACGCACACAGCCACACACACACCGGTGGCCCCCACACAAGTGGTGTGAATCCAAGCGAAAAGGCGACCTACGGACGGATTATGTTCGAAAGGAGACAACAACAGCAACAACAACCAAACAACAGCGAAAAAAAAACCACATACACACAGTAGCTGCTAATCAATCGCTAATTAGTGTCACTGATAAACTAGTTTACCCATCAGCTGTGGCAAAGTGTGTGTGTTTGTGTGTGTGCCAAAGTTTGTGAATTGGAACGCGACAGGGTTTACAAGTTCCGTTTTGTGCGTTTTCCCTTTGTTGGTTGGAACGCAGGATCGGCATCGTGCAAAAGCGAAGATAACTACAAGGCGAAACATCGTGTACAAAGCTTTACAGACCGATCCGACCATATGTTTGTTTAACAAAATTTATTTTTAATATAATTATTAAGTTAATAAAGATTTTAACATCCTAGATAAGCGATTCTAGAATCTTTTTACTACTAAACAACTTGAAACTTTGTTTTTTCTCTACACGATGACTTCAGAAGCTCATAATAACCTATGCAAAGTTGATCCCACCAATGCGATATCATGGAGTAGCAGCTGTTGAGTGCCATCTATTCCATAACAATTGAAGCTAAAAGTTACAGCTAAGATAATAACATAGCTTTAGCATAGCATAGCAATAACATAGTTACAGCTCTTCTAGTCTTACATAGCCTCGAAAGCTCATAATGATCTACATCGAGTTGATCCCACCGGGTAGACAGTCACATCGCGCTAATAGTGTTTCGGCGCCACGGTTGAAACTAACAGCTACAACCGATTTTAAAATAAGGTTAAATTGCTCCAAATACATTGCTATTCACAAAATGTTACACACATATATGAATTTCAGCTTTAAGAATGATCGCCACCGGAACTACTCAGTAAACATTGGTGTGAAATCTATAATTAACCAACCCCCGTTCGAACCAAATCGGGACGGAAATGAACATCCCAACCCCGTAGCAAAGCCGTGTCGGAACGGGCAGTGTCTTTGTCACTCATTACCCCCATTGGAATGTATCGGGCGTATCGATTAAACTTTCATCGCACTGCGATTTACCTCCCCGGTTTTGGTAATACCCTGCCACCCGATCCGAATCCGATCCGATCCGGTTTAAACAAACATCAGCATACCCAATACGCTGAAGTAGGTAGAAAAAACTTCACGAAATCACCATGCCGCCGCCAGCAGTTGCCACGTCTTATGAACTCGGCTACCAATTGATGGCAACGAGCGAACGATGTTATTTATTGTTTTCTTTTCGCACTCCTTGGTTAATTAATCTTTCAAGGCACACGCTCGGATGCGCGGGTACGGAATAAATAATAAGCGCAATAGAAGCGACCTCTGAGACGCTGATAAGCAGAGCCAACCATAAGCAATTACTGCAATGCTCGTCGAGAAGGAACCAACTTGGAAGACACGATTTATGTTTTGACGAATGTCAATCTACAACTAGGGGGGAAATGCACAAACTGGTAGCATCTGTTTGGTAATACAGCGGTTAACTTAAAGACACTAAAGGTCCCTATCACTCTCATCAGGCACATATTGAGAAAGACCTAACCGAATCTGGATGATGTCAGTTTATGGCTAACAGGTCATCTTTCTAGCAGTTCCTGCTCAATAGACATGCTATAAATACACACAGAGAGGAAAAAATGTAACTCGTACTACAGCTTTAGAGCGAATAGTATGTTCCTTGAAGAATTTCGCAACAGTTGCACCTCATTATCAATGCCATAGGGCATGCCACATAGACATGAGTTTTTCAGGAAGACATCATCGAGTTCTTTTCCAAATTGTTAATCTTCCAAATTGTTAATTCCTAGAGCCTTTCTCACCTGCTACAAAAGGGATCCAATTAAAAAATTCTTAAACTTGATCTTAACCCGTCGTAAGGTTTAAATCTCATTAGATCCAACTACGTTTTAAGGCTATTGACGTTCCAATGAATCTGGTGATTATGGCAGACATGTCTTAGTAGCTCGTTAAGCCAAACAGATGTACTATAAATATTCGATAAAATCATCCACACCATACTAAAGATACTGATATAAATACATGAACATATTTTTCAAAAACCTGGATGCATCTAATGAAAGAGTGAAATGTGGTCTGGCTTTACAACTTACTTACTTCATCAATCTATTTAATTGATTATGAGACATACATCCTAACTAAAAAAATAAACAAACAAACTATAAAAGCGACCCAACATTGTACAGTCATCGCGTACTGCGTGATGAAAACTGAAAGAATGAAAAAAAACGCAAAGACCCAAAGCGACTTACGAGCGAATCGATACAAACGACAAATCCAACACGATAAGCCGAGGGGCATCGGCTAACAGGCATTCTCTGCCTTTCCAACGGCGGCGCCCCGGTGGTAGCCTCGAGTGTAACAAATCGATTGATTAAACAATAACAAAACTTCCTCCCTCACATCCGCGCGGCATCCGATTGCTGCACGCAACGTTTGGTCCGACGTATCGATTGGAAACGATCGGTTTGATGGTTCCGTCTGCTTCTTCCGCTATTTACCGCCCCATCCTCACGAAAGCTCGCCGGATCAGCGTTTTTTCCCACCAACATTATACTTATATATATGGTATAGTATGAAGAAAGAAAAAAATACCCATTACCGGTCACTGTGCAACTTTTGCGCACCCTTCTCCACCCATCCGACCCGCTTTTCCGCCCCGACCCAACCACTAGCGATGGTCCGTGAGAACCAAAAAGGTTCAACCGTCTATTTCCACCGCGAGGTCATGGTCCACACACCCTAGTACACCCAACCACCCATCCGTCGAGCTGCACAAGGGGGGGGGGCGTACGTAGCTCACGTTGATGGAGGGACTCGACTTTGATCTACAAATTGAAATGGAAGCAACATTTTCTATTAGTTGGCCCAAGAACAGAGAAGGGGGAAATTATTAAATCTAATCGACCGGACAGTGGGGATGGGAGGAGGGGTTGGCAGGCAGTCGGGATCAGCTATACCGGCATTTTTCCGTTTCCCGTTTTTCATTGCCTTTTCAACCCGTTTTCCATTCCCGGGTGCCACCGTTCGCCGCTTCACTCTTCACCGCCTTTCTCCGCCGAATTGCGCCTTTCCCGCCTGCTGGTGTTGTTGGCGTCAATAATCGCGGATTGAAATCGTGAACCATGTGCAACCTCACCATACCTGAGGAGGAGTACGTGTGCACGTGCACGAGGGGAAGGTGAATTGTCTTGTTCCGAGCGAACTATTTTCTGTTTCATTTCCATTATTTTCTTCCCGGTTCCCACAGCGCTCCTGATGCCGACGACGAAGCATTGCACTACGAGCGTGGACTGGGGGGGGCCGCCTTTCGCTCGCTAGGTGTCTATCAAAAGACAATATAATAACAACAGCAAAACAAAAAAAACAACAACACATGATGTGTAGGTGAACCGCAAGTGAGCCGCACCA
Source organism: Anopheles rivulorum (assembly GCA_018908115.1). NCBI lineage: Eukaryota > Metazoa > Arthropoda > Insecta > Diptera > Culicidae > Anopheles > Anopheles rivulorum. The sequence goes on from STHB01000005.1 coordinate 302,916, forward strand.
CCGTACCATCCATCCAGTCTCACACTACTATCGCGGTTCATCATCATGATTATTTCTCTTTTTGTTCAACATTTTGCTTCATATTACATGCTCCAGGGTTATGTGTTTGTGTGTGTGTGTGTGTGTCCCGATGACGGTAGCCACCCAGATTGATAAAAGGAATGAAAAGGGAGAGAATAAAAAAATATGGAACACCAAGACTAATCAGACTAACCGTCAATAAACGCAGTTGATCCGTAGCAGCGGCATGGTTTATGGATGGGAAATGTGTATTAAAACAGTTTATACAGGGTTTCCGAGTTCCAGCGGGAGCGTTGAAACCATTTCTAGATCAGTTCCAAGTTGAAATGAGACACGTAGAGGTAAATGTGGAATCCTTTGCACGGTCCACTTCAACGTGAAAGCAATCAAGAAATGGTTAAAAGTTCCCCAAATAATCAAACCACACATCCTGCGAGAGCACGTTTCTTTGTTTATGAAATCAAATACAGATGTACGTCGATTATCCGGCGTCTGTGATTATCCGGCGAGCGGATTATCCGTAAGTCGAAAAAATGACATTTGCAAAACCGTTAATATATTTTAAACGATTGACAAATTTAAAATAAATGCGAAAAAATAATTCAATCTATGCCACATGTTCCAGGAATCATAAATAACGGAAAACATCTCTAAAAATAAATTTGCACAGAGTCAAACTACGCATTATAAATGACATGGCGTGACGTACTTTAAATACAAAATTAGTGGTCTTATTATCCGCGAAAATCGATTAACCGGGACACGGTCGGTCCCCAATTGCCCGGATAATCGACATTCTACTGTAATTCAAGTATCAAAGGATTGATTCATAATTTCATTCGTTTTGCTAGGTGCCTTATGCAAGGAAACTTCAAATTCCAGCAAAATATTCTCCACACATTTGTTTAACTCTGTGACGTGACGAATGTGTCTCGACATCTCGAACACGTTGTAATGCAACATTCTGGTGTAATGACATTAAAAAAAATCAATTCCACCATCATAATAAAGCTAGTGTCCGCTATTCTAGATCCTGTGTAATTCCACCTATTTTGTAAGCGCAGCTCAACCGGCAGCCAATCAAGCAAACAAACAGAGATTTGCAATTGAATCAAGAGCTTGGTGTCGAAGGAAAGCGAAACAAAAATTCACACACACACACACACACGCACAAAGCTAGTAGGCGATGGAAGAGATTTGTTTATCGCCGTACGACACAACCTTCGTTACTGCCTTCGCTACTGCCGCGCGCGCGCTGCTGTCAATTTGACAGTCGGTTGCCGATCCAATTAAATTCAACAACCAACATTTGCTCATGTTCCGCACGATTGTCTTCCCGTCTTCCCCATCGCCCTTTTACCCCTTCATGCGCCGTAACTTCAAGCAAACTTAACCGTGGCCAGTTAACTCCCCGGTAACCTTTTTGGCGTTTTCTAGCCGGCACACGCGGTCGAACGATCTTGCGCACCGACGGACAAACTACCGTCGTAGTTGGGGCTTCGACTACTGCAACCATTCGTGGCATTTTTCCTTCTTCTTCTACCCGGTGGGTGCTTCCTGTTGGGTTTGATTTTATTTATCCTCTACTTCATGGCTTCTTCGTTAGGTTACGTTTTGGTGGATGGTTTGTTACTACTGTGCTACGCTTTTACTGGCAGAAGTTTTTATGACGGTGGATTCCCAAACATGGCCCTTTGTCGACGCAAACCCAGGGCAGAAGATTTGCTAACGAAACAAAACGTTATTCAACTTTGATATGTTATGTTTAATTTGCTTCTCGATGGAAACATGGTTATGTTTAATTGTTGTAAATTATTTGTTAGAATTCTATTTTCAAATAAGCAGCATTGTTTAATGCAGCTGTTGTACTTTGCAAGCCACTGTTAAAAACAAACAATGGACGGTTGGAAAACAGTTTTCATTTCACACAAAGATAAACATGTCCACGTGAAAAAAAAAACAAAACGCTCGCCGTGGACACCCGTCCGTCGGCTGGAGTGCAAAAGAAATCAATTATTTACACCGTATTCATTCGATTACAAGAAGCTTCTCTTTGCTTCACTTCGCCTACCTTACATCATGCCATGCCCCTTACCACCCTGGACTACAGCCCCCCCCCCCCCTCCCCCCCTTCCCCTTTGTAATCACACTTCCATTCATCCGGAACAGGAAAACGCTACCTCTAGTGCTTCCTTGGGCACCCTTGTGCAGCAATTTGAGCAGCAGCAAGAAATCACTTTACCGAACCTATAAAAAAAAAACTTAATCACTTCCCACTGGCGCCGATCGTGTTACAGCGCATTACATAAAACGGGCAGAAACACACTCGACAAAAAGGTCGAACTCCGGGGGTATGTATGCATGGTCAGACACAAGGAAAGAAAGGAAAAAAGAAGCAAAAAAAACACACAACGGCCCCAACCCAAGCCGCGTGTTTTGAAGGCGCACCGGTCCATTGAAGGAGGAAAGGAAAACACAACTACATACCAAATAAAACCAAACGTACGGCAACCAGCGCGGGCCGATCGAAGCGAACTAAAACGGAAATGTCAATTCGTATGTACGCCGCGCGCGTGTAGTGTCGTCGCGTTCCCGCAGCACCGCACAAACACCGAGATGGCGTTGTTGTTGTTGTTGAAATGAGAGCAACAGCAGCAACAGAAGAAGAAGAATACGACGAAAAAAAGCGCACACACACACACACACAGCAAGCCGCACCGAATGGGGCCGAACGAGCGAGTGGCATGCATAACACACTAATCAACTAATTAGACGATGTTGACCCAATCCCGACGCCAAAGTGCCAATCCGGCGAGCTTCACCACCCAGCAGCTTCGGCCACCTAAAAAGGGCGCGAACATGCAAACGGAACACGGCAACCCGGCGGTTAAGATTGGTGTTCGGAAGGAGGTGTGTCGGAGGATAGGAGACCGAGGGTTGCTCGGATTATTCGCGTACGATTAAATCGCGCTTTAGTATGACCCGTTGCTGCTCCACCGGCGGTGAGTGGAAAAGCGCGCGCAGACCACGCGAGCGGCCAACATGCCCGCACGGTGTGAGCGAGCGAGCGAGACGGGCAACAGAAGAGAGCCGTTTCCAAAACAATTAGCACCACAATTTGTGCTCTCGTCGTGGTCGTCGCCTTTATCGTCGCGTGTGTGTGTGTGTGTGTGTGTATGTGTGTGCCTCGGGGGAGCACACCACGCACGCATCCATCGAGGCAGGCTAAATGTGCTCCAGCAGCTTGGCAGTGAGCGTAAGCGAGAAGCGAGACCGTACTGTCAAATGGTGTACGCGTGTGTGTGGGAAGAGTGTGGTTATCTTCTTCGCTTGAACGGGAATTATAAGTTCGTGCTCCCCAGTCACATTAGCAAACACTCAACACGAACCGGCCAAATACACGGAGGATCCTCCATCTNCGATGGAAGAGATTTGTTTATCGCCGTACGACACAACCTTCGTTACTGCCTTCGCTACTGCCGCGCGCGCGCTGCTGTCAATTTGACAGTCGGTTGCCGATCCAATTAAATTCAACAACCAACATTTGCCCATGTTCCGCACGATTGTCTTCCCGTCTCCCCCATCGCCCTTTTACCCCTTCATGCGCCGTAACTTCAAGCAAACTTAACCGTGGCCAGTTAACTCCCCGGTAACCTTTTTGGCGTTTTCTAGCCGGCACACGCGGTCGAACGATCTTGCGCACCGACGGACAAACTACCGTCGTAGTTGGGGCTTCGACTACTGCACCATTCGTAGCATTTTTCCTTCTTCTTCTACCCGGTGGGTGCTTCCTGTTGGGTTTGATTTTATTTATCCTCTACTTCATGGCTTCTTCGTTAGGTTACGTTTTGCTGGATGGTTTGTTACTACTGTGCCACGCTTTTACTGGCAGAAGTTTTTATGACGGTGGATTCCCAAACATGGCCCTTTGTCGACGCCAAACCTAGGGCAGAAGATTAGCTAACGAAACAAAACGTTATTAAACTTTGATATTTTATGTTTAATTTGCTTCTCGATGGGAACATGGATATGTTTAATTGTTGTAAATTATTTGTTATACTTCTATTTTCAAATATGCAGCTGTTGTACTTTGCAAGCCACTGTTAAAAACAAACAATGGACGGTTGGAAAACGATTTTCATTTCACACAGAGATAAACATGTCCACGTGAAAAAAAAAAAACAAAACGCTCGCCGTGGACACCCGTCCGTCGGCTGCAGTGCAAAAGAAATCAATTATTTACACCGTATTCATTCGATTACAAGAAGCTTCCCTTTGCTTCACTTCGCCTACCTTACATCATGCCATGCCCCTTACCACCCTGGACTACAGCCCCCCCCTTCCCCCCTTCCCCTTTGTAATCACACTTCCATTCATCCGGAACAGGAAAACGCTACCTCTAGTGCTTCCTTGGGCACCCTTGTGCAGCAATTTGAGCAGCAGCAAGAAATCACTTTACCGAACCTATAAAAAAAAAACTTAATCACTTCCCACTGGCGCCGATCGTGTTACAGCGCATTACATAAAACGGGCAGAAACACACTCGACAAAAAAGGTCGAACTCCGGGAGTTTGTATGCATGGTCAGACACAAGGCAAGAAAGGAAAAAAAGAAGCAAAAAAAACACAACGGCCCCAACCCAAGCCGCGTGTTGGAGGCGCACCGGTCCATTGAAGGAGGAAAGGAAAACACAACTACATACCAAATAAAACCAAACATACGGCAACCAGCGCGGGCCGATCGAAGCAAACTAAACGGAAATGTCAATTCGTATGTACGCCGCGCGCGTGTAGTGTCGTCGCGTTCCCGCAGCACCGCACAAACACCGAGATGGCGTTGTTGTTGTTGTTGGAATGAGAGCAACAGCAGCAACAGAAGAAGAAGAATACGATGGAAAAAAGCGCATACACACACACACAGCAAGCCGCACCGAATGGGGCCGAACGAGCGAGTGGCATGCATAACACACTAATCAACTAATTAGACGATGTTGACCCAATCCCGACGCCAAAGTGCCAATCCGGCGAGCTTCACCACCCAGCAGCTTCGGCCACCTAAAAAGGGCGCGAACATGCAAACGGAACACGGCAACCCGGCGGTTAAGATTGGTGTTCGGAAGGAGGTGTGTCGGAGGATAGGAGACCGAGGGTTGCTCGGATTATTCGCGTACGATTAAATCGCGCTTTAGTATGACCCGTTGCTGCTCCACCGGCGGTGAGTGGAAAAGCGCGCGCAGACCACGCGAGCGGCCAACATGCCCGCACGGTGTGAGCGAGCGAGCGAGACGGGCAACAGAAGAGAGCCGTTTCCAAAACAATTAGCACCACAATTTGTGCTCTCGTCGTGGTCGTCGCCTTTATCGTCGCGTGTGTGTGTGTGTGTATGTGTGTGCCTCGGGGGAGCACACCACGCACGCATCCATCGAGGCAGGCTAAATGTGCTCCAGCAGCTTGGCAGTGAGCGTAAGCGAGAAGCGAGACCGTACTGTCAAATGGTGTACGCGTGTGTGTGGGAAGAGTGTGGTTATCTTCTTCGCTTGAACGGGAATTATAAGTTCGTGCTCCCCAGTCACATTAGCAAACACTCAACACGAACCGGCCAAATACACGGAGGATCCTCCATCTTTCCACCAACGGCATCTCTTTCGCTCTTCCGCACACACACACTCATTCTCTCTTTCTCTCTCTCACTCACACACGCTTCATCATCTTTCGCCGCCTCGAGCAAGCGTTGATGGTCAAGCAACCACAGAAGTATCAACACAAGCACACGCGTTGCACATATGGATCGTTTCGTTGTTTTCGTTGCTCGCTTACACTCATATACCCGCCGATGCGAGAACGTTTCTCACTTGCGCGACTCTTCACACACACACGCGCGCGCTCCCTCTCTTTCTTTCCTCTGCTATTCTTCACTTGCTCGTTGGAACCGGGCAAACACACATATTCATGGCCAACCACACAGCAGAACACGGTTTGGTGCTTGGGTTTCGATTTCATGCTCGTCGTCCCGTTCGCCGCATAAGCTGTGGCAAGCGACAGCGTTTTATTTTATTTTGCTGTGTGTAGTTTAACCGCTTCCCCCCATTTTCTCCTCCTCTCTCTCTCTCTCCCTCCCCCTCTACCCTCGCCCACACACACGCACACACACACTGCTCTTTCCCTGCGTTCGCTACATCAACGTGCCGTGTCGTGCCATGTAAACCTGATTGTATCGATGTGCTGTCGATGATGATACCAACGTGCCGCCGCGGGTACATTTTTGGTAGATCTGTTTTTAACCTTCTCCCTTCCTTCTCGACACACACCCGCACCAATCACTACACACACTTCCCAACTGCTGATGGTACGACAGCAACAGCAGCAACAGCAACAGCAACAGCAGCAACAATAACATCACAAACCCGTCCATTATATTACACGCTTTCGGGGGTCTCGCCTTCACCACCACCTAGCGTTGTCACATCTTCATCATCCTTGCCGTGCACACGCACGCAAACCTTGTGTTTTGTGTCTCCTCGGTTTGCTACGACCAACGCAACGATGTTTTAGCCGGCATGAGCGATTATTATTAACCACTGCCGTTCCCTGCGTGCCGCCTGCTGTCCGCACTCCGCCTTCTTCCACTACACCCACCAACACTACCGAACTACCGAAGTGTAGTGGGAAAGAAGAAGCAACATTTTTATGCACATTTCTACCGTTTGCTGTTACTGCTGTACCGCCGCTTTTTCGAGAGGCTATTTGACTTTTGAAGTAAAACTGCCCCAGCCTACTACGAAACGTATTGATAACGATGGCTATGAAGTGCTTATACTATGAACCCTCGGTACAAGTGGTTCGCTAATGCATGGCAATCCGCTGAAACGTTGATTGTTCGGAAATTAGTAATTGACACACTTTCCGCCATTCAATTGATTACCACAAAAGCGAGCTTGTAAATTACGCAGTATACAACAATACCAATACACATAATACACACCTCGCGCTATTTGCAGCAACTGGACGCGCGCGATTAGCACGATCGTAGTTGGCACTCTTCTTTCACTAATCCAACGGAGCAGACCGCGGAATAGCGCGGTACAACCGCACTACTAAACACGCTAAATACGTTGTCACCCGTGGTTGCACAATTGCTGCGTCTGTGTGGTTTAATTGCGCGAACAAAACGCATCCGTTAATACGCGAAAACGCCGCTTAAACACGCACGCAGGAACGCACGAAACGTACGATGATGCCTTCACCAAACGAACGCCACCTTCGTTCTCCTGCCGACAGAAAAACAATGGTGCGCCACGATTGAATTCCAACTCTCGAACTCGAACGCTCCCGCACAAACCGGCGATTTGTGCGAGATCCAACTCTCCGCGTATGGTGAAAAGCAACACCAACAACAAAAACCAAGATGCGACACGCTGGACGAACCGGGCGAAACTGAACGACCGGGAGAGAGAGAGAGAAAGAGTGAGATTGATTTCGCCCCAAACAAATGTGTGCATCGTATGAGCGAGCGCGAGTGAACGAGCAGAGTGAGTGAGTAGTGAGCATCGCGTTCAAGCGAACGTGCCTTTTGCTCGCAAGCACGCACACACATTCATCCGGTGTATTTTGGAGCGAAATTCTTCACCTTGCCTGTTCGCTTCCATCGTTCCAGCACAAAATGTGCTAGAGATATCGTTGGAAATTCGTTTTCTCTCAACTACATATACTTTCCAAGGTATTCAACAGCTGATGCAAAAAAAACAATCTACAATTATTTTGTTCTTCTTACAAATGTTTATGCAGCATAAATAACAAATAATCGAAATTTTATAGAATTTTATAGGAGATCTTCGTTACTATTACTATTTGATGCTGTATACTATTTGATTTTGTTATCAAACAATGTAGTGAAAAAACATACCAATAATGTGCATGATCATCGACGCATCAAAACATTCGATTCGAATAAATTGTCGCCTGGGAACTGCTTGCAGTGCTAAATCACGAAACTGCTCGAATAATTGTTTACTCGAAATTTAACCGCATTTTGATCTTGTTTTGATTTTTCAGATAATTGTTTAGCATATATAATTTACATTTATGTGTCGAAAATGAAAATATTATACTGTTTCGTTACATAAACAATCGATTCGAACTCTTTGTCACCGAGATTTTTATATCAATTTCGAATCTCACCTCATTTCTCACGAGTACGAAATTTTCATGTTCGAAAACTGATTTTTTAATATTATTCATTGTTAAAAAATAACTACTTTTTTAATGACTCATCATTCTACAGTTTTTGTCATGATTCTTGACAAAAATTCACAATTTTTCATGTTTACATTGTTTTTTAATTTTCGCATTACTGCGTTGTGAACACCGCATTTTGTCTTAACCTTTGTCACGCTTTGTGCTGCACGTTTTGCTACATGGGGAACGAAAATTCCGTTCAACGGACCTCCGTTTACCATACGAATGCTTTGTGACCTTGAATTGAATAATGTATAATAAAACAGTTCTTTATGAAAAATATCCTTTGTGTGAACAGTGTGTTGATACAGAAAACCTAAAAAGTTTTTCCACTTATCAACAATTGCTTTCCCTACGTGCATTTAAAACATCATCGGCCTTTCTTTGATGAAAAATCAAATCGAACAGCTGATAGATAGACTGCCTTGTGGCGTGATTTCGCTTAACGGATGTCGTTTATTTTGATCGCACACTGCTCTGGGAGCTGTTGTATTATGGCGGAAATCGTGCGTGGCTGTTCAGAATCCGCTCTTCTCGAAACAAAGAGACTTTGTGAGAGCGTCATTAACGGCGCATTTAGCGTGTCTCTCCGTTGCAGGGGTACTAACTCTCATAACGGCTGCTATTTTTCACGTGAAAATTTGTCTTTCTTCGTTATCTTTGACGATAGAATGGTTATTTGTTCTTTATAATAATTTCACAATCGCTCTACTGTCATTTGAGTGGAATTTTATGCAACTATAATCGCAAACTGCGTAAATCGATTTCTTTAACGAGATTTGAGTGATTGAGTACCCCTGCACAACGACCCCACCATTGTGTATCGTTCGAATGGTTCTACCGTACCGTTAGCTCGTCGCGGGACGCATTTCGTTGTGAGAGATCTTGGTCGAAGCTGAAAAGGAAGCTCTCGTACGCGCGGCCACACCAACCGTTTGCGCTCGGTAAAAAAAGGTAATTCAGCAAAAAATAGTCTACCACATTTGTGCTGAAGTGTGAACCTTATCGCACGAGCTAGAAAACAAAAACATTTCACCGAAAACCAAGTGTGAAATCTTAACTCCTACGAAAAAAGAAACCCATTCCCATTGGCGTGGAAAAGTGTATATCGCAATCGAGCAAAAAGGATCTCGACGTCGAGTAAAACTAGTTTTCTACACCCGTACTTGGGGACCATCGAAGAACACACCGAACCGGTGCAAGTGTGCGTGCGTGTATGCGTACGTGTGTGTGTTGTCTTTGAAGCGAGCAGACGGTGATGGTGGTAGTGTGTAGTAAAGAATAAAAGAAAAAAAAAAGACCCACCGTATCGACGGTTCGACGTACACGACGTACTCCGACGCTGTGGAAAGGTACCGATTGTTGTTGGAAAAAATCTTATCCCAAAACGTGTCGTGTGCGCTGCGGTGAACGAGCGTTGAACCGAAGAAAGGAAGAGACGAAACGGTGACAAAAAGAAAATCATCCATCCAAGAACACAAAGCTATTCTGTACGGCGGTGGCTTTCGTGTGTGTGTGTTGGTGTTTTGCTGTCCGATACAACGCCGTAGTCCTTTCGCAGCCTCCTGTGGGCATTTCTGTTTCGTACGCGCGCGTGTGTGTGTGGGTGTGTGTATCTTTGCTTAGCAACGTAGTAGAGTGTGAGACACACCTGCCGAGCAGCTAGCACACTGTCGCGAGGAGTAGTCCGTTTCCACGTGCAAAAATACGGGAGACGTTCTGCGAGTGCTTAGGGAATTGGTGGCCGCATGTTTCACAGGCAGGTTGGTGCATCGGTCTCAATCATAGGGGGCTCATCCATGATCCGGGTAGCTCCAGTAATTGAGCGCACTTAAGCTTGCTGCATAGTACGAGAGCTTCTGTTGTGTGTACCTGTCAGAGTTTTACGTTTCTTCTACACGGACTGTCAAAACGAGTTTGGTCGTCGATAATTCTGCAAAAAGTGCGTTTCCCTCCCTCCCCCCCCTGCCCATCCGTTCCCTTCCACTGCTCCATCGATCAGTGAGGAAAAGAGTTGAAGGAGAGCGTTTGAGAAAGTGCATTGTTAGTGTAGCGTGCAAAAAAAGGGAAATCACAGCAACAAGCGAAACAAACTAGAAAAGAATCGTACGAGTTTGCACTGTGAGGCAATTTGGAAGGATCTAGTCCTTCAGAAGCAGAACCTCACGCAGATTACTGGGTGTGCAGTGTACTTGCTGTGTGCTGCCAAGGAGTGCATTGGCAGCATTGGTGCCGTGTCTGTTGTTTGTTGTGTGTTTGTGTCTGCTAGTGAAGTAAGCAGTGGTGGCTGTGCGTTGTTTTTGGGGCGTTGTTTATACTGACGCGCCCGTGGCAAATAGTCGCACGGTAAAGAAAAGGAAAAGCAAAGGAAAGCAGAGCAAAGGAAGAAAAGGGTCGGTTTTAACGGATCGGCCATCAGGTGTGTAAGGTGTGCGTTTCGAAGAATCGACTGGAAAGATATCTTGTTTGTGTGAGTGTGTGTGTGGGTGCGTGCCTGTGTTTGTCACCGTGGTTCTGTACGATTAGCAGCAGGTGCACGTGTATAGAGAAGTACGCAGGGAAGCCCCCATATGACTTCGTCCCAACCGTCTCAATCGTCCGACGGTCAACAAACGATGGCCGACAACGGAACGATGCTACCGACAGTGGTGGAAAGTGTGTTTAATGCAGCTCGCACAGGAAATCTTGCTGCACTGAAGGTAAGATGGCATGGATGTTGGTTTTTTTCTTCTGAAATTTAATGTGTGTGTGTGTGCTTTTTTTGTCGTACTCTGTTACGCATACACCGTGTGTGACCAGCTCACACACACGCACACATCCTGCACTCGAAAGCAAAGTGCGGATAAGCGCTGATAAGCGAACGCGTTTGTGTAATAGAGAAACGCTGTTGAGCTGAACTGGCGTAGTTTATCAGTGTGGAAGTGAGAGGCTACGAAACGGGACAGCGATAGCGTTTTGCTCTGTTGTGGCCTAGCAACGAATTTAACTGCCATAGTTACGCACGATGGCACAGTAATAATGATGATGCCCGATGATGCTATTTCATGCATCCGTGTTTATCAAATGCTTCAACTGATTGTGCGCGCGTGTGTATATATCTATGCACCCTGTGGAGCGTCCGGGTCGAGATATCGTCTGGATGTAAAAAAATAAAATCTAGGTTACATAATGCACGAGGACACAACGCTTTACTTTCTCGGCCCAGAATATATGCATGTATGCTGGCTTTAGCCACCGACCGTAGGTTGCTATGCTTGATTTCACAACCGCTGGCATCGCATCGCTGTAACATAGCATGTTCCTCCCGTTCGTTTTCTGGTGATCTTAAAATAAACGACATTTTTAAATAGGAAAGAGTGAGAACGCGAAAGAATGAGAGGGGGAGAGAGAGAGGGGGAGCGAAAGCAAACACGCACACATGAACCCGTCTGCCTTGTACAGTGTGTTGGAATTTAATGCTTATTTGAGCATCGGATCGATTGTGCACCACGCGAGTAAACAGCATCCATCCCGTGTGTGTTGTAGCGTTCGTTTGTTTACTTTTGATTTCATTTTTATTTTCCAAATGTTTCTTTTCACTCACTCACGCACTCACTCACTCACGCACTCACTCACTCACCCCGAGATACGTTATCTCACTTGCTTGTCTCTTGAGAGCAACAGAGAGCGAGTGTTATTGTTGCTGAAAGAGAAAGAGCAAGATAGCAGGGAATATTGGGATTAATCCTCCCTTTTGATATATGGGGAAGTTGTTTGCAAAATTCTCTCAACCGCCTCTAAATGCATTGTTTAAAAAAACCTTAGCTGGGTGTGTGTGTGTGTGTGTGTGTGTTTGAGTTTGGGGTGGTTGTTTTCAACACCCAACCGAAGACGTTTGCTTGGCACAGTTTCCGTGTGCGTGGCCTTCGTATTGATTTCCCTCAGTTTCATACGCGCGATGGCGAAATGCATGACATGTTGAGAAGGTTCTGGTTCATTCCGTCCAGGCGTTTTTATTCTCAAAGATAAACATTGCCATTGGTGCAAAATTTAGCAGTTTTACAATAACTATTCACTGTTTTCATGCCGATGTGAGATAATTACTTTTTAACTTTATTTTCTGTTTCTTTTAAGCTTTTTTCAAATGTTTTATCACGTTTTATCCATCCAGTGACTGTTGCAAGTCTCTTTAACCTTAATGCAACATGCAGCCTGTTTTGTCCAGTTGGGGCCATCACAAAAACCATTATTTATGAAATCAAATTGTTTTTGTAGAGCATCCTTGTAATGCGTTGTTTTGGTGTGTGGCATTAAATGGGACAATAAATCAGCTGCAGTTTTCCGTCGTTGCAAGTGCGCCACTACAAGTAGATGTGATTTGAAATGTTTTATGACATTTGGTAGAAATAATTTATTACTTTGATTCAAGGACCCCCCGAGTAGCAGCTCAACAACGCTTGCTGTGGAGGCCGGATGTCGCGTCAATATTTGGTCGATAAGTGGTCTCAAATGTGGATCCCACTGTGGGATCGCTTTCAATACCCAATCTAATGCTTCGAAAAGTAGAAAAATTGCACCTTCTTGTCAGTAGAGACGGGCTGGGTAAAAAGGTAGCCTGGGAGGAAAGGGACAGGGGCTATATCGTTAGATGCAATATTTGCATACGGTTCTCAGATTCAAACGTGCGACCATGTAGCCAACATCACATGTGCCACACCTATAGGGGGAAAGTCTGCGAAAGCAAAACCTGCACCAAAACGTGCTTTGTACCGCGTGTATATATTTTTTTGCTTTGCCCTGTTTTTTTTTTGTTCATTCTTACCAACCCACGTGTCCGTTGACCTCCGGTTGGGGGCAGAAGCGCGGACTCACCTGAGGGTAAGTTATTACCCTAATCCTGCACGTTCTACCTCGAGCTTGCGAGTTGTGGAAAATTCCCCCGGACGTGTTCGTCACATTCGCCACAATTGGCTTCCAAAACGCACAAAGCACAGCGAAGACATGTGGAACACAATGGTGCGGCATTCGATCGTAATCCTTATTAGTTTTGCTGCCTTTGGTCGGTTTTCGTGCAAACCTCACATGGTGGGCGAAGTTCAGGTAACGTGCACCTAGGTTCATCACGTGGTCACCAGCAGTACACCGGTACCGGAAGAGGGAAAATCGTCCGTTTTACTGCCGGTTTGGTGGTGTGCTGCATTCTGAGCGTATCGTGATTTATGATGTTTTCCTTCGGTCGTTTCGGATTTTCCCCACGGTCACGGGAATGTTCGAACCCGTATAAATAGTTTCGAAACATTGATCTTTTCTGCTTTTGGTTTAGCTTCTGGAACATGCAGTTGCATGCAGTGTTTCTTTGGTTAAATAAAGTAATGTTAAACTTTTGGTTTTTGGGATGGTAGAAACAATGCTCAAAACTTAAGTTTGAGATTTGAGTTTTAAAGATATATCTATATAACAACTAAGTTGTATTCTACTAAACACTTTCAAGGTCGTCCTGAAACGGGAAAGCTCCTTTACAAACCCCGGCCCGGGAATTATCGATGCAACAAAGCAACAATCACCCTTCTCGTATCCCTTACCATGTACTCCAAGACATCGAGTGTTACCACTGTCTTATGCCTTTTTTTTGTCGTAACGGTCGTATATCACCGTATCGACAAATCCACCCAATCCCAAATTGGGGTGCCCAAAAAGTGAGAGCTAGATTTTTGCAACAGAAAGAAAACGAAACCTTGAATCCTAAGATTGCTCAAAAGAATGTGGACCCTTTTTGACAGCTATCAATTCGACCAGATCAAATGGGAGATCAGCTTCATATATTTTTGCATGCGCGGCTATTGCTTTTAATGTTGGCCAGATACGAATCAAATTTGAAGATTTCGTGAGTTAGATATTGACTGTCTCTTTCTCTTGGTGGTGGTGGTTCTTTGAGTTTTACTATTTCGCGCCCAACATTTCAACGCTATGCCATTCTCTTACCGTCTAATGAGCGACCACTCGCAGGGGTCTGCGATCAAGCTCGCTGGCAATGATGATGCTGTTACACATTTTACAATGGTGCCACAGCGCACGGCTGGACAGCGACGAAAGTCACTGTTGCTGCACGATCGATTACGCGGTCAGGTTGGCAAAGCGTGAGGCGTGGACAGAGACTGTACATCATCCATTGTTACATCAAACATGGCGGCATGGAAAACCTACCCCATTTTTCCACCACTCCCACCCATAATGTAGGCGAGATTTTCGTAGACAGCTGTGTGATCGATTCGGAATTCGTGACGTGATGGGCGTAATGATGGTCTCCAACGTTTGCGTTCGATGGTGGTCAACTTCGCCTAAGCGCTTGGCCGGTCCGGTTGAAGGAGCACTTTGACTGGGCCTGCATTAGTAATGAGAGTTCGTTCCCTTTCAGTGGACTCGTTTTTTTATATATATATTTGGTTCAATTTTTCGTTTTTATTTCATTTTACCCAGCCAGCGTGTGCCCTGTTTGCTCTCTCACTTTCGCTTTTAATGCTTTCTTGAATTTGGCCGATTTACTACTACTGCTGTCCACCGTGCGATGCGTCTGGTGGCGCATACACCCATGTGTCTTCCGAGATGTCTTTGGATCGCTCAATAAAGGGTGTATGTAATAATTTGGCGGTTGGCATGAGCGCGGTCATGCGCGATTATCGAATGTGGGCCATCGATTACGAATGAAAAATTATCCAAAAAAAGAAAAGAAACAAAGAGCTGGAGCGTGAACGAATGAACGCTGAATGAGGCTGAAAGAAGAATGATTCAATTTTAATATCTCATGCTTGAGGAGAAAAAGTTGCACAACAGGCATACATGTCAGTATATCAATCTAAATTTACATCTTATATTTGAAACTCTTAGTAAGAAATATATTGTACAAGTTAATGTTTTTTTTTTCTTATATTCTTATAATTATCTAATATTAGTTAACAATTTGCAGAAATTTCAAAATTTGAATCTACAAACCCATTCATATAGAATCGATTTCAACATGCAACAGATCGTAAAACGTGGAGCGATTTCACTTGTACCTCCAAACATTCCACTTCAATGTGCAAAGAATTGAGAAACGGTCGTAAAACGAACTTGAAAACCCCTGTAAAACAAACCTGGTGAGATATGAAATGAGCTCTCTAGCATGGGTCTGCTATAAATCCTGCACCATTCTTTTGTGAAATGATTACTAAAGCTGCAATTAAATAAATTGTCCGGATGCAGCAATGGTACGCTTGAAAGCGTTCAAAAATATCGTTCCAGTCAGCATTTCTATGACCTACGGCTTAAGCGCTTCTACACTCTGCAGAGATTGATTTTTAGCGCGCTTGGTTGGATGCTCAAAGTTTCTTCACCGATCATTTGTCCGTTGGTCCGTCCAGCGGGTTTTACAAGCAGCCAGACAACAACAAACAAAAAAAAATGCCTACAGAAACTGGTTGACCTTCGTGGTACAGTAAAAATAACATTCTCGATAAACTCGCACCGCGAACGAATGAATCTTTCTCTCCCTTTTTCTCTCTGCTGTTCTCTCTGTCTTTGTTCATCCCTTCTCTTCTTCGTTTGTAACGGTCCGATGTTGTTGTCCGATCACTCCCCCTCCCAACACATCACCGTCTGGTGTTTCAGCGGGTCTGTACGGTTATTGCCATTCGATCCAGTCGGAGCTATCGTTGTCATAGTCGGTTACTTCCGGACATTCGACAGGTTTTGTATTTCTCCAGTTTTCCTGTGTGGTGTAAGGTTCCTTACAAAAGGGAGCACAAACGCGATTCCACCGCGTTGGGGTTCTTTGTGCGTGTCGAAAGCACTTTTCTTCTAGACACTGGGTCGGACGGACGTCCACGCGCACTAATACAAAGAACTATTTACGAGCATTGACCTCTCGCCATGTTGTGTCAAAAGTACGATTGTAAGTAAACGCTGGAATAATAAATTATCATTAAAGAGGTTTATTGTCAGGAATGTTGTGCGTGCGTACGTGGGAAATCACGTGGTGACATTCGTCTAAGTCCGCTACCAAGACCAACCAAGCAGAACTATCCTTGTCAGGGTAATGCAAATAACCATACGTTATTTACTATGACGTGGACATTACAGCTTTGTCCAGACGTGACCAAGCTTCCTCGATGACTAAAATAAAACACACTTTGTTCGCGCACTAACGCGGGCACGGCGATTATCCTTGAGGACGGCCATTGTGCCTGTTGATCACCCCAATGCTTCTTCGCATTGTGGCCGCGTGCGCTCCATATTTGGTGTGATTGATCCTCGTTTCTTCCGGGATGGGTATAAAAACGCTTGCTGTTTTCTCTGCCAACCGATCGTGGCACTAAGGGAATTCATTCCTTTTTCAGCAGTTAAGATATGATGGGATTATTGTGTTTCGCCCATGTTGACTCCGAACGGTTTGTTGCTCATGCAGACTTAAACAACCGGAGCCCAACGTGATACCAGTTTCTTGATGCTTTACAACTTTGGTGCCTCGTATTTCTGCACATAGAATGCTTCGGCTATACTGTTTGCCATCGGTGAATTTTTTAGCAGTGCCATAAACAGGTTCCGATTTCAACACATTCCGAAATTAAAGGACCATTAGCCAGTTGGAGCATGGATGTTGTTTTCGCATTCATCAGCACTATTCGTTTAGTGCTGTTTTTGCTTTCGGATCCTTATATGTAGTTATAGTTGATGAGTTGCTGTAAAGCTTCCCTTGTAAGTTGTGCTGTTTGCGTTGTTTAAAATCGTAGCAATTAAAGTAACAGGAAAAAAAATGAAAATATGATTAAGTTTTTGGACTATTTGGTCCCCAAAAAGGTGCTAATCGGCAATTTTATTTTTTATTTATTTTAAATTCATTGCACAATATGAAAAGAATATCCATTCTTATCCTTAATACATTCAGGGATATTCCATAAATTTAGCAATGACTTTACTTCAAAATTCCTCCTAATGATATAACAAAGGTAGTATTGCGACTAACTGAGAATCAATGCATCACCAAAACATTCATTCTTCAAACACTGAACTAACACTGGAACAGTAGGATTGTTTTCATTTCAACGTATGATTACTCGATCTGTTATCGTACGATGGTTTGTTTTGTGGTTATCACATCATCTTGTTCAATTAGATATTTTCCTACCAGTCAGTCGTTACGTGCAGGAAAAAGCCCAAATGACTGCTTAATTCCCGTTCAGAGGATAGATTGGATTTCGGTCCTATCATTAGAACTTGATTTTGATCTAGCTAGCCCTACATGCGTCATAAGGTAGCTTTCAAGAATAAGCTTGGTTTGATTATTGTTGACAAGGTCACATGTGTGTCGAATCGTGCGTGCCAGAAATATCTCCATTATTTGTGATATTTTTAGGAAACCTTAAAGCAAGCGATTGAGCTGTTGCGATGGAAAACCTGTTTGATGACTTCTTGAGAGATTCTGGAGCTCTGAAGTTTTCAGAGTTTTGAAGTGACAGACATTTTGCTTTGTTTAGTTGAAGCTTTGCTACAAGTTTCATGCTGGTTTTTCTTGGTGTGGGAACATCACCAACCGTTTTGAAATAGTGTATCATGAGCAAAATGTACAGATATCTCACTGTTTTATTGTCATTATATTATCAGTAACCGTGCGTGGTGTTGCGATAAGTTCACTGTTTATCATTTATTTACCGGATACTGCTGCTTGGTTTGGTGTTGTTGCATAAACGTCTAAAACAGTGGGGATAGCTAATGCTGCGTGCCTGACGGTGGTATTGGCGATATGTTGTCCATAAAAACCGTGGATCACCTGGGGCAACGAGTGTGTAACGCAAGTTCTCTGTCTGGTTGTTTGTAACTGTTGGCAGTGGTTGTCACACTGGTCGTGACGCGTAGACCGGCTACAAGAGTCTTACGGTGTTGTCATGTTGCCCTGTTGTCGTCGTCGTCGTGGTCGTTCCAAACAACAAACAAACAAACGCAACCACACGCTGTCGTGCTCTCTGGTCGCTGGACTGTGTTTGTTTGCCTTGACCTTTGACCGGCGCACTCTGTTCAACCCCTCGTAGCTCGTGTGGTGATTGTTCTGTACGGTCGCGGCAATCGTTCCGATCGGCCGGTCGTCGGCCGAGTGACGAACATTTCTTTATAAGTCACATTGAGTTATTTCCTTTTTCCGGGGTCCGTTCGATCAATCAGTCTCGTACATTTACTAAAATGTTAAATGTTAACAGGGTGCTTGCGTCACAACATTCAACGATAGAATCGCATTTTGGTAAAGGTTCTCTTATTTATGCTTTGCACATAAGGAACAATGGAACGAATCATTATAGTGCGTTAATGTACTTTTTAAAAATGAGTACATTGTAGTTATTAATTTTATCTCAAACACAATGTTTCTTGGTGGCTTTTAAGTATGTCAGGCTTCGTTCAAAAAAATGCTACTCCCACGTATTGTTGTCCCTATCAACTGACACAGTTCCACGAACGCTGGTCGTCATCGGGTCTGGTATTTTAATTTAAAAAATCGACACACTAAATCAACAATCGTTGCTCGGATTATCTAATAGCGTGGGTTAGTTGTATCACATCAAATAAGATTAACATGTGTGCCCATTAACCGTCGTTATATTATCTTAATCTGTAAGATTAACTAATAGTTGTCACAAATATTGTGCGCTGCAGGCGCTAGAAATGGCTTATCTTTAGTTTGTTCACCATTAGGAAGTAAGCTTTTAGTCGAGGAATTAGTTAAACTTTTCCATATTTGGTGTAAGAACGTGTGCTTAACCGTTGCTTTTAATTCCACAGTTCCCAATAACAGCCATCAAATCAATTTCTTTGTCGACGACAGTTACGAACCTGAGTTATTGCTGTAATGTTTTATTTTAAACATGTTCGCGTATTCCGGTAGTTAGGCGTACATTCACCTTTTACAAGGGACAAGTATCACACGCAGCAAAAACTTTCAAGGGCACAGACCAATTTGTCGTCGGCATCAAATCAGCACTTTTTTTCGTTCTTCTTCCACCGTAACCTTAACCTTAGCCTCTGTACAATGTGTTTCGGCCATGTTACTGGTACGTTAGTTCGGGTTTAAAAGTTTATCCGCTTAAATATTTTCTCGCCGAATCGTAAAGAAGTGTACGAGAGTGCGTAGTGGTGTGGAAAATTTAGCCCGCGTTACGCACACGGAAAAGGTGCAAAATTCGTGTCACGCACATCTTCTGTGCCGAGACCGCAAGCACTTTGTGTGTGCCGGCTGTCCCGTCATGTTGTGGATGGTCATAAATTGTTAATGTTTTGCGCCAGCAGACGTTGAACCGCCACCGGCAATAAGGGGCTTTTTCCTTTCTTTTCTATTCCCTGGTGCTGTGGTGCAAAAACCGAAAACATGATTTTGCCGGTAGGCCCAAAAATTCTATTTTAGAAAAAAAAGTAGAAAGAAAAACAGTTGTGAAATGAATGGATGATGGCTGAAAGCAAAGGATATGGGAGGGAAATGGACGCATGGGGAGGGGCATCATTTAGCGACCGAGATGTTGTGAGAAAGGATAAAAATAAACCTTTTCCGAATCTTTTCGATAAGACGTGAAATGCTTGTACCACGTCTGTTTGGCTTCTAGTCTTCTGGTCCACCATGCCAGGTGTAGTTTGAGCGTTTTTTTTTCTTTCGGTTTGTTAGCACATTTGTTTCGCTTGTACGTTTCCTATAATTATTTTATGAATATTTTTGCTTGGCTATTTAATTAAAACTTTGTTTTTCAAGTGTCTCCTTCATACGCTTACAAATTGTTATGAAAAGAATAAAGTATTTAACATATATTAATAAATAGCCGGTAGCACGTCATCCGACCGTAACCACCAACGTGAGAGTTTGTCCACTTTTTTGCAAATGTAAGCGAATGCATGACTTACGCAAGCGTTGCTCAGCATAACGTTGGTAAAAGTGTATGCAAAAAGCCGGTACGGTTAGACGTTCGAACGCGAGTGTAAGCGGCCGCCGGTCCGACGCGCACTAGATGAGTTGCGTATGATTTCGTTGTGGCGATGGGCAATTTTGCAGTTGCCAAAATGGTGAGAAAATGTTTAAAATTAAACAAAAAAAAAAACTCATTTGAATTAAATGATACTGTTGAGGGTTTTTTTCTTCCTCCGTATCATTAAAAAAATATTTCCTAGTTACATAAAGAAAGTTGTAACTTAGCATGTTTTATGCATTTTTCGTTTTTCTTATAGAATTTTTAAAAAAATATTACCAAGAGAGTAGTAAGTTCCAATTTTATAAATAATAAACATTTCAACATGTCGGCCCACATTTCATTTGCCAAGTGTGCTAAATGGAAAAAAGATGTTGCAGAACGATTGCATACTGGGTGGAAAAACATGAATATATTTGGCCCATTTTCCTATGTCTGACGCATCGCAAACTGTATCTAAACGGTTAAAGATAGAACGTGAGAAGATGCAATGCAAACATTTGTTTTTATTTCCGTCGTTAGGTTTGCTTCTTGCAATCTTTCTTTCTGGGTTTGATTGGTTTTTCCCCATATACAACCCAAATTCAATGGCTTAGTTTTCCTGCTTCGCATCTGTTTTGCGTCTCTCAATTGGTTTTTAATTTTCCGAACAGAACTAGGAATTGTTTTATGTCGGAAACATATGTTTATTTTGACATTGTTTGTCACTATATAATTTTATTTTAAATATGGAAATCAAACTACCTTATGCCTACCTACCTAACTACCTAATTAAATAATAAAATAAATTTTAAAAGAAAAGCGTGTGAATTGGAAAAGCAAAGTATTAAAAGCATAAAATATCGAAACTAGAGATGCGCATCAAAATCATCACAGAAACAATCGCAATTCTTCCGGATGTTCGCCGCAGTTCAACGTTTTTCCTTGAAGTCGGATCGTGTCATGTTTCCCGTGTTTCCTCAATGTTTAACGCCTGCTCGTTTCTGGACGGGAAGAAAAAGATCCCAGATCGGGTGTGTGTAGATGATGTACGCCATAGCCGCCGGTACGCATGCGCCTAAGCGATGATGATCACGCACGAAGACGGCACGGTTCATTGCAAAATGATGGAGCCGGGCTTCGTGCAATGTTCTTGTTGCTTCTCCTGTTTAATTCACCTCTCGCTGTTGCACTTCTTTCAATCGTTGCGAGCTCAGTAATGTGTTACATTCAAACACAAATGCACCACGAACGCAACCAATCTGCATATCTCGGTGTTTTTCCTCGGCTTTACATCCACCTTTGCCCTTTTTAGTGTGAGTCGCGTGACGACAAACCGAGAAAGTACGCAACTTCCTGGTGCTCTCTCTTTCTCTCTTTCCCTCTCGAGGATCCATTAGTTTGGATTAGTACAATTTGTTTCTTTGGTTGGATGTGTTGTGTAAGGTTCTATCTATTTCAATCCATTTTTATGCATTGTTTTAGGAGATTTTGTATTGTGGCCACTTACTGATTTTTAAAAATATCACTTAAACTAACCTTTTCATTGTAAAACATAACACTGATTCGTTCATTTATAAAAAAACAACATGAAAGCAAAATTTGCCATTCACTTGCGATACATAAACACAGCAAACGTCAACAAATACACCATTACCACCGTGCGCTGTTGCGTTCTTGTTTCGGTAGTGGTGGTTTCGCCGCGCGATCAAAGCGATCAGACAGTGTGCATAATGTTGGCATGAGTCATTAAGCGTTAGTGTTGCATTGCTGTGGATTGTCCATGTATGCAGTACGCTGGTGTACTGGTAAACCTCTATTTTGTCATTACATGTTTCTGTGTTCCAGAGCTCTTTAATTTAAAGCTTCTCCACTCTGGTGTTATGCATGCGAGAATGGGTGTCATTTTCAGGTTCCACTAAGGTTGTTTCTCAGCATTATTATTCCACCATGACGCTTCTGTACTTTAACAGCGTCTTGTTAAAGGCTGGCCTGTCAGGAATGAAGAGACACGTTGTTTAGCGTCTTTTCGTTCGGTTGCATAACTTCGTTTGACCGTCAGCAGTCTGGTGTCTCGTCTTCTAAACGGTTTCTGTGGTGCTTCGGGTGTAGAAGAGTGTGCTGGGGAGTTTTTTTTTGTTTGGTGAAGGGACTGCCACACAAAAAAAAGACATCACACAGCACCCGCACAAACTGGCATTTTTCGTATTTGATTGCCGTGTTGCTTTTAAGAAGTGAAGTAACTGCGTCCCCAGCTTCGCGTGTTTGCCCCCCCCCCCCCCCCCTTTTTTTTCAGTGTGAAGCAATAGTGAAAACGTGAAAAATGCTTCGTCCGGTGGTGGTGCCTTTTTTCGGCACAGTTTCGTCTGCGCTGCACGAGTATCAGTCCGGCCAATGGTCTAAATGGCTGATCATGATCGGTAAGCATCGAAATAGCGAAAGTTAATGGCGCGACCATGAACGGTGCGAAACACTTCCGCTCTCGATGAAAATGGTTTGCACTTGGAGTGTTGGAGCGCCCGATTCCCGACCGTAGAACATTAAACATGGCTTTGTTCTACCACGTTAGAGGAGATTTGTTATGGTTTGTTTTCAAATTATTTTAGTGCTGGTTGCAATGTCTATTGGCTGACCAAAGGCATCTAACCAGCTGTAAGTAGAAGGTTACGCGGTCCGCCTAGTTAACTGACTTTCCACATGCCGTAACACAGTTTGCTGTGGGGGGAGAAGAGAGAGGAGGAGTGGGTGGGGGAGTAGTAGAAGAAGAGGGACGCTTAAATTCCCCGCTGTTTGTTTTTCATGTTATTTTTTTTGTTCGTCTCTTTTGCTTCTTCTGCTCATTCCTATCCACAAAACCACAGCATTAACGTCACCTCTGTCACGGTTGAAAGATGTTACGCCTTCGCCGGATGATTGCAAAACTTTTCCACTGTGCGCTGCAACCCCCTGGCTAGGTGGGGGAAGGGGGGTCGGGGTGGATTTTCCTATGCGGCCGGCTTTGGTGAACCGTTGCAGCTAGTGCAGCAGCAGCAGCAGCAGTGTTGCAACTTTAAATTACCCTTCGCGTAGCTTTTGTACACCCTAGGCATTGTTTATCATTTTGGAAGTTGATTAATTAAATATTACATTGAGCCAATTAGAGCCAACCGTTTTTGTGCATTTATTTTCCTTGGCCACGTTCATAATTTCCAGATGTTTGTTGTCCATAAAATTATAATAATCAAAAAATTATTACTCATATAAAAATCTGTCCATAAATTATAATAATGTAAAATTATGCCCTTTTAATGCATTAGCCGTTGGTACAATATTAGCTCAAATTAGTCGTTAAGTAAAAGAACGATAGGCACTACTATCTAACAACAAACGGGGTTTCTTTGCTCGGAGTAGAAAAAAAAGAAGCATGAAACATGCTTTAATGGGCTCTGAACCATACCAGAATAGAAGCTCAATACTCTTTTACTACTATTAGTGAGTCACCCACTCCAGGTTTGCTACAATGCCTATTTATCGTCGCGCCGAGAGGTCTGGTCCGGTGCACAAGTAACCTTTACGGTGTACACCGCCAGCGCTTTGCTGTGCATGCAGCAGGGTCGGTTATGATGGGGGGGAGTTATGCTGTCTTTCATTTTGCCCTGTTACATGCAAGTACCGATATAGTTTATGCCGCTGCTCTCTGGTCATTTGGCAGCCGTTGCTTTGTGTCGAACCCCTTTGCGAACAGCAGGGTGGAATGGTAGGGTCGTACGGTGGGCCAGAATGGAACAAACGAATGCATAACGTACAGCAAACGTATTGCATGCACCATATTAGAAAGGAGTTTTTATTGACTTGACTGATGTTAAATCCCGCCACGTAACAAAACTTTGATTGGAAAAGGAGGTAATTTTCATTGAAATAATTCCAAAATTCTATTCTTCGATTTGAAAATTGATATAAGGCCAAAGAAAAGAGTGTTTCAACTCTAAGTTGTTGCTTTCATATTTTGCTAGATGAAAATAAAGTTCCTGTAAGTTTGGAAAGCTCATTGTTATTACTGTCCATTAACTGACTAGCAAATGGTTATCATATCCGTATGTACCGTGTACAATCGTGTTATCTAGTACATACTTTTACGGCTTTCCGTCAACGTTTATATAGTGTGGTTAAAAATACTTTTAATGTCCCTTAACGAATCGTCGTGCTTTTACAGTCGGATTGCAGTTAATTTCCTCTCAGTTATAATAAATGAACTACCAACCAAGCTTGCACGGATGATGACGGCTAAGAATAGGTCCGTCAAGCTGTTGCCTGTGTCACATGATATGGGTGCTACGGTTTGACTGATTCGCCCTAGGTTGGTTGGCGGTAAGTGTTAAAGTAAAAATAAAAAAGCAACACACTTTACCATCCCCCACCAGGAAGGTAAAAGTGCAATTTTCTCCGCACGATCCGGCACGAGGCATTGTTTCGAAGGGAACGCAAATGATCTTTTCTTGCAAACGCGCCCACCTTCAGCATCACCGGAAGTGACCCACATACGATGGTGTACGGTGGTGGTACATGGTAACGGTGATACCCTGTGGCGCATCTATTCTGTGTCTCCTCGCAGCGTCAGAAATTAGACCATGGGTATTTGTTTTATTTGCTCTGGATGTTGTATTTTTTGCAATCTTTTCACTCTGTGTTTGTATATTTGAAAAAAAAGAAAGATCTTTTGAGCGTGATTTCGACTGTTTACTCGTTTGGTAGCCTACATAGGGTGGAATGGATGCGTTTTTCTTTTTGAAATCGAATCACCACACAGTATTTTTTCGAAGCCAAGGTCGTAAAGTGAGTTTTCCCCGAAAAGAAATACTAACATTTGTTAAAATACATTTCGTTTCCATTTAATGCCTTGGTACCATATAGTGATGGGTAAAATTGTCGAAAAACCGGAACTGTTTCCGAACGATTCCAACAATTTTCGGAACCAGCTCCGGAACGTAAGTTCTATAAGAACTGTCGGAACTGTACGGAATCGTCTGAAATCAAGCGGAACTGTCGGAATTGTCTGGAATCGTTCGGAACCGTCCGGAACCGCCTGGAATCGTTGTAACTAGTGATGGATAAAATTGTCGAGCTACCGGAGCTGGTTCCGAACGATTCCAATAATTTTCGAAACCAGCTCTGGATCGTAGATTCAATAAGATCTGCCGGAACTGTTCCGAATCGTCTGGAATTGTTCGGAACTGTCGGAATCGTCTGGAATCGTTCGTAGCCGTCGGAACCGTCGGAACCTGTTGGAATCTTCGGAACTGTTGGAATCGTCGGAACCATCGGAATCGCCTGGAATCGAACGGAACCGTCCGGAACCGCCCGGAATTGTTTGGAATCAAAATCGTAATGGTATTTCTCACTGTTTAATTAACAACCCAACCAAAGCAAATTCATCACACTGAAACCTCGATACATTGAACTGCACTGACAACGCGCGGAATCGGAATCATGTTAGCCGGAATCGGATCGGAACCGTGGGTGTGTTCCAAAAAGCTCATCCCTAGTACCATTTTTACGACTGTGTGTGCTCCAAACACATTCACTCGCTTTAACTGCGAAATATAAAGCTTGCGTATTTCAAGCAGTACTAATGAATTATTATTCATTTTATTAGTATTCTTTGTCCTCTTTGCAAGAGAAATTTAAAGTTATATATTAGTTTATTAGATATTTTTCAAAAAATAAATTTCTACTCCACCTCTATTGTACTACGCTGGGTGACATTGAAAATATACAAACTTTTCGATCGCTTCTTACTCATTTTTAAATGCATACATTATTGTGTACCATAACGAACGAAAAAAAAAATGCTCACGTGTCTCACGTGGGTTTGCTGGGGCACTGTTTCTCCATACTGCTCTTCATACGACATACGGCTAGCCGGTTTCATAATCGATTGAGAGACTCTTCACGTTCATCTACGCTGCAAAGACCTTCGAAGCGTGAATGATTGTAGTCTTTTTTTCCCTTTCTTTAATTCACCCTCGGTGTAGAGACAGTCAACCAACCACTGTGTAGCTACATCATCGATGTCCGGTTTTTTTCTGGGTGTTTTTTTTTGACAATCCACTTAATATCGGTACTGATCTTGTCGATACACGGCACGGCACCACGGTCTTTGGGTGCTCCTTTGTTCCCTCCTGTAGTGGGGATACTTTGCATAAATATGCCTCGCCGGCTCATACGGTTCATCGGACCCATCCTCGGTGAGACAAGTAAAGGTCAGTTAATTTGCATCGCCCCACGGGAAAATGAGGGTGCGTGCCTCTCATCAGTTGATGCGGCAGAGGCTTGGTTTTGACACTGTGTTTCATATTTTGGAGGTACACAAGGCATGTTCGGGCGAGATTCGGGTTTCTTGGGCGAAGGTCAAACACTGCTGGTTTGGTGGTTCGAAGCAGCAATCGGTTACGCTTTGGCTGTGGAGAAATGGTAAATCGTCCATAGCACACCGTTTTTCTCTTGGCGCTTAACGCGCCTAGTGAGAGGCATCGTTCCCAAATGGTTGGAAGAGAAATGCAGGCCAAGGTCAGGATTTTTTTACCTTTCGGTGTTGGATTATTGGTGGTGGCTTTTGTTGGTCAAATGTTGAAATTTTTCGGATTGAAAAAAAAAGAACAGGATCGCAACGCTTTCGCTCTGCTCTGTGTTTCTTGTGTTTTGGTTTCGTTGCGTTGCTTTCAACCGTCTCGGAGAAGGCTTTGGCGGCACAACCGAGTTTGGCGCAATCTTTTTTCGTGCGCTTTTTATCGGAATTATTATCTAGCCGGCTGGTAGCAGCTCTTTTCCAGCTTCCGTCCGGATGTTTGCGTTGCCGTTTGCTAATGTTTCCTCTTTTAATTCAAATCAAAGCAAAAGAAAAAAAAAGCAGAACGGAGTACAAGCTGCTCACCCATTAATCATAATGATGATGGTGTGGTGATCGGTGAAATCGTGCAAACGAGCCTGCCGAGCGAGCCTCCGGTAACCTTTCACTTTTCTTCTTTCGGAAGCTTTTTTTTTCGTGCTTTCGTATCGTAGTATCGTTATCATTTTCACGAGACGAGCTTTTCGGGGGGTTTTGCTGCTGTTGTTTTATTTCGCCACTCTCGCACACAATCGTCGATCGTCGCTAATGTAGTGTCTGATTATTAACCATAGGTTCTCATATTTCTCCAACCCAGAGCGGCATATGAAATGTGTGTTTGAGATGAAATTTTCCGACACCTGGATACACACGTGACTATGATAGATGGAGAGTGTTATCGAGATTTCAATGACGCACATTTTTGAATTTCGGTAATTCGTTTCTTTTGGGTTCAATGATCCTGGAAATATTTCCCATACTTACGGTAATTAAATCGATGCACGTTACGGTTGTTATTTAAGTAAAAACAATAATACTTCATATAGGAAAATTGAATTACCGCCAGAGTAATAGCAACCATCTCGGTCGTATCGGCGACTCCGGCCTGTTTGTTCTCCGTTGGAGGAAGGATTAATTTATTTTAGTCTCATCTTATGCAATCACGACGGACGGTTGTACGTAACGCTAGATGGGATGCGTCCACTCCACAGCTGTGATGCTATCGACGTGTAATTTGCAATCAATCTCATTTTGCAAAACCCCTGCTCACTAGCGGAGAGATCGTGACGTACGATTTACCGCCGCTGAAGGAGGTAGAAAGATTTAATGGGTTTCCTTCTCGTGACCTTCATGTTGGTGTAATCTCACATCCTGAAGCATGCTCCACGTGGCGCCTGTTTGGAGCTGCTCTAGTGCGAGTGGTGGGTGGTGCCATGGGCTGTTTGGGACAGTGCGCGTGGCACAATCTGCTCTGTACTCCGTTGCAATCATCTTCTAACTGTCCCGTTTCATGTGCAAACTTTAATTAAAACGAGCTACTAACGGACATGGGTTTATAGCAGCGAATAAGTTGATTTTTAGAAAAATGTTTACGTTCTAAACATTCATGTTTATTTCAAATTGATTTTTATGTACTCAGACTTATATGTTGTGTTTAGTAAACGATAAGTAAAGCCTTCTACAAAACAGTAAAGATAATCACATTAAACCCACCACCAGCAATAAGGATAGAATGCTTCCTCCTGAGCAGTCCTTTCATTCCCAGTGAAATGATTTCCAAACAATACGCAAATGCAATCGAAAGTGTATCGTACGGTTGTTGTTTTTTCTTCCTTTTGTATCTGTTTATTTGTGCCAGTTTCTATGCTACGCGGCCCACAAATGCCATTCTATGGTCGGGGACGCAAGTTGATTTCGATCGATTATTCGGTTCTGCCGTGGTAGGCTTCGTTTTTCGTTTCTCCCTGATAGTCGGTTCGGCTGAGTGCTTATGATAGTGATTGCAATCGTGCCACAAATGAAAGAAGAAAAAAAATAATGGTAAAACCAATATCGTACTAACAAGAGAAAAAAAAGCGTACTTCAACGACCAAATGAAGTACACGAACCATCCCTCAATCCCGAACCACCAACGCCTGGCGTAGAACGTTGCTTTCGATTGGTTTGCATTTGCTTGTATTCGAAAGTAAACTGTCATGGCCCCGAACGACCTGGTTCGAATTTCCAACAAACAGTTTTTCGTGTTTTTTTGTCTTTTTCCCCGTTTCAAATGAACGGTGGAAAACAAGCAACACAGAATCCATCCAGTGCAATTCCTTTTTTGGTTTTGCTTTTACAAATCAATAATTTGAGTCTTTTGGCCAGACCTCGAGCAAACCTGGTACAACGCGGTTTGCAATGTTCCTTCTGTTTCTCTTTCGTTTGTCAAATCGATATTTTCTGGTGTGGTGGGATGGTAACCCCTTTTTTTTTGGACCCTACGGCTTGGTAGAACAGATACTTTGCAAACTTGCAAATTCACGCGTGGTTGAGTTTTTGTTTTGTTTTGCGGACTATTTTGTTATCACCATTTGGTTGTGGAATTGGTGCCAAGTTTAATGGATCGAATTTTGTTCCATATGGATCGTCGACTGGTGGACTAGTGTGGTTGTCGGTAGGATTGAATGCTGTATTTTGTTTCATTTGTTGCGACTGATTCGGATTAAGCATGAACCTGCTCACGTTTCTTATCAAATTTAATTAACCCAACATACATAAAATATTGGAAGTGGAAATTAATTTCATCATGTCCTTTATCGTCTTTTTGGTCAGGTTTGTCTGGATACAAATCTTTACTGCACTAATGAGCAATTAATCTATTTAACTATTTATTTATTCATAGTATTATGCTACGTTAATATCCTTCACTTTTCCTATGTTTTACTAACGATTTTTTGTGTTTTCTTTCCTTCTTTTACAGGTAAATCAAACGGAGATAAGTGACATCATCGTCTCACCATCGATGCGTCGTTTCGATGAGTAGCAGTTGTTGATATTTGCAGAAAGTGAAAGCACAAACACACCGGTCTTGTTGTACTGCAACTTTTCCGTAACTGCACTGCACTTGCAGTTCTGCATATTGAGTTTAGCTTACGTGTGTTGTGCTCATCCCAGCTGCGTATGCTGTGCAAGTGTAAAATAGCTTGAATATTAATATTTGCTGTGTGCAACATTTGCTGGTTGTAGTGATACTATATGAATGGTCAATACAACGCATATCTTGGGAAAAGGAAATTTTATTTAGTCTTGGTACTCAAAGTTATATAGGGAAATTTTAGGGATTTTATTTAGTCTTGGAATTTAAAGGTATTTAGGGAAATTTTATGGATTTTTTAGTCTTGGAACTCAAAGTTATTTAGGGAAATTTTAGGGATTTTATTTAGTCTTGGAACTCAAATTTCTAAGCAATACCGGACGGTTAATCGGTCACAAATTAGGCACAATAAAGTTTGACATGTTATAGGTTTGGTTTGGAAATTAATGTTCCTTTCCGAAACATTTGCAAGCAGTAAAGGGACGCTGTGCACAATTTTCGCTAGCCTATTTTTAGCGTTTATTTTGAAAACATTTGCCTTGTTCACTAATACTCGTGGGTAAAATGTATTTCTCGGGGTGTCTCAAATTTCTGGGTTGTTTTCTTTTTCCTGGACTTTTCCATGTGATACGTTTCAACAAAACAGAAACAAAATAAAGTATTTTCTCTCTCCATCTTTCATACTCTCTCTCTCTCTTTCTGTTTTGCCTGAGAAGAAAGGATATTTAATTTTTCGGCATCTAATTTTTCGGTCATAGCATAAACTAAAACCCACACACATTGAAAATGTGAAATATGGCTAATGTGTGCGGATACACGTGTTTGTAGTTAATTATAATTTAGTACCAAACTGTGTTACACGCCACAGCACATGGCATCTCGCAAACCATTCTGCAATGTTCGTGGTGGTTTATTGAATGAATTATATTCTAACTCTTTGGATCTTTGGGTCTTTGGAGTTAGATAGGTAATTCTGGTTCTGATAAATAGAGAACAATATTTTATGAAATTGTATGCATGTGGTATTTTAGGGCGATTTTGTTATCTTAAATGTATTTAAATTTAGGATGTGTCAGAAGACTATGGTTCCTACGAAACGTTAACAAAATAAACTACCATTTGCTCCACCTTCGGATATTATGACACATCCGCAATGTGTTATGATGAGCACAATTTAATGGTTGAAATATATTGTTCTACGTGGAAACATACCAAAAAGCAATCTTACTTATATTATAGTCTTTTTTCGCACTTAGTTCAGGTAAGTGCAATCGACACAAGGGCAATGTGACCAATTTAGAATTAACTATTCATTTGCTACTTGGCCTTATGCAAATGGTTCATGGTGACGTTGGCCGGGCACAAACTTTGACAGATATGGATTACAAGTGATGCTTTGTGTTTGGTTTGAACCACGCACCTTCTTTGAAGTTTGTATAAGCTATATTTTAAGTACACAAGAGCTCAGTTCAATAAACGGTTCGAATAATGAGTCCGAATGACCTTGTCCACGTACGATTTGAAGGTTATATGGAACGTTTGATAGACAATTTTCGTTTAAATTAGAAATACATTTGAACAAAAGGTTTGAGATATGAAAGAAACCTCTATTTATCTGAAAATAATGGTAAGCGATTCGTATTACTGTTATAATTGACGATAATTACGATTCCTTATCTTGCTATAATATTCTTTCCATAATTTTACTATAAACGAGTTTTTAGTAGCTTAGTGTGAGTGGTGAGTTAAATGATGTTATCACGACCACTCGTCAAAGACATAATTTTAATTGATTTGTCGTCGATCTACGGCAGCACTTGCCCCTGCAGTTCGCACCGTCGATTGATGTGGTTTCACTGTTGGGGTTGTACCGCGATCAGCGTCCGAAACAAACACGTCGCTTCCGTGACTGTATGCAATTGAAGGCAAATTATCAACCCAAACCGCAGCCAACGGGGAAATATATGTATATGTTCCACCGTCCTGCAGTAGAGCCATTTAGCGGAGAGTAGCTACAGCCGGTACATGCGGTGCTGTGGATAAGTTCTGTGGCTAGTCGTTACTTTCAACTAGTCTCAGGGAAACGCGCCGTGTGTCTAGTCGTCACATGGCAAAACGGGAATGAATTTAATTGGCATCACTTAACGCTCAAGTGTGTGGTTAATGCCTTGTCTGACTGCCTGGAGTTTCGTTCGGTGCTGGTGTTGTTTTGTTCATTGATTTGGCTCAGCAGAGGTCATCATCCGCGGGATGTATGCGCGAGTGATTGATGGTTGTCAGACGAGTTTCCGCTTGGGTATAGCTGTGCGACGACGCACCAAGCGCACCACTTCTTGTTGACTACTACCAAATAAGGTACGATCACCACCACCGTCTGCTCGGCGTACCTTCTAGCGTCTGTCCAGCGAAATGCATTCTAAATATATGCGCCCTGTTGCTTTGTTCTGCTAATGCTAACTGGTAAATGCACTTTTTTGTTTATTATTTTACATTTTACAAAACAATAAACCAAGTTTCGGAGAATAGTTTCGATTTCATTCGAGTGCTTCTTAATGCTACACTCTCTTTTTCCTTCGTAAAGTACCAACAGAAGGGGGGATCGCGTTAAAGCGTTGTACGCGATCGCACATTCGCTTCCTTCTTTTCGACGGCTCAAAAAATAAAAACTAAAACAAGTAAACGTGTCACCTAAATTTAGCAGCGCATCAGCGCGAAGATGTGCGGACATTGCTAATGCTTTTTCCTCTAGCCCTGCAACGATGCGGCTTGTACGTCAACACGTTTCGCGCTGGTTCGATGTTTGTGTTTTTGAACACACTTGTGCACCCGATGTTCCTGACGTTGACCGGCTTTGTAAGCGCTTCTACTTTATTTGTTGCGTTTCGGTAATGTTTTGCTTCATGCCCGTGCAGTGTATAGCATGCGACAATTGGAAATAGATCAGAACTAAAGTTGGAACACACACTGTATGTGCGTGTTGTGGGAAGTGTCGTTACCGCATTTTGGTTTCTTGTAATATTTGTTTTGCAGCATTAGAATGTATATTGCGAATAGAGCCAGTAGAGTAAAGCAATTTTCGCTCGCTAACAACAAACTGTTTACATTAAAGTAAAATGTGTTTTCAGGAGTTACTTCCACATTATTATCCTTGTGGCACTTGTTTCTCGAAAAAGGATGATAAAAATTTCTTAAAAATGTTGAACGCCGTCACTAAGGGAGTTGATGATGGTTCGTTGATATTCATGGCCATACCGGTGTCTGGCATGTACATAGTATTCTCCGGCAGTCCATTGATGAGATACGTATTGACGGTGAGATTGGATATGTTGGCCGGTAGTCGAATCGTATGTTCGCCGATTGAAATTATCGATTCATTTGCCGTCTGACGGGCGAATCGATGATCCAGCTTGGCCAAATCATCCTCGGTGACAGCTCTGCGCATGCGGTTGACGTTTATCTGTACGTTCGATATGTTCGTACCGTAATCGTCCAGCCCTGTCGAAGTGTTGACGCGGTTTCCGATTGCTACTGACACGTTGGAAGAGTTGGATGCACCACTCGATGCCGTCCCGGACGTGGAGGATGAGGCGGTGGTAGTGGTGGTGAACGTATTTGGAAAGCTCCACGGAAGAAACCAGAATATTGGTGCCGCTAGCAACGGTTGAGTCTTGATTCGTAGGCGGCGGAAGGAAATAGGAGTTGAAATAGTTTCCCCCTTAGACAACACCATTCACAAGAAAAACTTACCAGAACCGCTACCGAAAGCAGTGGAGCAATGATGATCCTTATCTGTAGCATGGCAGTGAACGAATGAATACAAATGACACCAAACATCAGCAGTTTTATAGCGCGTTCGAATCCGGATTCGTTGATAGCTCGGGGAAATTTAAAAGTCGAAAGTCGTTCGTGTTTGTGTGTTCTAACACGTCAGAGGACAATGCCAGCAATTCGCTCTGGTGAGAGCAGAAATGAGATGTAGATAAACTCATTTCCAGCGCTGAATTTTAAATGAAGTTGACTTTAGTTGTATGATCAGTTTGGTTTCGGTGGGCAACGTATGTAACTACAAACCACGAAAAACTAGCCTGTGTGGTCGTGAAGGACTTTTTGAACAAACAATAAAAAACGTCATGGAGAATGAACCACAAACATGTAGTGCTTTACTGTTGGTATACATTCGCAGGTACGCCAAATGCACCTGTTCTATAGCATTGTGGACGTACATAGCGATGCGATTTGCATTGCAAAACGTCACTCGAAGTTTATTCCCCGGCGTCTCCACGCTTGATGACATAATTCGATCGTGTGATCATGTTTGCTGCTAGTAAATGCCGCTACTTTAGCATAGCGTTGTGCGTGGTGTTGGTGTGAGTGTTACCGGTGAAGGTGGAAACAACAAACCCACCCTCACCGTCACAACATAAACCTCCCACGATGTCGACATTTACATCGAGACATCCCAGTATGCCATGGTTAGCAGGGCACTGGAGCGCTCTCCCCAAGCCAGAAAAGCAGGGTGACTTGAGGGTGGAATGGAGTGAATGCCATTTTCCTAATGTGCGTTTTTTTCACCGTCTTTAGAAGCCTTCGATATAGTTGACCGATTCACGACGTTACGTGGTCGGTCTCTCTATAGCCCTGCCAGCACAGTCTGTTAGGCTGGCCTCCTACCCTTGGATATGCATTCGGAATCGGAGCAAACGCCCGTTTTGCAATTACTCCCCTGTCCCTTCTGCTGCTTTACCTACCCTTTCGGATGAAATCGAGTGTTTTTTTGCTGTGGCTTGTCGATGTTTTGCACACAGTCACATTGCGGGAGAAAGCGAACGACTGTTAGTTACGCGCAGCCATTTACGAGCGTGTGCGGTAATAGCGAAAAGTTGCTGCTGCTGCCGCTACTGCCATCGGGTTAGTGGCGATGATGGTGGCCATCGGCAGGGAAACATCGTTGCAACTGATGCAACATTAAATCCGAGTGCTCTTGCTTTACACACCTCCAGCAGGCCGCCGTTCGAGCAGTGCCAATCATTTGGACTCTTACGGAGCCTGATTATGGAACCGTCCACGATCGCGCTTGATCTTGGATTGCAATTGGTTATATTTACACAAGTCGGTCAGGTCTGGCCGCAACTTTAGTCGGCGAACGGCGATTCGTTCCGGTCGAGGTGTGACGCTGCTTGGCCCTAATGGTGCAGAGATTATTCAATAAAGGCCATCACTTTGACATGTCTGTTGTGCGTTGTGAACTTGGAACACATTCGAGAGCAGCTGCAAACGAATACGAAAGCGAATTGTGCTGTAATGAATTAAGCTGCGAAGACCTCTAAAGTTTGAGAGGTCTTTGAATTTCCCAAGTGTCTTCTGGCTCATTTACACTTCTGGAGTACTAGCCGGTGTATGAGATTGGAGATAGCTTACGTCGCGTTCAGATCGTCGAGTCGAGTCTTTGTTTGGTACATCGCACTGCGCTTGCACTTTTTGTCACAAAGAAGAAAGGGTTGCCTTGCCTTGTGCAGCTAGTTCACTTAAATCATATACCCCAAGGTATACGCAGCGCAACCCTTCTAGTCGATCTGATCGTGTTCGTAGAGTGCTTTATTGCTTCCCCTAGAGACTCTCAATCCAATCTGATCTACCCCCTCTCACTCCCCCTCTCTGCCTCTTACCCTCCCCCTTCAGAACTGTCGGACCCACACACATACTGGCGTTTATAATCTGTCCGATTGTGTTACCATATTGGGCACAGCCACGACTTCCCGGTTCCAGCTAGCACAAATCGGATGATCTCGCCGTTGGCGCGCATTGACTGGCGTTTGTTATTGTGCGCCGGTGTCATTGGAGCGTATTTCCATATTGCCACCCTCCTGCCGGTACCGTACACCCTTCCTAATTTATGGGCAAGCGAGTAAAGTACGTCTTACTCGCAATATCTAGCCACGGATTCATATGCCCAGCAAAGAGTAGCGTAAATTTGCATTCCCAAACGTTACGCAGGTTGCTGGTTGTATGTAAGCGTGTGAGTTTGTTAATATGGGCAATAAGCCAACTATGACAGTGTGCCCTGTAGATTACGCTTCGTGAGCAACATACTTTCAACTGTGACTGAAACCGATCGTAAGTGGTATGCAAAATACATATTTGAAATTCGTCGGATGATTCCGGGGGGCTTTTTCCGATGATTTGGCTGGTTTTCGGCAGCTAACTTTACTACCGGAAGTGTGTTTTCTCAAGTATGAAATAAATAAAATGCTTTGACATGGATTGCATACATACATAGGCAGATCTACAATTTCATAAATCTAAAAATTCGTTTGTTATAAATTGTTTATCAATTTCAAATAATAGTTCGTAATAAAACAAAGTCAAAAGATAAGGACAATGACAAAGTTACGTGGACGTAGAGAGTTGGAGAGCTTTATGTAATTACGTCAGGCATTGGTTGGAATTATGCTGCCTGTACAAAGTGCATCTCTGTAGGTGAATGTTAAACATAAACCTTTATTTATGATGTTGTGCATGCACATTTTAAGCAGTGTTTTAAATGCGAGCTGCTTGCTTACAGGTAAAACGTATGCTAATTCTTTCCATTGTAAAACATACTAACAATCATGAGCATGAGTCCACGCGTAGTTATACACATTTGGCAAGTTGGTTCTTGTGGATAGTAATGTATGTGTAAGAAGCTCATTAAGTAGAAAAGGTCGCATAATTTCTTTTGCTACAGAAATGCGACAGCCCAATGTAATGAATGAACAGTGCGCCCAATAACAGTCTTCCGGCGTTGACCATGAATTAGACGAGTGAGAAGGCATTAACATCTGATTAACCTAAAATTGAACCTTTGGGACTGGGTGCACGTTTTGACCTGACGTGTGAGTGATGGTTGTGTAAGTCGTAGAAAAATCGAGCAAAAATATGTAAATGAGTAAAAACATGTGCCTTTCTCTGTAGTTTAGTTGGTTCTACAACGAAAGTCAATGTTTTGTAGTTTTGCTCATTTAAGCATTTCTAAAAAACCAGTCTGTGGCGTTGGTTAATTTGCATGTACCAACTCTATTATCAGCAAGAGGAAATGAAAGCAAAATGCGATGGATACGAAAAGTTGGAACATAATCGGGGATATTCGTGCTGATAAGACGCACCTTGACCTACTTCCAATGCTAATTCACCCAACAAAAAAAAAGGTTATGTGCTGGAGGAAAGCGTGTAACATTTCTTCTGAAGGACATGCTATTCGCTTGTATTTTGGACATTAAACTAAATTATTTCAACAAAATCGCATTGGTAATGTTGTTGGTGTGGGTTGGCAGAACCGTTCAAGGTTATCACGCAAACGGAAAACAAATGACCAGCTTATGGACCGTGGGGCTCTGTTCTGTGCGTCTTCATTACTTTCCCAGCGACGGATTCCGAAACCTGACCAACGGCAAACATTGACCTAGTCCCCGTGTTCTGAGTTTTGTTGTTTTTGCCTCGTGTCACGGCGTCCTACTTAAGTCACCGTCGTGACGTTTGTGTTCTAGATCGATGATGGCCACACCGAAGACGACAAAAGAATGTACGTTTCGAAAGGACGGCGTTCGGTTCGGTTGCTGTCAATAGTTGCTCAGCTGATGTAATACTGTACCGTTCCAGCATCATCCGTGCGCTGTGCATTACTCATTACCGGCAGGGTTATGCCCCTTTGGTTCAGATGAGTGTATCGTTTTAATCAGTGTTTTTGCCGCAACCCAGCAGTTGTGTGGCTTATATGTTGGACAAGTCCAAGACCCATCGACGGGACGACGAACTTTCCTACGCGAACGTGTCCCAACACGGCACGGAGATGCACAGTCTAATCGGTGTTGTCTGTAATGCAGATAGCAGCCGGGCTCTGGCAAAGGCAGATGTATGCTGCTGCATCGGACCCGGGTGGCAGTGAATGTTATGTGCATTCACAACACAGCAATGTCAACAGGAATCGAAGAAGCGTATTTCATGCTATGGGTTACCAGTCAGTCAAGGCTACTCGTGCAAACATTTCGTGTTTTTGTCTACATGCACTTGCTAATAGAGGAAATCATAATGTGTCTATGTTCAATAGCTGTGTTTTGTTTTTGTTCTTCTCCTTCCTCTCAACATGATAACCAGAAATCTTATCTTTGTGCACAACTCGGGCTGATTACAAACGCCCTCTTGTGATAAGCATGAGTCTTGTACGAACACATAACCTGTTTCTTGCTCGCAGAGTGTAATCGCTCAGAAGTGTATGTGTTTTTTCATCCAAAAGCTTCATACAGATTTGCCTATCGACAGTGTGAGCTTCCCTGCAGATATTCAGTCTGATAGTGTACGTTCAAATGCTACAAAGGTATTGAACAGGAGTGGTACGCTTATTGCTTATCCCTATGTTTGATGACCCAGTTCTCATCTGATGATAGGGAAGTTTGCCAACAATGATGCGCCTCTGGTTGATGGGAGTGAATCGGTATTTTTGCACACAAACCAACACCTATTCCGCCGTTCCTGCTACTGTTCTGAGTGTTAGCTCAATGGCAAATTCTATCAATTGATGGTTGCTAACATTACATTCATTTAATCTGAATGCTTAGCAGGAATGGTACCTATGGAATATATCCAACACTCCCAAGTACCAATGTGATTGAAAATATTGACACAATGAGAGTTGTTAGCGTTACTGTAGCTCAATATTATGGTACCACCGTACTCTTTTATGATATCTCAATAATTTTTTAATGTAAACTAAATAATTACTTGATCGTGATGTATCATTCGTGATTGTATCATTGTATCGAGCAATAGCAAGCTATTTGTGCATTCAGTTGCACAATCATTTTCTCAGCAAAATGGAGCGTACAACGTGAGACGCAAATCGGATATCCAACTTTGCACCTTCGTTTCCGCTTTCTTTGTTAATGAGCATTTGATCAGCACTCAGTGCGCACCATTACCAAGCAACCAATATCATGCTGAAGGAAATCCCCATGAAGGGAACGGTCATTTGGTTCTATTTTGAGCCTGACGGTGCTCGTCGTTTGTTCTACATGTTAATTCAGTGCGACATTTGATTTATCCATCCACCACAGTTGATTTCTTTCATCGCTCCTAAGGAGATTATCTATTGCCAAGTGTATTTAATTAAAGTGTTTGGTAAATTGCTTATCTTGGTCTTCAGTTAAATTGTTGTGTTTTGTCTCTTTGTTAGCCGTTACGCGTCACGCTATCTGTTCTCATTTAGCATAAGTAAGTCACGAGGATAACGTTTTGTTTTACATTCGTGATGTGATAAAAGTGTCTCGAATTAAAGATAAAATCACGGTCAACCAATCTCAGCTTGAGTGCTCTAAATAATTAGCTCCGCTGTCCTCAATTATGTCCTTTTTATCTATTTGTTGAATTTTTTGGCCTTACTACTGAAGGACGGTTTGGTATCAACTGTTGTTTGTAAACAAATTTGAGTCCCACCCTTCGTTTGTTTCCTTGTTTCCCCTTTCCGGTATGCCATTGCACTTGAACAGCAAGAGAGCGAGTAAGCTGCAGAAACACGTGTAGCGTAAGAAACGAACCGTTTTTGGTAACCGGCAAAAGCACACACAAGTAACGGGTTTGCCGTTTTGGCCAAAACTAGCTTTTGCAACAACAGCGCGATGGCGATGTTGGTGACATTGAGGTGCATGAGTTCTGTTTATATCGAACATGGGAAAGACAGCGGTTTGCACTTACTATTGCGCAGACAGCTGAAGTTCAAGGACAAAAACTTGGATACCTTTTTAAGAAGAGTACACGTGAATCAGTTGAGTTTCGCAGAGAGGTTGTTGAGCTTAAATGAGTTTAAAAATTTAACATTTCTAGGCTATTGTGGAAAAAAGCATCCGAGTATACAAATTGCTTTGCGGAAACGTAAACTCTTGGAGGATATTCCCATAATTTTACACATGTATGCACACACCTCCTATGATGATTCTGGAGTGGTGTATATCCTGCAACCAGTACTTGTACCGGTCCTTACCGTATGGCATGAAACAGGTCTTGCAGAGATCTTTGCCTCACCGATGGGAATGACATTTGTGTGTTTGTCCTTGAAAGGGTGGCATCCAACAATGCAAGGAGTTCAATGCATTCTCCCGCTTTGTGCGCTTTGTATGCGGATTTGCTGAAACGCCACTGCACTGGAACGGCGTAATAACTCGTAGATGGAGAACTAATTGTAATGTTATGGCGTTGTTGTACGCTGCTGTAAAGGGAAAATGTCTTATTTTACGCAGTTGCACCCTTTCAATCAAATTCGTGCAGATTTGTTAGAATTCATCTCCAGTAGGAAAGGGAGTAGCTGCACACTCACCGTGCAGTACGTTACACAAAGAAGCTTATTTCTTTTCTGTATCTGCTCTCGGACGATGTTTGTGT
Organism: Anopheles rivulorum; assembly: GCA_018908115.1. Lineage (NCBI taxonomy): Eukaryota > Metazoa > Arthropoda > Insecta > Diptera > Culicidae > Anopheles > Anopheles rivulorum. The sequence goes on from STHB01000005.1 coordinate 342,948, forward strand.
TGTTGATGCTCTTCCCATCCAACTGTGGGTTGCATTTCAAGTTTTTGTGCTGTTTTGTGGTATGTGTGAGCAAAGTGTACGTACATACGCGACGCATAAGTGCATGTGCAACGAGTTATGACAGGCGATAGCAAGCAAAGAGCGACAGCAATGCCTCATTTCAGCACGGTTAATTGCATTGACATCTTCCTACCGGTCGGAAGGGCTAGGTTGGCTTCGTTGGCTTCACCGCTTTGTTTGTGTTGCTGTCGTGCCATCGTAGTTGGGGTGGTTTCATCTTCGCCATCCCAACGATCGTAAATTGCTCCACTTGAACCTAAGAAGCCCTTCGCTACGGTATGGAAACGGTTGCCATTGGAATACAGACAATCAGCGTTCGCAAGATTGCGCGGATTGCTGTTGCGAGGCAAAGGAGTAAAAAAAAGGAAAGAGAACAAGCATAACCAAACAGATATGATGACACCCGGATGGTGGGCACACAAAGAATCCAACCAACCAGCCAAATGATCTAAATGCTCTTACCAAGGTGCAAGGAAAGTGTACGAAAGTGACAACTATTATTGACACATGTCCGTCAGCGTTATTACGCGCGTGGTATTAGGAAAACAAAAACGAGAATGTGGAAGAGATCAACTAAGCTTAGGTTCAATCACTTCTTTGTCCCGAGTGCTACCAGAAGCATTACCGCAATGTTTTGTGTAACACCTTATGGCGGATGGTTTATGGCAAGTAGTTGTTGTTTTGCTTTCTGAAACGATGATAAGAATGCTACGAGCGAATGATGAATGCTTGTGTATTCGCGACAAATTGACGTAATTGACCTTTTGAAGCTTTTGTGTGTTTCCGTCATGTTTGCACTGGAATGCTTTAAAGGCTTATCAAATGTGATGCTTTTTTTCGGTTTTATTTGTTCACCATAACATCAGTGCCAATTCATTAGCTGCTTTCACGAAAGTTTTACAACTATTTGTTGTATTTTGTTGCGCACATGTGGAACTACTTTTTGTAAAAGTGTTGATTGTGTTTTCAAATATTATATTGCGTTGAGTTTACATTGTTAGCAAAAAGGTTGCCCTGCTATTACATACTAACTCTTCGATTATCGCTTCATCAATGCACAAATGGTATGATGTCATGCGCTTTGTAATCGTTTATCATTTCACTTTTGTGAAACGTCACACTTTCCGTTGTAAGCGTACGAGCGTGATATAAAACCATTCCACGCGGTTGTCATGTGCGGGCAAAACAACCTCTGGCGTGAACAAAATGTTGGATTTTGCAGATTTGGTGCAACTAACAGAGAAAACACATTTTCCTTAGCTGAGGAGATGTGTTAGAGTTTTGTTTTTGAAATTGATAAAATTGAACGATTTGTTTGCAATATGATTCTAATGTCTTTTTTTTCTTTTCTTTGCAGGTAATAATAAAAGCACATTATGTAAAAAAGTATAAGAAAATAATGTAAGATTGAACTATTCTCAAGTAAGTAAAGCTTAAGTCGGTAAACCAAAAAATGGAAAAACTTATTCCTACGTGTGTCTAACTTCTTTGACACTTGTTTTAAAGCCACACGAAACAAAAAAAAACATTAACAGGCAAGTAATGGGACCAGCTGATAGAGAAGAAAAGCAAAACATATAACGAGGTGTGGTTGACGGAAGCTTTTTTCTTGTTGTTGTTGTTGTTGTTGTTGTTACCGAATGTCGCCGTCATCAAGATTTCCTTCCCTCTGCTTTGGTTGGTGGTGTGCGTTTGCCGGGAAGTTAAAATTGCCACGGAATGTAACACGTGCCCGGAATGGTCTAATCGACCGGTCGTTGGCGATAGAAGCGAGAGTATCAGGTGTTTCTATTGCTTCATTCCCCACCGTGCGCGTTTGGCACGATAATGACGAACGGTTGACTGTAGACCGGCTTTAGTTGGTTGAAATTCCGGTAGGTTCGGGATGGGACGGGTTTGCTGATGTAAGGAAAAATATGCGCTTAAATCCCTATCGCCGTCACACCGTGTTTCCATCATGGATCGGGAGCTCACGCGACCTGCTCATGGGCGGCACATGTTTTACCCTGCCATAGGATAGTTTTTGGTTTTGTTTGGTTCACACCAACTTCTCCTGGACAAAATGGATTAGTAAAGCGGTGTAAAAAAAAAGAAGATCGCACAACTTTGGCACGTTTTAGTATTTGGAACAAAGAATCAGACGCGTTTGGGTGCAACGAAATCACGTTTGAAAACGTGTTACTGCAGGCGTTACACGGTGTTATACCCGTCGCCGCAATTACCTTTGTGACGCACCTGTCGACATGTTACACGATTGCCTACATTTAGGCGCAAAGCTGATGCATGGTAGTACCTGCGTGCGTCATATAATGATGCACGATCATGGTCCGTTCGGAAATATGATGTAGCTGAGATGCATCTGACAGTGAGCAACAAAGAAAACGTAAACAATAGATGTGTGTGAACTACTCGTCTCGATGCACTCTAACTGATGAGAAGATTGTGCACTTTAAGTCAATATAGCTTAGAGACACTTCGTGAGTATAGTCACGTCGAAATAAATGAATCGATGAATCATGGAGCGCACGGTAAAAGCGTTAGCGTCATTGGAATAAAATTAATTCAATTTATAATTAACACACAATTTAATCTTTCCTCTCATGTTGCTGCGGTTCGTTTATTGTACGGTTTTGTATAGCAAACTGTTATGTTATCTAAAAGTTGTCGCTATCGTGTACTGTTGTACAGTGCGGCTTATCATGGGCTTATGTCACGATAAATAACCATTTTAACCATTCGACACGCTATGCAGTGAAAGCGTAAACTAAATTAATGAAAACTTTTTTTCTTCCATTACTCGTGGTTAAAAGGCATAAAGCGTGTGTAGGGTTTCCCCAAGAATGGTTCAGTAAGTTTGTGTTAACGAATAAAATACATTGGCACATTATTGGATGTCTGAACCAACATTGATGAGTTAATTGAATGTTTGAAAACAAAACCACACAAACGAAATATATTAAGCAACAACGCATAGCTTATTTGGGTTCGGTTTCGACTCAAGGTTAGGTTTACTTCACAGCTTCCACCTTGGGTCACAGTTGGTTGCTTTAAAGTTTTATAAAATTAACCACTAACTAATAGCATATAGATGATGGCCACTTTCATCCAGTGAACCTAATGGCGGTAATGTGCGGCTGGTGTTCGTGGCCTTCTTTGTGGGACAAATTTTACTATTGATGCCTAGTGGAAAGTATTGGCCACTTATTTTATCTATATTTGATATATTTGACAACGCATTTCTAAATCATGAATTTAACTTGAGGTATTGGAAAATATACATCATGAACCATTATAGCTTTAGATGCCTTTTTTGACTAAACTTAATAGCTAGCCCTGAACACGAAAAAGGTACGTGTGCACAATGTTGCCTTGAATGCGCGTGTGTGTGATGCACTTATTAATTGCATTTTCGGCAATTGACCTTCCGGCGATGGGCAATGCTTTTCGTGGCGTGATATCATCATGTAATGAATGAACTGCATCGCAAACAGGGCATATACGGAAGCTCTTAGGCAACTGTCATCTGATCTACAAATGGATGTGAACGATTTGATGGATGCGCGCAACGGTTGTCGCTGTCGATAAAGCTGTGCGGACGTATATCACACAGCCGTTGGTTTTGCCGTGTTGTTGGAACATCGTTTCCTGTTGTGGTTCACTTTTGCATATAAGAGCTGTGTATGTGGTTGTTGTTGTTGTTTTTTCTCTTATATTTGTGCGTTTGCCCAAGGTCTCCACAGTTGGATGCATGAACGCACGGCTGAAACGATGATGCTCAGCTGCATATGGATGAACGCGACGGGTATGGTAATGCGAGAACTGGTCAATGGGAAGCTTGACAAACAGTTTGTCAGCGGCCAGGCTCAGTCGAGCCGAACATTTCCGTCTTGGTCGTTTTTCTTTGATGATGGGCGTTTGAAATGAGCGAAAAGTGGCATTCAAGCCCAAACAGCCTTTCTGCTGATAGTGTTCTAAAGAGTAAGAAATAAAGTAAAAAAAAAAACCCGGAATTCCTTAACGCATTTCGGAACGTAATGAACCGAATGCATAGAACAACCGTGACGAAGAGGAGGATGTTTGTAAATTATCAAAATATTGCATATGAATCTTCACATTTGCTTTTTTTTGCGCAGGATGACCGTTTGCAACCGGAATGATCGTTCGACGTACATGATATCAGCTATGTTTTCGTGCAGTGATCGGTCAGCCATTATCAACATTTGGTAAGGTTTTATACCTTTCGATTTGGTGTGAGTTCATTGCGGCGAGCGGCTCGATGATGTTTCCTCTCCGTTAGTCATATTCTCATTGGTTAAACCATGGTCCATGATTACCTTCTACCGGATGTAAATATGTGAACGTGTCTGAGACCTGCATAGTGTCGGTTTAATTTTTTGAAAAGGGCACCAGCAACTGTCACCTTGCATTGCATCTCGTTAGGCACGATGAAACGCTGTTACGATTGATCAACTGGTGAATTTCCATTCCATTACCGATCGTTGCACGCAGCTTCCTCGCGCCGTGCCGTCAGGCGTATTGATCAGCAGCGAGAGCGCGCTCAACACTCACGAGCCGCTGATCATAGTAAACATGACCGATAACTCGGCACGGTCCCCTATGCACGGTTCTGTTGTACGAGTGACAGAGAGGAATTCGAAACGGTCGGTTGTTGATTTTCCCCGGGTAGTACGCACGTCTCATCAACGCAGCCGCGCACACTCTGTCCAGTGTCGGACTCGTCAGTCTTGCGCTGGCAGTCGTATGAGCGAGAACTGTACGCGAACCGTATTACAACCGATCAACCTAACGTTGACCTTCGTTTCCGTTCACTTTAGATACGGTGCTGTTACGAGGCCCGCTGTGCGTGTGTGTGTTTCTGTAAAAGTTTGTGCATTATATTGTAATGCTCATGTTGGAATCGTTATCCAACAGCACGGAGCAGTAAGTTCACCGCGTCCACCGTGATAACATCCGTCTTGCGATTTTATTTACTTTTGTGGTGTGTGAGAGTGTCAGTGTCATGTCTCGGCACGCCGGTCGGTCGGTCGGTCGGTCGTAGGACGGATCGCGAAGTACCGTGCACAAACAGTGTCAAATAAACATCCATTGAGGGAGTCAACAGAAATCTGTTCTACTCCAAGAGTTTGCTGTGTTGTGAGTGAAAAAAAAATAAATAGAATGTGTAGAGAAGGAATTGTAGATTTGTAAACTTCTCGCGTAAGAGTCGATTGATTTGCATTCGACTCGATTTCAAGGTTTTCAACTCAGGATGTGACAATCTTTATCGATGTGAGATACAAAAACAAAATCTGTCTCCTAATTAAAGTTAACTATTGGCTGATCGTCAGTGGATTGTGTGCGAATATATCTGTGGAGAACTGTATATATCTGCTTAGATTGTGCTTTGTAGACGTATTTGGAAAATTACCCACCCGTGTTTGGCGTTACGCAGCAGTCAGAGGCTTCTGCTAATTAGTGCTATGACGTGTGTGTTTTCGTTAACCATCAATCAGTGGATGGCTAAGCAATAGATCATGATCAATGCTATCCGGAACGATATCCGCGGATGACCACGTTGGTTGACGTAGGCCGAAGGCAACAATAGCTTATGTTGTGACACACGAAACTTAACGTAAAAAAGCAAACTTTGCACTGGTTGTGCACAGTAATTCCACTAGAAATTGGTCAATTGATCAAGGGGAAGCGCTAATAAGAGAAACCATTCAAATTATTGTGATTGGTGTCTCAATTACTAGTAACACATTTTTATAGAATTGCTGGTATTTATTTTAGAATTGTCTCCCACATTCCACTATTATTTGTGATCTTTTGATACTACTTTCCGGAAATAGATTATTCCCAAATGATCGTACATAAAATTCGATCTGTTCCTCTTGTTTTTGCTGCATTCCAATAGATGCCAAAAGCTCCCAAGAAAACCGGTTCATCCCCATACAAGCCGACGCGGATGAAAAAAATCGTTTTTTTTTTCCTGGAGGGAATATCGCTTCACGATATGGGTTCTCCATACAAAACTTCCTCTTTGGACAGCGATCTCCATACTATAGGTGCAGGTTTGAAAGAAGTTACTAACTTTGAAGGTCACTGTCACAGTCGTACGACGTACGGCATTGCACCTTTCAGAGGTTTGGGCATTGTGTGGACAACAAAAAACCTGTCCTATACCACGACTCAGTTGCTTCACGCACAAGAGAATGGACCACCTCTTCTTGCTCTGGTTTGCGGTTGGGGATTAACCTTGCACTACAGCACCGGATTTTTTGTGGTGAACCTTTTACAGAAGTCCAGAAATGACTGTTTATATGGTTATGTAAGCTATTAGCTTGTAGCCACGGAACCTTCGATGGGTTGAAAGTGGTACCATTTTAATATTTGTATAATCATCCACCACCGGCGTTTGACAGGAAAGAGAAACTCCGCCACGGGAAATACGTCTGCTTCGGCCAAGTGAGACCAGTGCAAATGCGTCATTCAGTTCAGGTGAAGCACACGAACTCTGGTGGGAAACGATTCCAGATTCTAGCAAAGCGCATGATGTTCATCCAGTTTTTTTGTAGTGTGTGCGTGATGAAACTATCTAATAGTCTAATCTATTAACACCTCACAGTTCGTTGGAGAGCGTCGCGATGAGCTCTGTGGCATATGAGCTGCTACTGTGCAATGGACAGATCTCAAATGTGTGCGCATAACTTCGGCTGAGCAGATGCGAGAACTTAAGTAAAGCGATCAAGTACATCGTTTCCTTTCATCATCGTACGAAAAGTGGTCTGTGTGAACACGATCATAACGCAAAGTACATTATGCTAATCAATGCAATACTGCGGGCATTTATCGTGCATGCGTTAAAAAAGCGTCGACAACGTTCCAAATGTACGCTGCTGCGTGCATTACTTAGGATGGTGAACTTCCGCCGATTCGGGCACTATCAGCGCTATCTGGCGTATCCGGGGCGCGAAATAGATGGGCAACCAGTGCGGCCACCGCCTCCGGCACCGGCACCAGAGCCGGCGCGGGTTAATGTCCCACTGGCACAGAGCGCCATGAGGCGTCGACGACAGATGCAGCAGCGGTTCCGTATCGTTGGTGAGGAGGAATTTCTTCAGCAGGAGGAAGATATTATGGTAAGGGGACGGTTCGATGGATGCAAACTATTCGTTCAATATGGTTCAATGTGTAGGTAGTACGTAGATAGCGATGATAGTGATTGAAGTACAAAGAACATTTAATTACCCGATCAATCTCGCTCATGCTCCATCACACAATGCGGCAGTAACTGGCCAGCTAATGGCGAATGCACCCGATGCATTGCTAAACGAAGTTTTTAACTTTCACAGGCTTTTGCTTATGTTTGTGTACGAAGCAAAACAATCATCGGCCACATCGAAGCGCACCCGGGGGCGAGTGATAGCGAGCGTGATTAAGTTGCCCTGCACTGCCCATCAGGGAACGCCGGTGGTGAACTCCATGGGAGGGAAGAAGGCCCTATTGTATGAAGGTTTTTGCTGTTGATAGAATGCACAACCACCGCTACTGATAACTTTGCCCCCGAAAGGGGATCACAATATTTACTCAAACGCGTACTGGTTGTGATCGATCGGTGTGGGACTGTGTTGAACCATTTTGATGGTGAGCTGATCGCGCCCTACTCTTTAACGCCGGTGGTGCGTACGGGATTGAAACTTAGATGACACTTCTGAAGGTTAATGGGTATTGATTTTGTGGTGCTAGAATCCTTCACGGAACCGTGCACGTATTGTGTTTGTGCGTAAGGTTTGCTAGAATAGTTCTTACGTGTTACGACGAGTCAGACACGAGATGAGATAGTCATCTTATCTTCTCTTATCTTCTTCACATGCTGGTTAAATATTACTTCCGTGTTATGATGGTCCAACAAGAGCACTTCTTCGCCATTATCGATATTCCGACTTTTACACTATCCTATATTCTTGTTCTAATCTTTCTATATCTTGTTATCATTTTAGAAATGGACCTCCAGACTGATGCCAAACGACCTCAAGACGCTAGTAACGATGAAAACAAATGGCGTCACACCACTGTTGATAGCGTGCCGGAACGGACACTTTGACGTCGTGCAGTACCTCATCAAGCGTTGCCACGCAGATGTCGAACAGGCCGGTTCCGTCATATTCGATGGCGAAAAGATCGAGGGTGCACCACCGTTGTGGTGTGCATCCGCCGCCGGTCACACGAACATAGTTAAGCTCTTAGTCCAAAACGGTGCCAAAGTGAATAGTACGACCAAAACGAACAGCACACCGCTCCGGGCGGCCTGTTTCGATGGACACTACGAAATTGTGAAGTATCTCGTATCACAAGGCGCAGGTAGGTTCACTTCCCAATTTCTCCTTTGATTCCCAGTCAATCGGAATGGGTTCTAATCTTTCGGTTTTTTCGGACAGACATTGAGGTCGCAAACCGCCACGGACACACCTGCTTGATGATCGCCTGCTACAAAGGACACTACAAAATCGCACAATATTTGCTTTCGCTCAAAACGGATGTGAATCGGCGCAGCGTGAAAGGCAACACAGCCCTGCACGATTGTGCCGAGTCAGGATCGCTCGAGATATTGCAACTACTCCTCCAGCACGGTGCTACAATGGATGTCGATTCTTACGGTAGGATGCAATGCTCTATACGCGATGGCTTTAACCCAACATTACTAATATTATCGTGCTTATCGCAGGAATGACGCCACTGCTGGCTGCTAGCGTTACCGGTCATCTACCGATCGTGGAACATCTGATCAAGCTACCGTTTGTATCGCGCGAGGATCGGATCGCGGCGTTGGAGCTGCTCGGTGCTACATATGTCGATAAGAAGCGCGATATGCTAGGGGCCCTCTCGTTCTGGAAGCGTGCCATGGAAGACAGGTCAGTAGGTGGAGGTGAACATGTGCACTAAACGATGGCGCAGATTAGCAACGAGAGTAACGTTCGTTTTATATTTTTGTTCACACAGATACAACAATAGTCCCGTGTTGCCGAAACCAACCCGCGAACCGCTGCCACCGTACGATTACGTACAGGAAGTGAACAATCTCAACATGCTCGAAGAGTTGGTGATGGACCCGGACGAGATGCGCATGCAGGCGCTGTTGATCCGTGAGCGGATACTTGGACCGGTGCATCCCGATACGAGTTATTACATCCGCTTCCGTGGTGCCGTGTATGCTGACTCCGGGCGCTTCGATCGGTGTATCGAGCTGTGGACGTACGCGCTCTCGATGCAGCAGAGCATTCTGGAACCGTTGAATCCGATGACGCAGTCATCGTTGCTGTCGTTTGCGGAACTGTTTAGCTACATGCTGGGCGAGGTGGGCCGGCCAATCACACGCGGTCGCATTGTGCCGCCAATTGAAACCTCCGACATGCTAGTTGTGTTCAAGAAGTCGATCCGGGAGGTGCAGCTAGGGCAGCAAATGTTCGAACAGATGTCATATCACGAGCGAGATCATGGCGCACTCAGTAGGGCGCTGGTCATTTCATTGCATCTGGCCTGCCTGCTGGTACGATTGCTGGACGAAGAGGAGGAGCTGTGCACGGCGGAGATGAAGCATCAGATCCTACAGTCGCTGTACGACTTAGTTAGCCTAAAGGTATGTCTTGTATGGATGTTTACACAGAGTAAAGCATTTAAATACATTTCTTTTCCTTTTTGCACTCGACAGATTGTTTCGCAAACGGGTAGAACAGCTTTACATCTAGCTTGCTACAAAGATGCAGCCCTAGTAGGACGATATCCAGTGTGCCAGCTGCCGTCGGCACGGCTAGCAAAGGCGCTGCTGCAGGTTGGAGCCGATCCAAACGCACAGGATGACAATGGTAACACGCCACTACACCTGGCCGCTCAAAGCCGACCCTGTCCACCAGAACTGGCACAAATTTTGCTAGAACACGGAGCACATTTGGTAGGTTGCGCCCTCCCGGATGCCATGCCGAACGATCACTGACCCTGTTTTTGTTTTCCTTTTCACAGGATACGAGAAATGTGGACGGTAAAACGTTTGAGTCGCTTTTGCAAAATCAACAACTACACGAGCTGGTCAATCCGATCAAATATACCCGGCTATCCTGTCTGGCAGCTCGTGCTATTAAGCGCTTCGCAATCAACTGCCAGCACGAGATCCCCAAGTGTTTGCATGCGTTTGTCGACTCACACTAACGCTTCGTTTCTGCCGGTGCCGGTTTTTAGCAGCAGCTGGGCCGAACGATGCTGAATAGCGAGGTGGCAAACTATATGAGAACATAGATTTAAAGCCAACAAACAAGATTTGACTGAACGTGGCGAGCAAAATAGATAGGCTATGCTATAAAGTGAATGTTCAACCCGGAACCCGGTTTCTGGGCGGGTTTGAAAATTCACACACAAACACACACATACATACATACGACAACCAGTTTAGGACGTTTGAGATGATTTTTGCAGTAAAGAGCGAAGGGCAAAGAAACAGATACATGCCGCTAGTAGCAGGAAGATACAAAACTCGGTGCAAATCATCATTCGCTGCCATTAGTGTGATCATACATAGGAAGATGATGTAAAAATCGAACACGACGAGATAGAAAGTGAGAGAGAGAGAGAGAGAGAGAAAGATACCCCGTGCAGAAAGTAGTAAGGCGACCCTTCGAGCTTACAGTTTACGGCCGCTAACATTGTGAATTAAATGGCGACGCATTCGTAACAGCGGTACACGGCGGTCCCCAGTCTGCACAACGACTTTAATAGTGGAATCATTCTTGATGATTCGCCACGATCAGCCAACGATTTGAACGTGCATCAAAACGGCTTTGGAGTGATCTGGTGACATCGATAATGGTGAGCAAGCGTGTTCCAATAAGTAGAGAAAAGGAGGATGTAGGGGAGGATAGATTATGTTAACAAGTTTTGTCCAGTCAAGTAGAACGGTTTTCCTTTGCAGAAGCTTCTCTCACTTGTCGTGACCCCGTGCCTTGTCCCCTTAAGGTGTGCAGCAAGTTGTTGAAATGTTGATGCTGGCCGGTACTTTTATTTAGCCATTTTCATTTGGTTAGCGTCTAGGAAGGAACGGTTTGCTAAGGAAGAAATTTAGGCGAGCTCTGGCACGGCATCTAATTTCATTTTTAGCTTGCAATTTTATCCTTTATTTTGTGAAGTACAGATTTTATACAATAATAACTCAGGCGATGCAAAAAAAACAAGGAGAGTGTGTTGATGAACGCTTTAGGATCAGTTTCGATAATGTTATATCCGTGTAAATTTCATTTTTATCATTATTTACGGCACAACGCAGCATCACACTTTTGTGCACTGATGAAGGACAGACCGCAGGAGACGGTTCGAGAGAAGAAAGATATTCCGTGCGATGTATAGAATGTTGGTTAGAATGTGTTATGTTTAAGAAGACGCTGAAAAGATAGAACCGAGCAAAAACAGCGAGGAGGACGTTGTATGGAGAAGTGGTGGGAAGGATTTATGATGGAGCGTTCATAGAGTACACGGGTTACCAGCGCACGGACAGTGGTGTTTGGCCGTGTTGTCCTCCCACCAAATAAGCATAACTTCGTGTTGATAATGATTCAAAAACCGTGTGATAGCGACAAAAGGAAAGACAGCCAGAGAGGGGGTCAGAATGTGCAGCTACGCCAGTGCATAAGAATACGCGCAGCGGAGCATACGTTTTAGCGACAGCGAAACAAACAAACAAACAAAAACCTCTGTCATCTTTGGTTCTGCTTTTTGTCTGCTTTTAGTTCATAATAGATCTCGATTTTTAAGCAATTTTTCCCCCAATAAACGAAACCCCCCTATACTACTATAATACGCCATTTATCTGCATATGGTGCATAATGTTGCTCCGATTTAAAACATAATAAAGAACAGATAGATTGATGGGTTGTGTTGTATCGCGTGCATGAAGGAAATGTTGAGGTGCGTGGCAAATCAGTTAGATAATTAAAAATATAAACAAACAAACAAAACAAATCGGTAGAACACATGTTGCAGAGGGCTAAAGCCTGTTGCACAGAACACATAGAAGATTAGTGTAATGATATTAGAGATTTTCCGTACTGCCAGAACGAGTGTATTAACACCCCCCCCCCACGAATGCATGTTGTTGCTACTGGACAAAAGTTGCTGCGCATGGTTGACGGTGCTTACCTGTGGTAGAAATATTATATTTTTTCTGATTCGAAAGTTCACCAACTGCCACTGCCTTAGTTGGTGTACCGTGAAAGGAAAGGCTTTTAAAATAAAAAAAAAATAAATTAGAAAGATTATTGCGAACAGTTGGTGTTTATGGTGTCTTTCGTTCTTCGCTGAAACCATCCCCCCCAGGCGCGCTTTGCAGCTATATTGGATGCTATTTACTACGACTGTGGTTTCAGTGTAAATTTGGTTAAAAATAAAACAATAATGAGAACTTTTTGGAATATGTTTCAGAAGCATCCAGGGTTTGGAAGGCGCGCGAAAGAGAGCGAGAGAGATAGTAAAGAATGATAGCGATAACGGAGTAGGTGTTGCAGAAGTGCAATGTAGTACCTACGGAATATTGTGAACCAGGTCGTATTGCTACAACAAAACATAAAATGAGATAGATAAAAGAAAATATAGCCGTGTAATGTGCGTACGAATCAAAATCAAATAGTGAAATGAAGTAGAACATGATAAAACACACTATTACAGAATGTCCCCATTAAGGCTCAGTATACATCCATTGCTACATTAGTATGCGTTCGAAAACCCATGCTGCTCTCCCATACACTGCGATGAGGCACTGCATTCAACAATATTTGAAAAGCGCAAACTAAAAACCCGGAACCGATTGAGTGGACAGTGGATTGTGAATGGTGCACTTCGTTACTGTTTCACGCGGTGCTGAAGCGGATATGTGCCGAGCGGATGTACGATATAATAGTGAAAATATGGTGATAGAATCATGCAAAACAAAAGATAATAAATCATACAACTTGATGAAGCATAACGATGAATTGTCCCTATGAATGTTTGTTACCCGAAAGCGTGGAGCAGGTAACGGCGCTCGCTGAAGAACAACTTGGTAACCATGGTTGGTAACCATGCATGGTAACCAAAGTGCTTCATCGTCACCATGTTGCTCATGCAAACATTCGCATTGCTTTGGTATAAATTTTTCATCGGGCAGTCGGCATCTTCCTTCCATTGTTTACGCAGTTTCCCGTGAGCTTGAAAAGTTGTTTTCAGGAACAACCAGTGTTCTGTAACTTTAGCTGGCAGATTGCATTACGGTATGTGGTGAAGTGCAGTAACATGGCGATATGCAGAATGATTCCAAACGGTGCTGCTCGCATATGCTCCGTGCTTCTCCGTTCGAAACCAGTGCAATCAGAGAATCGTAAATTTACACGATGTGCCATTATTCACCAGTGCAGTGCTTCGAATAAATCGTCTTCGTACGCAAACGTACCGACTAGCTTCACAAATCCGTTTGTTCGGGAAAATGAAGCTTCTCTTAAGCTACGGTTTTTCGATCAAGCAAAACATATGATGTACGAAATAAAGCACTTTTACCAGGACTTCACCGGTAACACGCAGGTGCAGGAGTCGCAAAGGAAAGCGAACGAATTGCAGCATAAGCTTAGCGTTCTTATCGATAAGCGGAGTTCTTGTGAGTTCGAGCTTATCGAAGTGAATAAGCAATGCGCGGAACTAAACAGCTCCAAGCAGGAAATATCGCGCGAAGACCTCCAATACATAGAACTGTTGAGGCACGAATTTAAGGTAAGTTGTTAAACATCTTTGCTGGAAGCTGTTTTGTTACGCGAGCTTTTTTTTTAATAACATTTTAACCATTGCAGCTAAAGTCCGAGAAGCAGCGTCTAGACAGCCAGATAGAAGTGATTAACTACGAACATCAGCTATTGCTGATGCAGCTGACGCACGCTTTCAACGATGTGCATGTACAGGAACGACAGGAAGCGAACAATATACGGTTGGTGAAACTGTTTCTCACTACCCTTGTGGCCGTTTTGGGTTTCGGTGCGAACGCTGGATATAATCACTATAAAGATAGCAAGGTGCAAAACCATATGGCAATGCAGAGTCAAATGATGAAGACGTTAGTGAATTATGTCGAACAGGAACAGTCACGGAGTGTGAAACCGTCGACCGAATCCTGGGGAAGCTATCTGTATCGCCAGCCCGTGCGTTTTTATCGGTACATGTTTCGCAAAGATACGTGAAACAGTATTCTGCTTAATAAGCGTTCGTCAATGTTCATTTGAGATCAACAATATTCAACAAAGTGTCTTAAACTGCACCAGTTAATTGAATGTGGAAATAAACAAAGTTCGTGTTGATTTTGTATCAAATTGTTGCTGAATGTTTACATTTTTTTTTTGAAAAAAAAACTACGAACAATTTGAAACTTTGTACGTGGAGATGGTTGAGTTTTTTCACTGGGTTACAGGGTTCGCATGGGCCGTTGTCTTGAAAATACGTTATTCTAAGCAAGTTAGGAAGTAAATCATTTCATTTCGCTTTGAGATTGCATCGTGATTGCCAATAATTAGAAAACACTTTAATCATTCGCAATAAAAAGCTAACAACGCTGTGCATCTGAAATTAAATGACATGTAGGTACGTTTGTTTCGCAACTATACTAACCCTGCAAAATGTGCCGGCATTTGACAGTTTTCAGCGGAAAAAAAAACATCTTGTAAACAACGTACAAATGTGATATCATTTTCTGTTCTTCCACGAACCAACCGTGCATTTTTGTGTGGCATTTCATCGAACACTGCTGGCCGAAATATGTTACCGTTCCGACTGTTTGTCATCCCAACGGTTCAGGGATTGAAGCAACCGGGATACGGACCAGCAGCTATCGTTTTGATACGCTGCTTAGCTGA
>STHB01000005.1:363840-375409 GCA_018908115.1 Anopheles rivulorum
TAAAGCTGTCCGATTAAAGTGTCGATTAATCGATCGCCTTCGTTTGCAAAAAAAACATACACAAGATCACACGGCTAGCGTGTTTGTTTTGGTTTGGGAAATAATAAAACACACAAAAAAACGAGTGATCATTAACTTCCCCACGGATTGAGTGGTGAAAGTGAACGAATTAAGCAAAGTGTGATTAAACAAAGGGAGAAGATGTTTCGTTTGCGTCCAGTACTGACCTGTTTCTGTGGTCAATCGTCACTTCCGATGCTGCTGGTGGTGGTGTTGTTCGCAGCGGCCGGAAATGCAGCCAATGTGTACACGTCCAGTTCGGGCGAAAATCGTAGCAATTCTCCGTCGCAACACTGTACGGATTTTAATCCCCAGCATGGGCTTGACATCGAACAGGTAAGATCGGATGGAAAAGATGATGTTTATTCGTATTCGTAGCTCAGTTTTTTCGTTTGCTCTGCGGCTGTACATAGCATGATCAGCATACGGTTCTCGGAACCGGAAGCTAAATTAACGCAATTGAAGGGACGCATTTCGTTCGGTTGCTTTCTTCCGACACGCTCACGATGCGCTTGAATGGTTTTATGAAGTTTCGTGTTCACCGTACATGCAATTAATTGATTTGTATGGCCCGTTTGGCCGGTGTTGGAGGTGTAGTAACTGTGCGTTTTCCCACAGTGAATGTTCCACTCTGCCTTATGGCTTTTTTTATATGGAGTGTGTTGTAAAGTGTGAACACGACTAGTGGCCAAGCCAATGGCGTTTTGATCAATGCAAATAGTTGCATCATAAATAGTGATTATTTATTGCCACCGTGATGTGCGGCGAATGGGTTGTGATGATCTCATGAGAACAACTCGCCGTTAGAAATTTACCGACAGAGCGTTGGTGAAGTCCCACCTTGAAATGAGATTTGAATCTAACACTTGCTGCGCATTTGTATTTGAATCAATGTGAGATAGAGCAGAGGAGCAACTCACTCTATATCGCGGCTGATCAGCCAAAGTGTAACCGATAATGGTTTTAATTAATCGTCCCCACCTAAACTGAGCGTTAATGTTGCAAATAAAGTCATCACATCGGTGGATGTGGATGACTCCGTTCATCCGTCAGTGGTGACAGTAATTATGAGACGTTGGGCGTTCACCAGTTCACCACCCATTAGCGTCACCATATCGTATCGAAACACCCTCCGGCCGGGGAATGGAAACCTAATGCATCATACTCTGGTACCCGGTCGTGGTTGTGGTCGATTCAATTGACCCCTGTGAAACGATCGCGGGTCGTAAACATAGGTGGCGGTGAATGCTTGTTGGGGCAGTGCCGGCGAGCAAAATAAAAATTAATGTTTGGGTGTGTTACTCATCCGTGATGGGTACTCATCGGTTCACAGGCAGTCAAACCGTGTGTTTTGTGCGCTGGAAGCGTTGTAATGATGGTTAACCAGCTCATGGTAATGTTGCGCAGCAACTGATTGAACATTTGCAACGCGAATTATTGTCATTTTGTACAATGGTCTTTAAGTTTGTTTAATAGCTTCATTTACAAGCTTTTATGTATTTTGTCCTCGCAAACAAATAATCATTCACTCGTGGAAGCTTTATTGCTTATACTGCTATGTTACTAAAAATTGAACCTTTTTTAATAATTTTATTTTTGCAATATATTAACACAAACAAACAAATACGTTTAAATTGTTATTGTGACGGTTAACTTATACATCGTATAATCTCTCTTTGGCTTAACGACCTACCAGGTCATACAGGCCATCAAATGGCATACTAGATTATTAGATACCACATAGTTGCATAATCAGTGTTAACTACGGAGGAACGGTCCGGATGGGATTTGAACCGGGTCCGGTCGTGTTTGGATCTAGCGCCGTTGCCAAATACACCACCGGGCCGTCCTCGTGGTGTATCGTTGAATACTCTTGCAAAAATAATATTTTCTTAAAATGAATTGAAAACAAAAATAGTTTTACTGATATAATGAAACATTTTTATATGATACATTTTTCCGATCAATTGAGTAATTGGCAAAAATTGGAAATTCGCTTTTTTAAAGCGTAATGCTTCGGATTTGTATATTTATTGAACTTTTTCATCTTATTACAGAATCGATATGTTTATTGCATTGTATTTTTCATTACTCTTTTTGTAATATTTTGTTTTACATGTCTGATAATCGTAATGAGAAGCACAAAACACTATAATATTGATTATCTCCCAATACAAACTTGTTGCAAAGTTGGTTCAATTTGTTTCTGTTCTGTCGTGTCTGTCTGTTGTCTCTGTGTCTAGCTGGCCAATTAATTTCTTGGTGATCGGATTTCATCCGTATCCCTTTCCACAGATTATGGGCATCTGGTATGGGAACGAGGTGATCACGCACAATGGCCACGAAGAAGGCGAGATGGTGTACCGGACCTGCGTTGTAATCCACCTTGCAGACGTGACGAATACGGTAGGTTTGCCCTAAGCCACAGCTAATCTTGACCTTTCGCACTGAAATCCTAATCGATTGCGGGATGCACCTCTAATGCTTCCTCCCGTACAGACAACCTCGGGTAATGACCAATTGTCACCGGTGTACTCGGGTGGCCGAAGCAATCCAGCGGGAACGAACTATGACCGCTTCGGGACGTCGTACGGTTACGGGTCGAATGGTGGTGGTCGAAGCAGTGGCAGCTTGTACGACCAGCAGCAGAACCAGCAGAACCGCCGTCAGCAGGGTGGCCTTGGAGGTCATCAGTATCAGCAGCTGGAACCACGCACCATGCGTAAATTGCGCTTGATTTGGGACGAGTCGGAGCACACGCTCGAGTACATGCTGCGGTACAACTCATCCAAGCCGGGCTTCTGGATTTCGGCCTCACCACAGTCCGGCTCCATGATTCAGCTCCAGTACGTTCAGTTCACCGGCACGGTGCAGGTGTTGAAAGCGATCAACAACCAGCTGGTGCTCAACTTCTGCCAGAGTTTGCCCGGCGGTCAGCTGTTCACGATCGTACTGTCGCGTCTTCCGAACGGACTAGGACCCGAGGTGAGTTCGTGTTGTCGTGTTTGGCTCAGGAAAGGCTGGCAGAACGGAACGAAGTAACGATTTGTTTGCTTTCATCTTTTATCCGCAGGACATTCAAAGCATTCGGAACTTGTTGAGACGTCGCGGCCTTTCGACGACCTCCGTACGGAAAGTGTGCCTAAATGGTGCACTTCGAAGTGACGTTTCAATGATCGCACTGGCGCTAATGGCGCTTGTAACTGCCCTAGTCAAACGGTTGCACTAAGCACATCATCATGTCGTGATCGTGATGCGATATTTATCTTTTCGTCATTTGTGCTATTCTCTTGTCATTGGTGCCGCAAGCATCAGCATCTAATTCCATTTCTTCATATTCCAAACCATTCATGCTGAGAATGCTTATTTTTACAGTGTTTTGGAGGAAAAAACCATGCTCCAGCAACATTCTGCTCATCCGTGTAAAGTATTTGTGAGTTTATATTCTTGTGTAAATGTCCATCGGTTGCCTTGTAATTGTAAGCCTTGTAAGGAAAGAAATAAATGGTACCGTTTGTATAACGAGTTTGCAAAGAAAATAAAACAAAAAAACCACTAGCCGTACTGCTACATGCCACATTTACAGGTTTCTTACATGATCGCCAAGAAAAAAAAAGGACGGGGGAAAAAAGGAACAGAATGCGCTTCATCTCGTTGCTATCATCACAGTGGGTGTAATTAATTATGCTCAATCAGCTCCATCAAATGCTTCCATCGGATGGTGCGCTGTTTTGCTGTAAAGAACCGAACCCACCCTGTTCCTTCGGCCATGTTTAACCGAGCACCACACTGCACAATGCCAGCGCACACACAGTGGGTGAATGTAGCGATAGTTTAATTAACAAATTTGTAATCAAATTAGCTCCCGCGGGCGATGAGATCTAATTGGACCATCGGGCAGACCCGACCGACGGGGCAGACTTGGTTAACGTTGCATCGCCGCGCAAAAGACAAGTGTTTTATAGTCTTGTTAACAGGCTGGCTGGGTCAAAAGGTGATCCAAGCCCGGGGTTGGTATCCATCCATTCAACACTACGAATGGAACGGGAGCGATTGGAGCGATATTTGATTTGATAGATGAGCCGATGGTTTTAACATGTACTTTTTTAATTAAACCATACGGGTAATATGGTGCGAGCAATAACGATTAGAAAGTAAAGACTGTTTTGGGTTAGATTTCGAACGAGGGTGTTGGAAGGTGTTAATTGTTCGATGTGCCCAGGGATGATGTAACGCCATTAATCCTCTGACCCATCATGAGTGTTTCCGAGTTCACGGCTCGGCTGAAGCTGTTAAGATCATCATTTTATCGAAATAATTGAATGATAGGACTCATAAACAAGCATTCAATCCGATAGCAAACGTGCTGATATTCAATTAAACAGGAGCGTGTTAAGTGAGATTTAAGTGTCTAAAAGATTCTGCTCAATTTATGATCAGAAGAAGAGTACAATTTAAATGCTGCGGTTTGCACAAGAATGTAATACTGAAAATGGTTGTACTGAGATATTGCTGGAATCAGCTTTCTCAGGTTGATGAAATGCCTTCAATAAAGAGGGATAATTGGACAATGAACCAGTAAACCAGTGGTTACTATTACATTGAATAATAACTTAGAAGACATTAATTAACTATATGACTCTGGCCAAACTTACGAAGGATCCTGAGGCTACGAGCCAGTGATGATCAGTTGATTCGATCTTTTCTCATTTATATTCAATCAGCTGCAACAAGCTAGTGTTCCAACCGAACTGGCAAGATTCGTAAGATGATAGAATTCAAGTTCTTTCTCGGTGTCTGCGGTACGTCATGAATGGGTGTCATCAAGATTCTATTCTCTGCAAATTGTATCTTTCATCAAATTCTATTCTACGCATTTTTTCTGCTGATCGCGATGAACGTTTTGCTTTCTGCCGGATGGATCTTCTGGACAGCCCCAATCCGTCCGTGGCATCCATCGCTGTACCGTCCGGGCAAAGGACGGTCCCGGGAACAGTTGCTCAAACAGCTTCCGATAGTAGAACGCCTCCTTAGTGGTCGGTGTGTTGAACGGAAATCGTTCGGCTGCCATTTCAAATTCCTTTTCGCATACACGCTCCGACGCCCATTGCGCAATGGAATCAATCCACGCATATCCTACTCCGTCGGAAAATTGCTCCTTCTGTCTCCAGAGCACTTGGACGGGTAGATAATTACCGTCGGCAAAGGCTTGTCGAAGGATACGTTTTTCTAACCTGTTTTGACCATTGATATCCCTCGAACCGGGTGCTCTATCTTCGGGTCGAATGGACATGACGTGCTGTAAGAAATCGGTATCGAGAAATGGGACTCGCAGTTCCAATCCCCAAGCAGCACATCCCTTGTTGGCACGCAGACAGTCCGACAGATGAAGTCCAAAGACGCGACGTACTGTTTCGCGATGGAATTCAGCAGCATTAGGCGCACGATGGAAGTAAAGATAGCCGCCGAACAGCTCGTCGGCACCCTCACCCGACAGCACTACACGGATGCCTTCGCTACGAATAGCTCTGGCCAGCAGCATTACCGGCACGATGCAACGTATCGTTGTGACGTCGTAGGTTTCGGCATAATACACAGCATCCCGCACAAGATCCAAACCCTCCGGAATGCTAAACTGGATCTCGGTATGATCACTCCCGATGTGATGTGCAACAGTTCTTGCGTACTGCAAATCAGGACCACCTCCATCAAGACCAATGCTGTACGTCTTCAAGCGGAAGTTTGAATTCGCAGTAGTTTTGCGCAACATTCTGGTTGCAATTGAGGCAATCAGGCTAGAATCGAGTCCACCACTAAGCAGCGCACCAAGCGGAACTTCACACTGTAGATGTGACTCAACAGCAGCTTCCAGTTGAATTCTTAATAGTTCCAAGTCCGCCTTGGCGGTTGGAATTTCCGTCATCCAATGGGCAGTGAAATAAGATTGTGGATTGAAACTCTCCCAAGTTCCGCAGTATGCGTGACCGGGTGGAAACACGACCACTTCCCGACAGCACTCCACAAGACACTTTAGCTCACTGGCGACCCAAAGACTACCGGCGCCATCCCAACCGTAATACAGCGGTACGATTCCGACTGGGTCACGTGCTATCAGCAGTCGATGAGTGTTACAGTCATACAGCACGAACGCAAACATCCCACGAACGGTTTGCAGCAATTTATCCGCACCAAACAGTTCGTAGAACGCTACCAGGACGTCACAATCACTGCGAGGCTTGTAGGATTCATCTCCGTTGGCAACATGGATCAAGGATACCATGTGCGGAAAGTTATAAATCTCTCCATTCGCCACGAGATGTATGGTGCCATCGGTGGAGGTAAGTGGCTGTCGGCCAGTTTTCACCCCAATCACTGATAATCGCTCTTGTACCAACACCACATGTTCCTTGTCGCTTACGATCACACCGGTTTGATCGGGACCACGATGACGCTGTTTACCCGACTGCCTGAAGGCTAGTTCGCGCAATGATTCACTTGAAGTGTCTACAAAATGATCACTAAACTTGGTGGAACTTCCATTGCAACAAGTTTCGGAGTCAGTGTTTGTGGAACCGTGGTNAGGTAAGTGGCTGTCGGCCAGTTTTCACCCCAATCACTGATAATCGCTCTTGTACCAACACCACATGTTCCTTGTCGCTTACGATCACACCGGTTTGATCGGGACCACGATGACGCTGTTTACCCGACTGCCTGAAGGCTAGTTCGCGCAATGATTCACTTGAAGTGTCTACAAAATGATCACTAAACTTGGTGGAACTTCCATTGCAACAAGTTTCGGAGTCAGTGTTTGTGGAACCGTGGTGGGCGAAAATGCAAAGAATCCCACACATTTTATAACGTGTTAGGATGCACAGAAGATGCTTGCTCTGTGGTACAGCGATGGCGAAATGCTACGGACTGAACGCGAGACTGCTGATGTTGTCGTATATAAAGGAGGGCGGACATCCAGAAGAATTCCATCTAGATCAACGTCTCTGGAAGCTATCCAAGTATTCTTCAATCTTATTATTTTCAAACTTCGACAAACATTTCATTCAGATTATTTATTTTAGTTCGTGTTTAGTTGTCACATGAAGTTATTATGCCTTTTAAATATAAGAAAAACTCAGGTACTGTATTGTATTCCTCTTAAGGGTTTAAAGTTCTTCGCATACCAACAAGCGACTGCACTTAAGGGCATCCACACGTGTGCAATTCAATTCAACGTACGTAGGCATCGCCGTGGTTGTTAACGTTGTGGAAGCAAATCGTAAATAAAGAAAGTGCATAATGGAAGTACAAAAGAACTGATTTATCCCACTGGATGCTTTCTTTTTCGGTCGAACTGCCGCTTGCATTCTCTGTCTTTCTTTGTCTTCAATGCTTCTAACACTGACACCAGGAACATCGACGTCATCATGTTTAGAATAATTGCATCCATCCCGTGCATCGCTTGAAATAGCTTGTCCTTCAAAACCACCGGATAAAGCGGGTAACGAAAGGCAATTGCTACAATCAAGGTTGGCTTTGTGCCAAACCTGACAATGGTAGAATGGATCCGTTTGCCTCTATTTGCATCATCGTTTTTCTACCGTGGCTGACATTACACTAGCCACTAGGAGCGAAAACCAATCAACCAATGAGTTCACCACCAACGATGCAAATGTCAGTCCGATGTAAGATTGAGCAAAATTTAGTCGTACTAGAGGAACAGCACCTAATTTGATTCCGAACGCTCCGAATGTATTGATGTTGATCGAACACTAAACAGGAATAGACAGTACCAAAGAAAAAGGCTTCTTGTTGATGAAATTGCATACATTTAGGCGTTGGGGTTTACTAAGGAAAAGAGATACTGAAACAGGTGAACCAAAACATTGCCTGTTCAAAATGGAACAGAATATCTGATATTAATTAAAAACCCTCCCACACAGAAGAAACTTTCTAGACTAGATGACCTACTTATACATGATAACCGTCTCTATCTTAATCGTAGCATCTGAAAGTAAAAGTGCGATTTGTATCTATGAAAGTTACCTTGTTCTGCAAACATTGAGCAGCGTATTTTTCAATAACAAAAACTGGAGAACTTAGTAGACAGGGTTTATCCAACAAACGTTAGAAACGTCACGCAAATGAAAGTAAAACGGTGTGGCGTCACCATAGTACGCAGTACGCACACGGTGCTAAATTTTCGTTACCATGGCGAAAGCAAAAATAGTGGGGGGGGGGGGGGGGGGAGCAAAAAGTAGCACAACAACAAAACAGAAGTTAATATACGCCATCTCACCACTGCCAAACCTAGCGCCCCAAGCTCCATCCCGTGCTTAACAATTGCGACGTACCCAAGGACGATACAGCACTACGGCCAGCGGCACGCTTTTCTTCGCCTGATGACGTCAGAGCGACAGAGCTGCGGATCATGGAGGAGCAATGCAAGCGGAACGGGAACGATTCTCAGTGAGCGGCAGCATTTGCACGTTTCACTTTCACTCGCATCGATTTCATTCTAGGATGAGGTGAGAAAAATCGGCACAATCGGCGTGGTTCGACTCCATTCAAACACGCGCGCACACAAGCAAGCGAGTAGAATCATTTTACGCGTATGCGTGTGTGTGTGTGTGTGTGTGTTTAATCGTGGTAGAAATAGAACGTGCGACGATGGCCAAACCGATGCACAACCGCCATCCGCTGCGTGTATATGTGTGCGCATCCTCTGTGACGTCACCGACACCGTCCGTCAGGCGTCTGTGTTGTGCTCGCGCCAAATCACATCACATTGCACGCGCTCTCACACTCACTTGCTCGCTCTCGCACGATCTCACACTCTCTCAAGGCAACCATAGTAACGGCATAATGCGTGTAGTACAGCATACGCAACGAGGTTCGCGTAACGCTTGCTGTAACGCTTGCCGGGAAAACTCTCTTGCCTACGGCAACAGCAGCAGCAGCAGCAGTAGTAGTAGTAGTAGTAGTGGTGGTCGGCGGGTCGGAAAAGTGCTCCTGTTTTGTTGTGGTTATGCGCAGTATCATCCGTAAGCGGCGAACGTCTTATACGAATGCCGGCGTACGACGTTTTCCCTTCTCAGTTACACCGCGACCACGGTACGGTACGGATTGGATTTCATCTCCAACGCTCGTTTGCCGACGCCTGCTCGGACCGGGAGTTTTTTGAACCGCGTGCGTTTGTGTGTGTTTTCCTTTTCTTCCTCTTCCTCCCTTCATCTTCTTCGTCTTCTTCTTCTTCTTCTTCACCCTGCGACGGGCTACTGCCGATTTCCGACCAACGGGTGAGATGTCGGGCGGGCTGTCTGATCTCATTTGAAAGCCGAAGGGAAGGCAAACTTTGATTTTTTCCTCTTGTTTCTGTGCGCGCCGTTAGCGAACCGTTCTTGGCTGTGTGAGCATTTTTCGTTTTTCCTGCTTCAAGTGTCTGCAAGTGGGCCGGTGTGCGTTTGTGAGCAATTCTCAAACATCTCAACTACGCTGAGGACGGCTACGGCGGCTTTATTATCTACACTTGGGTGGGTTCTATTTAATTCCGGCAGCATGCTTTGGCGCGTCCAAGTGTCACAAGCGCAGGTTGCTGCGATGGTTGGGCAGGCGAAGAGATGAATAATATGTTAAATTCTTCATTCTTTGTCAAATGTGTCCGCTTTGTGCAGTGATTCAAGAACCCCAAACGTTGGTGCTAAAGCGAGTGTTTGCGAGTGGATGATATCGTGTCAGGTCCCTCGTTGGTGAATGTTCTAAATCGAGCAGATGAGCTCTACCAGTGATGTTTTATTATTGGCAGTGTGTGTGTGTGTGTGTGTGTGTGTGTGTTATAGAAATTAAATATTAATCTTAGTGTTTTTAACATTCCGATCAGTTTTTCCTTCCAAAGTTTAGCCAAATGTTAAGTGTTTCTTTTCTCACCCTTCGAGCAGAATGCTAAGCATTTGTCGGTTTAGCAGTGTAATCAGTGCCGTTGTTTGCCGGTAATTAAGCCGCAGAAGTGAAACCATAAATCTGGCAATGGTAATCATGTGTGAAAATCCGGCAACGTCCAGCAGGAAGGAAGAAAATTGATTTTTAAACGGCGCTAGCTGCAATAGTGTTTGATAGCGGGTGGCAAAACAAGTAGAAAACAACGTGGAGGAGTCTGTTCTTGTAACTTTGAGTACGGGAATACGGGCCTCTGGCGAGGAAGCCGGACGAACGGGTATGAACTGGTATGAACTGACCGGTGCTACCAATACCATTGTGACGCTCAACAAGGTACGCAGCATGGGTGAGATGGCATGGCCATAACTCATCCACACTCGAAGAAATAGATTTTGTAGCCGTATGGTGGCCACGTGGTTTTCCCACTTAAGCTTAAGATAATGTTGATTAATTACACATTTTAATGTGATCAGTCTGTTTTGTCCGTCGTTTTTTTATTCCAATTTTAATAATATTTTGAAGTAGTTTTAAAAATTTATCAATAATTTTAGTTTTCCACATTGTGCTGGACAGTTGCATGCATCTCAATTGCTGATGTTCGGGTGTACAATTTTGAATCTGTTCCATTCCGCCACCGAAGCTGTCCCTCAATTCAATTTTAGAATGCAAACTCAACGACCAGCGAGCGGCGTTAATGTGGTTGAAAAATCACTGCCCCAAAACCGATTCACCAACACCACCATCACTAGTGTGCGCAACACACAACCCCGGCAGAGCATTGCCGGCCAGCGTACACAAGTACGCCGTTGCATCGCGCCAGCAAATGATGACGTGCACCGAATGATGACGGTACGCGCGCGCTTGTGTGGGTGAACGGCCGGCGAATTTTCCAACTTCCTGGTTCATAAGCTGTCGGGTTGTCTTGCGCTACCCATCGCCCCCCCCCCCTTTTTCTTCTTTCTCCCCTTTCCCATTTCTCCACCTGTCTCCCTTGCGCACACCCACCACCCATCTGCGGTACGGGTTGCAGCGCAGTGCAGTGCTTTTTCCTCTCGGTTTCCGTCGGTTTTTGCGAGAGGAGGATGATGCTGATGATGATGCATCATCGTGATGCTATTCGGCTGCAGCTGTGGGAAACTCGTCTTATGCGTCGCCCCGTTTTTGGGGACGTGGGTCGTGGGTTGTGTCGGTAGTTTCCCGGCTCGTTTTTTCTCTCTTTGTGTGTGTGTGTGTGGGTGAATCGGTTCGTGATTCATTTCTTTTCGGTTTCGCCGCTAGCGAATGCCACCTCACTTGCAGGAACGCTCATCTGTCCGCAGGATGGTCCGCTGTGGGAGTGGTTGCTAGTGACTTTACGGAAAGCTGAACGGAACATAAATCGAAGGCGGTTGTGATGATGATGAACTGGTTGAAAGATCGACCGAACCGGCCATTCAATGCTTAAGCCGTTCCATGCGCATTAGAGGACATTTATGATCCCAAATTCTAGACTGGGTGTGTATGTGTGTGTGTGGGAATGGAGAGAAAAAAACTGTCTACATGGGCATGGGCCGTGGTACATGGTACAATAACAGTAACAAGC
>STHB01000005.1:380471-634787 GCA_018908115.1 Anopheles rivulorum
GGGGAAAGGGAGGGAAACTCTGTTTTATGTGTGTTGAAAATAACAAACAAATTGCAAAGTTAAATGTCAAATTAACAATAAAATCTGCACTGTCTGTCTGTCTGTCTGCCTGTGTACGAGACAGAAAGCGTGCACTTTTGGCAATCGTTACCGCTGGTGTATAAAAATGTTACGAAAGCAATTTGTCATAAAGCAAATGGCAGAAATGGGCCTCACATTAATGCTTTCAAAGGCAAGCAAAGGAATCAGCATGTTTGAATTGGTCATGCACATGAAATACCAGGCGTCTCCATTATCGATCGATCGTGCTTATTACCCGCTGATCATGTTGACATTATATTTTATTTTAAGTTTTATGCATTTGTTTTAAAGGTTAGCGTGTGGTTTACTTTACTCGTTAGCTTTTTTTAAACGTAAGGTGTATTAAAACATATTTATAGCTACTTAGCAATCGGTGTGCTGTGCTGAATTATTACCCATCGCGGCTTCTTTTACGAGGTGCAGCAATGAGCAACCACTGATTAGATTGGTTGCATACGAGAAATACTACTCCCCTCCCCCCTCCCCCCTCCCACGTAACAGTGTGCACCGGCAGGCACCCTAATGCAGCAGTGGACAACTACCATTCGCTTTACGTTCCGCCTCATTACCCACGACGTTAGCGCTCTCGGCTGTCGATCGGTTCTCTGGTGGAGCGGTGAGAAAACATTAATCATTGGATGGACGCGGCGAACGTCAGCCTGATGCCACGTTGCGTTTGAAGTGGGTTTTGCTTAAAATAAAGCAATCTCAGCACCGTATGACAGCTTGGAAAATTGCAAAAAATGAAAACACGGTCACGGTACGGTGCCAAACCGTCCCGGGTATGTAATTTGTTCGATTCTAGCTTCAATGCACAAGCGATTAGTGGTCGAATATTATGCACTTTTTGGTTTTAGACCAGTGGGAGGAGTAATTATGATATTCTTTTTAATTTAATAATGTATAGATTCAGTTTAGTCAATGAATTGAAATAATATATTGTAATAAAGTTATCGAACTTTTTTTGTAAAGTAAACCTTAACCAATTATAAACTCACTTTGTAGAACAATGAAAGTAAATTATTTTAACGCATGTGTCTTGCATGCGAATTCGAAACGCTTGAAACGATCGGCCAAACCTTCCTCAACGATCGACGAAATGTGTAAACAGTGTTGCATTTACACCATCAGGGACGATGACGTCAAGCAGCGAACCGATGTGGTGATGTTGTTGGTGGGAGAGGGTGGTAAATCTTGCCGTGGCAACAGAGGGACGACGTGGTGGTGTGGTGCTTTTTCCACCCCCCTCCCCCCCAACTGTCACGCTGACGCTGAGACACGATAGTGACCCGGCAGGCGCGTTCCTGCTGTCCTGTCCTGCTGTTGGTGGGCTGTTGTTGTTATTTCCGCTGGTTCGCGTTGTTTGGTTGTCAGCTTTCCATTAGCGCGTATGTTTTTTTCTCTCTTCTTCTCGTTGTTGTTGCTTCTTTTCAACCCCCCCCCCACCCCCCTCAGTATAGTAAGGGAGTAGGCGCCACCGTTAAAAGGAGGAGCGAAGGGAGTGGGATGTTTACATTTTCCAACGAGTGCGGGCACGCGTGCAACGGGTAAGGAATTACTTCATTAGTAGTCGCGTTACGATGCCAGTATATGGCGATGGTGGTACCGTTGACATATGGCTGGGGTCCCCGGCCGTGATTCCTTCCCGACGGTACACGAAACGCGCACAGGCGTACAGGGCGTCACTAGGTGTCTGGCGAAGCGTAAATTTGATTAGATTGTCGATAGTACCGGCCGGTGCCGGTCGTGCAACACTAATAGCACCACAAGCAGCAGTGTTAACCTTCCGTCCAAACACTCACTCACACATGAGCGTACACCCATACACACACCAGTCACAGTTGAGAACGTGAGAATCTGGGTTTAGTGCAGGGAAAATATGTTAAATTTAGCGGTGTGTGCCCTGGTGAACGGTTTTTGTGTTTTTATTTCTGTGTGCAGGATGCAGCCACGACAAGTGATAAGTGGTTCGCACCGTACGGGCAGGTTTGGGCAGGTTTTCTGGGATAAAATTAGGTACACGATGAAACTGTGAACACAAACCGTGAAGCGCCGTTGAAGCGGGCTAGGATTTGTTTTCACTTCACTTTCGGTCGCTTGTAGAGGTGGTTTTCGCCGGGAAAGGGCGTTTTGTTGTAGCAACTTGTTGAATCGTTTGTATCATTTTCTGTAAGGTTTACGGTGTACGTAAAATTGGTAGCGAGCGAGAATGTAGGCGAACAATTAGAATTAATAAGAAACGTTACAACATGAATGTGTATATTAGTGCTCGTTAATACTCTCTCTCTGTTGTATATAACAAATGGAAATAAATTGTTGCTCTCTTAGGTACAACTTCCTAGGGCACTTGATCTAAGCAAATAAGATCTTTTGGGTATCATCTGCAAACTAGTGTTAAAAAGTTTAAAGGAAAAGACACTACAAATTAGATCCAAAAAGTTCACATTGCTCTTGTTCGTTCAGAAAAGTGAAATGATTTTTTAATCAATTTTTAAGTCTAAAATTTTATAAAACTTGTGAAAAGCAGAAGGCATTTGGACGAACTTCGTCCTCGAATTACATTTTTTTGTCAGTCACATCATGATTGCGTATCTACTCGAGTGTAAAGAAACCTGGGACATTTTTATGTACGACAAAGACCCAGAAGTCGCCATTATTTCCATCAGGTTAATAGCTTTTGCAGGATGAGACAATTCATCCATGATTTGTAATGATGTTTTTGTAATTTGATATTTTCCTTTACTATAAAATTTAACTTTTTTAGTAGGTCTTTCAGGCTTTCTTTCCAACAGTTGTATTTGAATGTTTACTAAACTGTTTACTTTTGCTCTTCCTACCTTTGCAGACATTCGGAAAAACGAATCAAAACAAACACGTGGCATAAAAACAACGAACTAATCTCCGAACACGCTATAAAGAAGGAAAGAACAACAATCGTGGTGAAGATGGAAAACGTTTTCGATAGTTGGGTGAAACTTTTCTGAGTGGTATTCGACCACCAAAGAGATCCTTGTGTCCGGCCAAACTGAAGCACAGCCACCCGTAGTAGTCATCTTCATATCCAATCCGGGCACTTGTCCCGGGTTTTGGGGAATAAAAACGTTGGACATTTCTGGACCATTACCCGGTAAAAAGTGTCCGGGACAATCGATGCCAAGATGGCGCTCGTTATGCTTCCGTGTGATCTTCCCTGGTGGTCGAACGTGCAGAAGAAACTGTCACAGATCGAGGAATCCAGCACCCTAGACGTGGTACTGGATGTGATGCAGAAGCTGCATGAGCTGTGCAAGTGAGTAGTTTGTGTCACATTCCCAGACGTTCCAAAGATGCTAACACACTGTCTACCGCTTTTGTGCCGATTGCAGTGTCAGCCTGGATCCGGATGAGGATGGAAAGGATACGTCTGTGTTTGAGGGACTGCGTCATTTTGTCGAGCGTACGATGGATGCGACGGAGCGTGATCACTTTCTCGGCCACACGATAAAGGCACTGGCAAGGCATGCCCGCAATCTCAAGCAGTATCGACCACCGCGCGGTCTCAGCTTTAGCCTTCAGCAGCAAGCGGACAGCTACGAGCTGAGCTACCGGCTGGTTGCGTCCCTGCTTGCCAATGCGTTCTTTTCGACATTTCCAAAACGTACTGAAAAAACACACCCCACGTTACAAGACTTTAACTTTACACACTTTTTTAGAGGTTTAGTAGAGTAGGTTGATCCGCCAGCGTTGCCACGGTTGCGTGGTGAGTTCGGATGATGGATTAATGGTTCGGTTTGTTTCTTGCTTTCGTTTCAATCTCGCTCACACCGACATCGATGCAGTAATGCTGTGCAGAGGGCAAAGTTTCGCAGCTTCCTTTACTACTTCGATTGGTTGGAGCGAAGCGGGACGGCACTCGAGGGCAACCTTCGAATATCGCGCAAGGTGATGACGGGAAAGCAGTGGCTGACGATCGAAGACTGGTTGGAGTGTGAGCTGCCACTGTGTGACGTCGAGATACGGCACGAGGGCAAACTGGATAAGGCGGATCCGGAAACGCTTCAGACGGTGTTTGCGAGTGCGCGACTCGGTGGTGATGTGCTGTCGTCCGGAGACACTCAGGAATCGATCCAGTTTTGTACGTTCCCGGAACTGCTCGCCGTGCTGCTGTACGTGGAAGCCCTGGAGGACAATGAGTCGCTGCAGGTGGAGAACTTGCATCACGTAGCACGGATCGTCGATCCGCGGCAGAAAGGTCCACTGTTGGAGCGAATAGCCGAACCCAAAACGACGAGCCTGTGCTGTATCGATGCGGAGAACTATCGGGCGCTTCCATCGCAACAGTTCGAGGAGGACGACATCCTGCGGGAGTTGAACAAGTGCCTGTTGGCGTTCCGCCAGAACACCACCTGCCCAGCGTTACTGGGTGAGCCGGGTGCCGGTGGAGCAGCAACGGGCAAGACATCCGGTGATAAACGCGCCGGAGCCGGATTGAAGTTGGACCAGCTGGAAACGGTATCGAGCAAGGGCCGTTTATCGCCGATTGGCGAGCGTGATCGGGAAGGATCGACACCGGGTTCGCCGGATGTCTACACGACGATCTTCATACGACAGGCAACACCCAACTCGAAGCGCTCCAGCAGCGACTCGAACAAGCTGGAAAAGGACATTAACAAGCGACGGTCGTGGCTATCACCGGAACGTCCCAGCGCACCGTCGGTATGTTCCGGGTCCGGTTCGAATCGGCGAGGGAAGTTTATCATACTCGGATCGTCGGGTGAGTGTTTACCGGTGAATCGACATCCGTTGCGCATTCCTGATGGCTACCAGCAGCAGGGATTGACACGGCCAGACACGCTTTCAAGCTGTGGCTCGAGTCAGGATGAGTTCCACAGCGCCAAGGACAGCTTCGATGAGGACGATGAGGATGGATTACGGGCACATCCGTACACTTCGGAGCTGGACACACCCGAACGAAGGTACGAGTTCGCTCAGAAGTTGCGAGCAGCTCTCGAGCATGACCGAACGAATGGGATGTCGGGAAGTACCGAAGATAGCAGCTATGCCGTCGGCATCAGTGTAGCAGGATCACAAATCCGCGATCAAGATATCCGTGTGCGACGTGGAGGATCATGTGGCTTTGTTTTGGACGGTTCCATCGATAGCAACTACGACGATACGGATTGGAAAGAGCAGCAGCCAGAAAAGACCGCATCTAGAGGACACACACAGCAGAACGGGACGTTAGAACGGAAAGGTACGAACGAGTCGTCGAAGTACAGTTTCGACTCGGATCTGGGATCCGAGCTGGAGGAGGTATACGAGAAGTTTGCCAAGTATGTACCAATCTACGGAGCGTTTGATGCTCGAGACTGACATGTTTTGTTAATGTTGCAGATGGTTGGAGGAACCGATAAGCACCGACAAGCCCAAAAAGTTGGATGCCCGAGACGAAGCTGTACTAAAGTTTGCCAACTCGCTGCTCAAGCGTACACTGAGCGAAAGCTTTGTCGGGATTCCCTTTACCGAGGAGTGTCTGACGAGCGGGAACGGTTCCGTTGCCAACTCCACCGGCTCACGTGGGAACGCATCCGGCAGCGGTGGCCGAGGATCGCTCGGCCAGAAGGAAAAGATACTGCTCCATGTACGATCGCTTTCGCTGGAACTGGCAAAGCATAAGCACAAGCTGGCGGCTCAGCTGGTAAGTTTGGTCCGAGCGGCAAACCGACGGACAAATTGGGGCGTTTTTGGGCCCAGCTAGAGAGTAAAGCGTTTATTAGCGAGGATCTGGTAGAGCTTGAATCGAGTTTGGAGCGAGTTTCGTTGTTCCTCTCTCTCTCTCTATGATTGATGATTTGATGCGCTTTTGTAGTGAGTTGGTAGTTTAGTGCGTAAGGCTTAGTTGAGGCTTTAGCAGACACCGATGATGGAATATTGTCGAAATGGTTACATTTTTTCCCTCCTCCTGTACATACGTCGTGTGGAATGTCGTGATTGTTGGATGATTTAATTTTCCCTCATCAGTTTGAAGCTTAAAGAGAGTTGATTTTTCCTCCCACATCACTATTCTTCAGTTCTTCATCTTACGTTTCAACAATTATCTACAACTTTGTTTTTCTCTCTCTCTCTCTCCATTTCATTTGATTTCATTGTTTTTGTTTTTTTTTGTTCCCTTCATTCCCACCTCTATCCCGTTTTTCCACTTTAAATTCTTCCCCTAAAACTGCAAACCCTTAATTGCGATCATCATCAATGCTTCTGGATGCGTTGTGTTTGTGTTTTGCGTTGCATTGTCCCTTATACCTGCCTTTTCCCCTAAACGAATCCTGCTCCCATACGACATTCGGTTCAATACGTGACAACAAACAACACGATCATCGATCGAATTGTTGTACGTTGGGATCATCCGGTCGATCGAGCGCATGATTGTTTGGGTGATCGTTAGCGTCAGGATTATCTTGCACTGGAACCGGCCAAGCTATTCAAGTGTCCCAACATTCAGCTCACGCGTACCGATCACCGGAAGCTGCTGCACAAGCTGCGCTCGACCCAGAGCGGTTCCGGCTGCTCGGTGACGGAACAGGCGACGAGCGCACCGGCGAACGTTCTGCAGCCAAAGCTCGAGCGGCAATCGTCACTGAAAACGAAGTTGCTCCAGTACAAACCGAACTGGTCCGTGTCCTACACGCAGGATATCAAGTGTGATGATGTGGTGCTGAAGGTAGCTATGAGAGTGTTTTGCTGTAGCGTCCTGTACGTCCTGTTGATTGGTTGTATGCCTGTGTGTGTGTGTGTGTACTTTCTTCGTCTAATGCATGCAAAGTGGTTCTCAAGTAATCTGTGCTAGTTAAGCTAGCCTTTGTGCGCGCTGTACGCTGTCTAAGGTAATACTCTTCCATAATGTGCTAACTAAATATCTCTCCATGTGCTATCTTTCTCTTCACTTTCTTTCTTATTTCTGCGATATCTGTGTCTTCGTTGGGTGTGCTTCTTGTGGCACATTATAACATTAGTACGGAAAATCGCGCTTATTAATTGTTTGTACTGTTTGTTTCTCGTTTCGTTTCCGCTTCGATAGATATCACAACTTGCTCAAAAGAGAACGTTAAACGTAAATCTACGACCCGTTGCGACCGGTAACTGGGGCTGTGGGAGCAGCCGGCGTGGAGACGTTCAGCTCAAAATGGTCATACAGTGGATGGCGGCTAGTGTAGCCGGTCTGCCATATCTCAGCTATTACACTGCGGGAAACGAGAAACTTTCAAAGGTATTGCTGGCAGCAGCAATGCAGTGTTGTGTAGTATTTTGTGAATTAATGTGGTTTATTTCATGTTTAGCTCGATACTATCTGCCGAGTGCTGAAGGATCGCAAGTGGACCGTAGGCGAACTGGCTGCTGCAACGCTGAGCCATGCCCGGGACATATTGGAGGACCCTTTCTATTACAACAACGATCGCAACTACTGTATGTTCTTCGAGAAACTTATCGGACTGGAGAAGGTCCACTGAGGGCGTCCAAGAAGGAGTCGGTTTCGGGGTTGGTTCAGTTCAGTGGTTGATAAAAAAAGACAGATAAGTTAAAATTTCTCTCCTAGACCAAGTCGTTGAATGTTCCGGGAAGTAGAACTTCAAAAGCAATAAAAAAGAGTAGTGGAGAAAAGGGAAGGCGAGTTTAGATGAGAGAGACGAAATGGAGTGTAAAGTCTCATGATACGTTCTTCAAGACGATAGTTTGCGTATGGCTTCGAGTAGATTGCAGCAACATTGCGAACTTGCACATGATAACAAACTCAATTAAAACGATCGTGAATTTAAACAGAACTAAAAGTCAAATGTCTTCCTTGGAGTGTGTACGAGATCTACAATCAGGGCAAATTGTTTCCGTTCTATTTGTAGCAAATAGCATGAACAAAAAAACTGGGAGAATTCGTCGAGAAATGAAACATTTGTTTGGCAAAATGCTCCACGGTACAGATGGAACTTTTCATCGCGGCAGAACTTGGTTTAGTTAGCTAGTTAGTAGAGTAAAACAATGAAATGACGCTTACTGCTAAAAATTAGATATGCAGGGGAACCAAACAAATAGAACACATGTCCAAATGTCGATTGTTATGGTGGAAAGTAATGTGAGTTACTTGAAGGTTATTGGTTGAAGTGTAGAAATATCCAAAAGGGAGTGTTGTTAAACGGTTTAAAGTGGGCAATATCAACAAGACATGGTTGAAAACGGCATGGGAAATTAGCAACGACATTCGACAACACACACTGGCCAAAGTAAGGATTGTTGGGAGGCGCATTCGTTTGTCTTGAACATAGTTAGACCAATAAACGTCAATAATTTTAGAACAAAATAAAAATACAATTAATGTTTTTTTCACAAAGATGACATAATACAATCTAAATAAATAGAAATACAACGGATTACAATTTGCTCCACTGTATTCAGTTCCGGACGTAATTTAAATGTTTATGAGCGTCCTCTAGCGGTCAATAGTGGAAGATCATTTAAAGTTTGAAATGTTTCACATCGCTGTTGAAATATTTCAGCTAGAAGCGGTAAGATATATGATATCTATTTCACGTACATCCATTCGTCACAAACCACAAGCAACGATAAATATAAAATATACCTAGAATTGATATGTAGATTTAAAAATCATAGTTTAACAATTGTTTGCTTTTGTCTACTATTAATTATGTGATTCAAGTTATTCTGGCGACAAATTGCAGACTTCTAAAAGGTTAGATCTGTGGTAAACACTGCAATCCTCTGACTTGATAACTCGTTTAGCAGTTGTTCAGCTAAAAGATGATTAAATAATTTTCAATAGAGAAACACTTTACTGGATATATACATATTTTATAACTGCTGCTTTGCTTACCAGACAGTTTACTCCACTAACTCCTTCTTGTTTGTTCGCTCGTTGGTTTGTGTGTAAAAACATTTTATTGAGAGCTTCAATTCACCTTTCACTCAATGAAATAAAATAATTATGCACCTATTGGAATGCATCTTTAGGTGTTACATACCATTCACTTTGTGTTTTATGCTTACGAATGAGAAGATAAACACATACACTCGATGCAGTACTTGGGCGTACGGTTAGCAACTCCGTAATTTTGGAATTTACAAGGCATGAATCCCAAACACCCCAGTGATGTGAAACGATGAAAACGTACACCAAAACCATCACGCACATTTTATGCTCGTACATCATTTGGCGAGCATAGGTAGCGCTGTGCCGAAAGCAATCATTCTACGTGCGATGCATACAAAATGAACGTTCGTGTTTTGGGCAGCCACGGCGTTGGGTTTGTTGTGAATAATACGCGAATCACCTTAACGAATGCAGTGATTTGTCAGTACGGCAAGCTGGATGAGCATCCCAATCTCTTCCGGTATTATTTGCTGACTTTTCATTGATCATTTCAACGCCATAAGCACGACCGGCACACGTTGACACGTTTGCTGGCGTGAGGCACAATGCAGCACACATGAGCCGTGCAGAACGTATCCTTAAATTATGCTTCACTTTATTGGCCAGAAATTGCTGAATGTGAGCCGTGGATGCGTGGAGGTGTGCCGTAAATTGGGAATGTTCTGTTTTGCGGTATGTCACGTACCATTTGGAGGCTTTCGTGGTGAGATTTGGCGAAGGAGAATATTGAGGCTGATGGTTGCAAGTTGATGGAGCAACAAGCTTTGTTTGTGATCGTTCCCATGCGCATCGTTTTCTTTAATTCCAAAATTGCTTCACAGAGAGTTGTAATGTTTGTTCATGCCCATTGTCCATTGCAAAAGGAAAATAAAAAAACTTATAACCATTTTCATGAAAGTAAAAGTCTACCAAAGTCGCTCACAAAGGAACAGGTGTCTGCTTTTTAGTTGCAATTAACCGGTTCAATGCTTCCTTGAAAGGCACCTTGCAAGATTTTGCGTGGTTGTTCATGGAAAAGGACAAACACCCAGGGCAAGGAACACATGTATATTGCATGCAGGAAAATGTTGCTCACAGTGAGTGCTTCGTTCATTCGCTCTCACTCACGTCCTCTGCCGTGTTCGCGTTCCTTAAATAAACAATGAAATCCGCATCGAGTGATTCATAACAGTGAGGAGAAGTTTTCACTCACGCTCACCCGAAGCGCTCGGTCGTTCTCACTCATTCGCGCTCTCGTTCGCGCTCTCGCCAGCCGGCAACGGTGCAGTGAATTTGTCGTTGTTTTGACTGGCGATGACGTAGGTGCGTGCGTGCAGGCATGATACCGTTTGATGATGCAACCCCGCACGAATTGCACCTGATGCAGCGACCTCTGAACCCTTCTCCCCCCCTTCCCAATAACGGTAATGGAAGGGAAAGGACAAAAACACTCGTGCATTCGCGCATCCTTACAAGCGCACGCCTGGTGACCGTTGGGTTCGTTTCGCTCGTTCATTCGTTGCGTTTTGGGGATATACTATCCTTTCACTCTACTACTCTAGCACGCTAGGCTACGCTATTTTGTACTCCACAACCACTGCTGTGCTGTAGCGTGGTATCCTTTATGAAGTTTCCATGCGAAGCAGGCCAAAGCCATCGAGCGAACAACAGCTTTCGGACGTGGATCGGGATCAGTACCAGTACGGCAAAGAGACTACCTGTCACTAAACATTCACATTTTACGCGGGACTGTATACGGAAAGTGTCCATACTTTCCAATGATGCAAGTGTCTATTTATTTAGA
Source organism: Anopheles rivulorum (assembly GCA_018908115.1). Classification (NCBI taxonomy): domain Eukaryota; kingdom Metazoa; phylum Arthropoda; class Insecta; order Diptera; family Culicidae; genus Anopheles; species Anopheles rivulorum. The sequence goes on from STHB01000005.1 coordinate 391,250, forward strand.
GTTTGTTAATTGCTTTTAAACAGTGTTTTGCGATTAAAGTGCGATCAGTTGAAGATAATCATTCGCCTTGTTTTTCACAACTTATTCCCAGAAGACTATTGTGATGGGAAAAAAGAACCCAACGAAGGAAGTGTGTCAAGAACAGTGAATCGTTACTACGAATGATGCGAAAACACTATCCCTGGAAACAAAGAAAAGTGAAAACAAATCGAAAGTGAGTGACGAAACGTACTAACCGTCGGTGTAGTAAAAGTTGGGACCACCACGAATAGGTAAGCATAAGACTGTGTTCTTTTTTGCCGCCCGCCAAAGCAAACGTGCTCCAGAAAACGGTTCAATGGAACCTTCTCGAAAATCGTTCAACCCTGGTACAGCATCCGCTTTCTCCGGGCAGATTCACGTGTTCGCTCGTTTTTGATCGTTTTTGCCAGAAACGCAATACTGTGGTCTTTGCTGGAAAATGTTGCTGAGCAATGAGCGTATGAGTAAGTGAAGCTGTCGCACAGAGAGCAAATGAGAGCATGGGAGAGTTTGTTTATTATTCAATGCAAAGTGCGTGCTGCTACAAGAATAGAACAGATTGGTGCATTCAGGGTATTTGTGCGTGAGACAAACTGCGTGGTGCACTGCGTGAACAAAAATAGCATCAAAGGTCACTGGAGATGAGAAAGCATGGAAGGCGTGTTTATTACGCATTAACTTTCGTGAAGCACGCTAAAGCATGGTTTCGGTTCGAAACAAAATATGGTTGGGGAAGAGTCCGAGAAACGAAGCGGGTGGTTTTCCTTACCGATGACCTTGAACTTTACTTTCTAGCAAGCGAAGATGACGCCGTATAGAATACAAAGCACCTTGAGTGTTTGAATGCAAGCGTCACTCACGACGCTCATGAGCCTGCATGCAAGTCGCTTCATCGATGAGAAGCTACGACGCAAGCTGTTCACTCACCTACATGAGCACCGGAATGAACGTCGCATGAATGAAAGCGAGATGGAAGGCGTAAAGCGAGTGGGAAAATGTGTTTCACTACACGAACGTGCGAGCTCCGTTCGTCGAACCGTCGAATGTCCTTGCCACCTTACCGTAGTACCGTAGTACCGGGGTCGAAAAAATTCAATGAACGAAGCAAAACGAACGAGTGAACGCGCAACCCGAACCCCGCGATGTCAACGCCAAGGGCGGGAAAATTCCCATTAAAGCAGCACTATCCATCCGTACGAAGGTTTCTGCTCGCTTTTTCCGTGGAAAATTGAGCAGCTTTAAGAGCTGCCGAGATGGAGAGAAAGGGAGAGCGAGTTTTAGGGCGCTCTTGCCGTCTTGCGAGGTAATCGACTGCCGACGGACAGGTGAACGCCTTTGCCCAGCACCATTCACCTCACCTGTTGACGGCTGGCAGGTGGGCCGCTTAATACCCGGTGCCGATGTTGATGGTGGAAAATGTCTTAAGCGAAGATTGCGCCCATTCGGTATCGGAGTGCCACGCGCGTACGAGATTTTCCCCGGCACTGACTGTCTGTCTGTCTGTCTGTTTGTCTGTCTCGCCCGGTTCGGAAGGCAAACAGGCGTTTGAAGACGACCGTTTGATTTTGGGATGGGATGGAAGTTTATGCGTGTAATTCGTGCTCTCGCTTCACACCCACCAGTTCGAGCGCCCAGTTCGTGCGCACAGATCAGCGACGGGAGGTGTTAATATGTGTCTCTTTTACGCACACGGTGCGCTGGCACGCTGGTTTGCTGGTTTGCTGGTTGGGGACGCCAGGCAGTGACAGCAGGTGACCGTTTTGAGATATTGATTGCATGATGAACCATAAAGCGTGCAGAGCCCGGTGCGAACAAAATGGCAATCTGATGGCACTATTGTTCCGGAAGCGGAAGCAGAAAATATGCCCACCCTTACCCATATGGCTACCTGTGGGTGTGGGACAGCACAAACAATTTGGTGCATGTTTATTTGAATGCGAAACAGCATCCGATTATCCTCTTTAATTGTGTATTAAATTAATGATAATTCTGCGCACGGATTTCATCCCCAATTAGCTCTGCCAAAGGTTAGTGGATTATTTTCCACTGGCGCGTGTGTGTGTGTGTGTGCGCGTGTGTGAAAGATGGAAAATGTGAGCATTTATAATTATGCAAATAGTTTTATAAAATCGATAAATTAAATGAAAACAAAACCAAAAAAAGAAAACAGATCGCTCACAATAAACGACTTTTACTGTTTTAAATTCTTAAGGTTTGTGTGCATCGATCAAGGTCTTCAAACTGTAATCCGATTGAAAACTGTTTGCCATTCAAATAATATATATCACACACACACACACACATTCCCTCGACTGTTGCCGTTGTGCAGCTTAAACCAATTGCCAAACAAAATTGCTTTTTGGTGCACTCGCTGGTGCAGTATCCTGTGGGTTTTTTGTTTTATTTTGTTTGTTCGTGCTTTGTTCCCATCCTTTTCCCAACAAACGGATGTGGGCTGCACAGCAGAATTGGCTAGGCCATCGCGTGGTACAACACGTGTGAAACACGGTGGGTCGTCCGGGAAATGGCATGAGTGAATGCTGTAAAATAAATCGAATCGCAACAAAATAATCCGGCTTGTGTGTGTGGGGGTCCACTGCCAACCCGGTTCGCTTCGTAAGTGGGTCAATCGAATCGAATGTACATACGGATCGTTTGACCACTTGCCACCACCACCACCCCGTTTCGTTTCTCTCCTTCTCTCTCTGTTTCGACACTGTTTTGTCGAATATTGGTCACCCTGTTTTCACAGCTTTTCACTCTTTGAAGCCAATCGAAGATTAAATGGAGCGTTGTGTAGGGGATATGCGGACATTGAATCTTTCAGGCTTGTACTTTATGCAATTGCTGCTGAGTTTAAGCTTACAAACTCGCACACAAAGAATCCGCCTGTTCTGGTGTACGGTTTATAGATGTGACTGTACATTAAGCAGGATATGTCGAAGCTCTTTTTGGTGGCCGATGCGATGCATTGCGATGGTGGCAGAATGTAACCTTCAGCTACCCATTTGCGCAAAAAAAAACGGTTTCATTAGAGTGCCATAAAATGTACATTACTTCGTGGCCCGAGTGGTTCACTTTGGAGCATAGACACGTACACACACAGAGCCAACTCTTCCTTATCTTTTCCTGCACTTTCCTGGCAGGCGGCATCGATTGAACCAACCGCCAACGTAAGACAACAACAACGACACGCGCGGAAAGTTTGCTCATAAATTCAACCTCATTAAACAGCACCTTAAACATCCCTCCCTTCCATCTCTTTCTCGTTCTCTCTCACTCCCTCACGGTCACGATGAAAAGTGGCATCAAGTGCAGAAAAGGGTTGGTTGCTTTGTGGCCGTGTATTACGCAACGTGGCTGCGGACCATCGGGTTGGCACCCGTTTCGGCCTTTCGTCGACATCACTACCGTACACGGCGGCACAGCAGTGCCAAAGACCTGTGGCGATGGGTAAGGATGGATGGTGGCATATTAACTTTAGCGCCAACCACCAACATCAAAACGAAGGCGCACGGAATTAAAGGAGCGTCAATCCGGCGTACGGTGAATTTGTTTCGAAATTATCCACGGATCGATGCGGTTTACGATAGCGCATGCTGGGAGTGTGCCAGTGGAGTGGAGGGCTGGATATGTGGGAATAAAGGAAGGGAGAGTTTGTGATGCTAAATCCGAATCTTCCTGACAGGCGCCAGTGCCTGTGCCGCTTTTTCCGGGTCGGAAAGGCTAAACAGCGGCCGTTTTTGCACCCGACCATATTCCGTGCGACAACATTACGTACGTGGATTCCGTTTGCAGACGCATCAAACGCAGTCGCTGTTGTTTTTGCCACGAGTACACACGTGTATATTGGGACGGTGAGGCGAAACACGGGAGGGAGGGAAAATGGAAAACTTTTCGCTCGGAGCAGTTTTTCCTCGCTGGCAGTTTTGAGTGTTTTCTACAGTGTTTTCCACTCAGTGCGCGCCCATCTTCATTAAACCGTCACCAGAAATCGTCAAATCTCAAGTGCATATTGCAAGAAGGGTGGAGGGAGGGGTGGGGGGGGGAGGGGTTATGCAGGGAGAAGGAGGACATGGGTACGGTTAAGGGGAACTCTAAAGTTATCCGTTCAAATGTGGGGACTTAAAAGCGCTCGCTGTTTGAAGTACACAATAATTCTAAAACTTTGCTGTTTTAGAAGCAAAACATGCGGCATTAGAATTCATTGGGCTTTGTTTTGGGGATATGAAAGTGCGGGAGAAGGTCGTGGAGAAAAGGGACCGTTCGAAAGGGACGGGATGAGGTGACACATGTTGTAAAACATCGATGAAACAAAGCATCCAGTGTGTAACAGCTGAGCTGATCGTTGTATGGAAATGCATGTTATGTTCGAGTTGCTTAGCTTGAGGTTTGGCACGGTGCGTGACGCTTGAGCTAACCTGAGCGTGATATGCGAAATGTTAAACGTAACATGCTGTTTTGATGCTACAGCTGGTAGATATTATTAGCGAAAGTGTAGTGTAAACGGTAAAAATTACATTCGTTTGGCAAACCTTTGCTGTTGTGTTAATATCTGTCTTAGGTGCTCCAGTGAGGAATCTTTATTGCGACCTGGATACATTACCCACCCTTATTTGTTTACTTTTCTTAAGCTACTATCATAAGAGTTTCATTTTATTGAACCTGTTGATGCTCTATCCTGGGGCAACAGAGCAATGAAATTGGTCAACTACGACCAAGGGACGAGCATTAAAAGCGCATAGATTAGAGCCAGCATTTCTTGGACAAAACTGTCCAACAAGAACCGAAGCGGTCCAATAGTGAGAAAAATAAGATTTCTTCTTCTTCCTCTTTTTGGTTTGGCATCTTTCCAGTGCGTATGATGCTCATATCGTGGTCTTAAAAGGATAATTGTACAGATTATTACTATAGAACCAGATCCAGATGGGAATTGATCCAAGACTCTCGAGATATTCGAACACTGAGACACGATACCATGTGAGGGCTGTATATGATCTCAGAGGAAGAAGAATAGTATAGTAATTATTGTAATTTATTCCAATAAGTGGTAAGTTCATGTTCGTTTACCAATTTATTGTATTAACTGTTCGTTAAACCATGAGAATCTTTAACAAAATAAGAAATTAAGAGTGATTTGGTGCAAGATCTAATTTTGATGCCGTAACAACTAGATCGTTCTAAGAGAATGAACTGGACAATAAGACTCATTTTCGTGACTTTAATCTAAAAACTATTATGTTTGACTTGTTCGCTTTAGTTGTCTTTATAATAAATAATTTATCTTGTCTTAACCTCAAAGTCAAACAACAAGTGGTAAGCTTTAAATAGCATGCAATCACAGATACAAATCTGTAAAAGTAAAAAACTACAGAATTATTATCTGTTATTTGATGATTCCTTGGTGTCTCCTCTTCGGAGAGTCTAAAATTCTTATAGTAAGTACACAACTTCCAATAAAAGTGAAACGTTTACTACTCTCAACTATCGCGTGCTACTAACCCACCACGTTGATGTACACTCATATACAAAACCCAGCACCGAGGGTCGTTGGTGTTGCTTTAGCTCACAATTTCATCGATCCAACCTGTCGGCTCCCGTTCGCGCGTCGACTCGTCGTTCGTTGCCGAAACCGGACGAGGGTGGATGTCCGTTCGTGCGGAACGAAGGCCACGCCAAATACACGACCCCGGGTCGGTGTGTGTGTGTGTGCGCAGGAGTGAGGGCGAAGCACCCTTCAATATCCCGGCACACCAACAGAACCGAACCATCAAGACCTTTCGGATCCACACCGTTCGCCCGTTGCGTTGTACCCGTTGATTGTGTTTATAATTGCCGCTGGCATTTTTTATTGATGAGATTCTTGGTAATAACCGTGCAGGCACGTTACCGCTGTCACTCTCACTCTCTGCTGTACGTCTGCATCGGTTGCCTTCTCACTTGCTCACTCACCCATCGCTGTACCATCGCTCTCACCCCCTCCCCACTCACCCCTCCCGTCCTTCACAACCCCGTCGTCGTGCGCATAACCCCTTTTGGCCCGAACCGATTTCATCGCCCCCTACTCACCTAAAAGACCCCATTTTTGCACCCCCCCCTCCCCACGGTCCCTGGTCCTAGGTGCGGTCCGGGGCCAGTGCCAGACGCAACATAAACCGGATCCTTTCGCCAAGGGGTAGGCTATTCCCGTTTTACACTCTCGCATGCCGTTCAATCATGCTGCACCGCTCTCGCTCTCGCCCGTGCACCACTTCGCCGTAACATGGGCCGACTGCCAGAGGTCGGCCCGGGTTCCCTCTGCAACCCGCCAGCGCTGGTTCACATTTTTCGGTTTCCCTTCGGAAACCCGGACCGTCTTTATGTGCCTGTGTGCGTGAATGTGTGTGTTTGTGTATGTGTGTGTGTGTGTGTGTTCTCGGGATCATGGAATTATGCTGCTGTCGATGCTACTCGCTCTACCTTCATCTGCTTTTATGCCTTTCTATCATTCTCTCTCTCGCTCTTTCTCTCCATCTCTCTCTCTTTCTCTCTTTCACCCTCTCTCTGTCTCTCCCATTGGCTTGTTGTTTCATCGGCCCTGATCCTGGTGCTAGTGCAAACTCCAGGTCCAAGCTCCCCTTTTCATCGTTTGCTTTGCGGTTTTGCTATGCTGCCGCTGATGTACACTCACATCCAACTGTACGACGGAACGCATCTGGGCCCGGTGAGCTCCGGGCCACGACGAGCTGCCGCAACCGGAACCGAACCGGACCGATCGAGGGGATGAAGCAATTTTGATTGGATTAATTTTTCATACCACTCTCGTCCTTTAGGCCGGAATACGTGTACGTGTGCCTGCTAGGTGTGTGTGTGTGTGCATGACCAATGGCTGTATGTGTGCAGGTTACGTAACACTATAAAGCAAAACAAAACAAAAAAAAAAAAAGCGGCACGCCAGGATAACCAAAAGCAAAACAAGCAAAAATCCCATCTGTTTCGGTACCAGTGTGGCCCACGGTAAGGAACTGTCCCAGGCACGGCACGCAGACCAAGTTTTGTGTTTGCCAACCGGGACCAAGAAAGCAGAATGGAGAATGGAAGGCGAAAACTTTGTGAGACATTTTTCTCCCGCCAAGAACGGGGGAGATTCTTTTTTTACTTTCGCTTCTTTTCCAACAGGAAATAGAGTTAAAGTGCTCATAAGTGAACTATTGCTACATTTATTCTGCACAACTTTTTTAGCATTTGATTTGCTGTGCGCCTTTGTGTGCCGGTGGTACAAACTACTACATTATTATTCTGTTTCTGTTTCAGTGGTAGCGAGGAAATAAAAATGTAACCGCACAACTTTTTGACTAATTGACATTGAATGGTGCTTTCAGTGTCTCCGTTGCGTAGCTTTTTCATTTACTGACTGGATTTTCTTTTTAGATAAAAGGATGCAAATATATATGAGTGTGTATTTTCTATATATATACATATTTCCCATATAAAGCCCATTTGAACGTAGCGTCACGTTTGGTCACCGTGCTCCGTACACGTGCGCATTGTTGATCACTGCCCAACTACAACTGTCCTTTGATCCTTTCTTCAAAGCGTCTGCACCGGTCAAAATCCGGAACTCCAAACGCGCCTCCTACACTGGCTGGTGCGATGCTTTCATCTCCGCCGTGGGTAGCAGCCATTCGATTGTGGGAGAAGTTTTAGAGCGGTGGATTAGCCCTGTCAGAGCGAATCAAGCAAATTCCTTTCGGAGCTTAGCTGGAACGCCAATGGAACAAAGGTGAACCATTTTTGCTGGTTGAAAAAGGGCTGCAACACAGCTACGCAGGGTCAAAAACGCATTGCACATACCTCGCGTGTGTTTGTGTCATGTGCATTGCAAAATGGTGTCGTGGTTGGAATTGGCATTGGAGGAAGTCTCATTTGTCTGGTTCGTGTGGTGGTTTTGCACCGATGTTTTGGATAAGCGTTTGCATGCCATTTTCACGTGTCCTTAATGTTGGTTTTAACCAAATATAAAAAGAAAGATGGAGAAAGCACATAAAACAAACTCTCACGCAATACACCATCACACGGCGAGTGACACAATTGGTCGAATCCAAAAATGGTGGTACGGTAGTACGGTACTGCTTGAAACAGTTTGCCCAAAAAATCAAGAAGACCGGGAAGGCCGACGTAAACGTATTCCAACCGCGAGCATATTGGCTTCGGAATGAATCCATAAATTAAACGCTTGTCAAACGAAAGTACCGCAAACAACAAAGGCCGGCGATAAGGATGAAGGGAGCAGATACACACGCAAATAGGAGATTGTGTTAAAAAAAAACCTCACTGGAGCACCCATGTCGGCATGCACAACAAAAAAGTAAATAAATCAAAGAGCGTTAGTTACTGAATTGGTTTGCCAAAAAAAAAAATAAAAGCAAAAATACGCCATTCGCCCAATGGCGGGAACCGAGCCACTTTGGTGCCAGGTTGGAAAACAGTCTCAATTAGCTTTGCGAGTCGGTTCCCTGTAAGAATGATAAGCATGTTGCGCTTCCAGCGTCCAATACTTTGCCGGTGACATCGTTGTACAAGCCTTCCGTATGCGTCGAGTGGTCCGGGGCAAGTAGTAGTGGCTTTCGAGGTTTTTGGAGATTAATGTCTATCGGGGTGACTTTAATTCGGATTCGATTTCACTTTTGCTGCTCGGTGGCAGCAAACAGCGGCCGTGGATTGGTATCGAATGGAATGGAATGAATAATTTATATACTTTAAGGGTTCCGCTGGGTTCCGTGTCCCGATAGAGCAGAAGATTAGCCCATTCGCACCACATTAAAACCAAATAGATTGAACTCATCTATCAACCGCAACTTCCGCGCGACCGTAAAGCCGTGCACTTCTTTTTTTCCCTCCCTTCCGTGGATGTGTAATTTAAATTTTACGTCAACATTGCCACACACCAATAAATTAAAAAGTGCAGAAAAAGTGAAATAAAAATTGTTGTGCCAAGGCGTAGGCAATATATTTCATCCGTTTCATAGCGCTCACGCAAAGTTTTGCTGCTCACTTGTGAAAGTAATTAAACATTTATTAGCTCATCGTGGCATTATTCGCGTGAAGATCCGATCCCGGCTCGCTGCCAAGATGCCGGAGCAGGTGGATCCACGCTGGTTGAACAATTAAAACTGAATAAAATTAAAAACACGACAATCTTGGCGAATCACGCTCGCCAGTTTTGGAGGCTTGCTGGAGCAACTCGTTCGTGAAGTCATGGTCTACCGTACAATTCATGGAAGTACCTGTAGAAGTAGTAGTAGAATAGAAGAAGCACTGTTAGTAGATCTCACATTTATCTTTTACAGTTGATTTATGCCTTCATCTTGAGGGATTGTTGGCTGCCTTCGACGTCTAGTTAAGGGATGTTTGTTAGTGTCGTCATTCTAGGCAAACTTGTGGAATGTTTTACAATTCATCAATCGAGACTGCTTTTGAGCTGAGTGCTAAAGGAATATAAAAAGTGGATGCAGAAAGTGAGGGGGCACTGTAGTAGTAAGTAGCTCGTTGAATTATGCAATCGTAAAGAAGTGTTGTGGCAACAATTTAATCAAAGTCGAATGATGGTTTTTGGCTATAAAAAAAGTAATTGAAAAGATATTCCATCCACAGCTGGTGCATTGTTTGGACTTTCTTTTACTTCTTTTATATCTACTTATGTTTGTTAGTTTTCTTTTCTTTCTTTTAATTTCTTAAATGTTTTATCAACTTTATAACTTTGAGCTTACGAAAAACTTGACTCTTTTTTCTGCAACTTTTTGTAGCCATTAATTTAAGTCCGAATTTGATGGTGTAGGACGGCGTTTGGAGAATCCATTCCAAGCGATTAAACACTGCCCCGAAAGACGTGCAAAACTTTTTCGTAAGTTTGTTTTGTTTAATTTTGTTGTTTTTTTTTTGTATGCGTGGCCATACTGTGCCGCACCACATTCTACGCGCCAGCATGATCAATGGGCCAGCGAGTTGCGTTCCGTTGCGCGAATATTCTGCAGCAAAAGTGTCATTTATCTTACGGGACAGGGCGACAGGGATGACGGAACCATGACGGCATTTATGAGTTCCAAATGTGTTCGCACAAACGACCCACTAATGGGAGAAAGAGTGTCCTTAAATATGGAAAGAAATGAAAAAAAAACAACAACGTTGACGTTGTCACCGACTGGAACTGGAGATGGTAAGGATTTTATGGCGCAACCACCATGCTGAGAAAGATCTTCCGGCATGTTGCATCTTGTGGAGCGACTCTTGTCGGCTAGAATTATGGTCACATATTTCGTTCATTAAAAGTGAAAGCCACCTCACTCGAGCGAGGTTCTTCGCTCTCCCAACCCCCAGATTGCTCATTAGCCGTAGAAAGTTCCAGCGGTGGACGCCCTAAGCCTCACAGGGTCTACTCACACATTGCTAATGAGCATTTAACCCGGGAAAATGTGCGTGGTTTCGTGCAGTTTTTGGGCGCCGATAAAATTGAGCCGTTTCCGTGCCCGTTCGGCCCAGCTTGCAGGGGCTGGTAGAATATTTGTACAAACGTGTCCGACACGTGCCGGAAAAGGTTCCCTGCCGGGTGCCCTTGTCGGTGCCGATTTCAATAACTGGCAGTAGAAGAAAGCGGCAAATCGTAGTCGCATTCGTCTCTGGATGTCTCAATTATGAATGAAATCGGGAAATTGGTGCTGAAAGTGTGATGGAGAACGCTTAATGGCTAATTGCTTATTAGAGCTGGCGCGCTTTCTAAAGAACATCTCTAGCCCAGCTATCAGTTGACAAAAATCATTCCGATTCCGTAGATCACAATCTGATATTGCGTCAGTAGTACTACGAATAAAAAATACATAAATCCATTTAACATTGCAATCCGCGGTGGAAGTCATGGCAGATGAAGGATATACCGGCAAGTACAAGTCATCCCGTGTCGTTGTCGACCCTCGATTGGCAAAGGGTGTCACAAACGGGATCCACCAGTTGTAACTGTCCGTCTGGGCCGGGGGTTAACAATTGTTTGATTAATGGCTGCAATGGCAATGGCTTTTTATCGGTCCCCTCGTTCCAATAGACGCGCCGCCGTTTTTGATGTGATGGGTTTTGACGGATGCTGTACGCACGATAAGCAATGTGACATATTCTGGGTTAGCGGGACTGTAGGTCAGCAATTGTGGCACGGTATCGCTTTCCCATCCCTGTTCTGCAGGGAAAATAGAATATAATGCAAAGCTATATCCACCGAGGCCTCGAGACAATTTTCCGGGCTGTGCTAAAGGCGAAAAGGGCTGTTTTTTTGTTCCTGCTATTTCGGTTGTTGTTTTGCTTAAAGCTGGCAATATTCAATTTCTGCGTGTCGTGTAACCCGCACAGGAACGTGTGGCACGTGCTGTTTTTCTGCGAGCAACATAGGGAAATGCCAGTGCTTGGAAAGAGTCATCCCAACATCATCCCTCCGTTTTACCTAGTGGGAAGCCTAGCCCTAGCCAAGCATATATGATAATCGCGCACCACATTAGAATATGGATGAAACGCTTGCCGTTCGCGCTTCGAATTCAATATGGGATTTTTTTTTCATTTGCAGGGGAATGGGTCTTCTGCGTGTCGTTTCTTTTTTTCCTGTTTTGTTTTCTCCATCTTTCTCCCCCACTGGAAGTAGACGAATGGAGATTGTTTTTATTGTTGCTGCTGCTTCTCGGGAGGTGAACAAAACAAACGGAGTAGAATATATTTTCCTAACAGCGTGGCGTTCCTTAATATGGCAACGAAAGGAAAAATTTGAATTTTACAGTAGAAACAAAACCCTTGGACGAAAACCCGGGCGATTGTCTGCTGAGAGCTGCTTGAAGAAAATGGAAATTTTCCTTCGTTTTTACTAACAAGCTTCTTGGTGCTTGAAAACGGTTCTGCTTGGATTTGGCGGCTGGCACTCTGACCCCCATGAGAAACGAACCTCGGGACGAATCGAATCGTTGCGCCTAAAAGTAGAATATTGGCTTTGCCTAGAGGAGTAGTATTACGATGGCAAGGGGGAGCTCTTGTTCTTCCTTCCTCACCTCTCTTCTTCCTTCTCTGTTGAAAGTCCCAGCCCGTCCCGTAAACCGATCGGGTCGTAATTGAATTTTATTACCGCGGTTATTATGCGGCTGGTGCAGGTTTTTTCCTGTTTTTTTGGTACGGAAATTATGTATTTTTTTTTGCCACCACCCGGGGTCGATCACCAGTTTGCCATTCATGCATCCCACGTGTCATGGTCTGGGGGGGGGGGGGGGAGTGTGCTAATGTGCGGTTAGTAGAAGGTTTCGGTTGGTTCAAATTATGATCCTGTTTGGGTTTTGCTTCCGAAAAATGGCTGCGATGTTGGGTTTTGTTTGGGTTGAAAATTGTCAGATGATGTATTTCAATAAATTCAACCATTTCTGATGAAAAGATGGTATGTTTTTCGCGTTGTAGCTATTGTTGTGTGAATTATTACGCTTCGGATCGGTCAATGTAAACGCACGTACGTCAAACTCGTCGATCGCATGACGTAAACGGGTTGAGAGCCAACGGGCTAACAGTTTCATGTAAATAAGTGAAATCAGTTGCGAACAATCCAGAAGTCCACGAGGTTTAAGCTTTCTATAGAAGTAGTGAATTTTGAGAAAACCCGTGTTTCACACTGCAGCTATATTTTGACAATTACTGTAATTGAACTGCAATTCCACTGTCCCAGTACAAGAAGCGATGAAAGGATGGGAATGATAAATTTACATGTTTTGCATTTAATCATATTTTCCGAAGGAAGGAACAATTTGGCAATTCCATCGATTGCGCGAAGGTTCTCACAAAAGCGATACCCGCGTTTTGTGTGAGCAAGACATGAGCGAACAGCACGAAACATCAATCAATGATGATGCACCGCCTATGCTCTGTCTGTATGATTGATGAATATTTCCTTAAAAATGTAAAGCAATTCGTTTGCTTTCGTTTCACTTGTTAGGTAAGGTACGCTAGACATCCACGACCCGGCGTGTTAGCAAACTATTCGGCTATCGGTTCACGCGACAGAATGTGACGTGTCCGGAAGCTGAGTATACCGTTTTCATTTTCACTCATCCTCTCATCCACGAATGCAGCACAGTTTGATTGTTTTTCTCATAAATATCTGGGCACACATACTGGGGCTGCCAAGAAAAATACCACGCCAAGATTGCCGCGCAATGGATGGATCAGATTACACGATAAAAGCCAAATTCCGTGGATTGGGTAACGCCCGCGCAGGGAAATGGTTTATGGTGGCGAGAACCACTGCTTTCGTTGGTACTCCCGTGCCCAAACCCCCCCCCCCCCCCCCCCCTCCACGGACCGGTTGCTACTAGATTTATGACGAAAACGCACCGGTCTCGTCTTGCATCCATTGGAAATAATGAATTTCGATCGCTTTTCGACTGCGTGCTAACGGATCGGGGATATGGTTTTATGGCTTTATTTCGGCAATCACGACCAAACCGGTCGCTCCGGTCCGGTCAGCCACAGCGAAGGAAAACAAGAGCTCTGGACGAACAAATCAACGCAGAAACCAAACAAAAAAAAAAAAAAAAAAAACAGAACACCCCCCACAAAACTTCCAACATAACAAGAAGGTACCTTAGATTTGTCGCACATTCATCTTCCCGCCGGGACAGTCCATTGGCTCCATTGCCCATGGAGCTGTTAGCCGGGGGCCGTCCCGGGGCATTAAATAAAAAGCGAAATAAATCAGTTTTTATGGGGCAAAAGTATTTTGGTTCGAATGATCGGTCGGTAGCACGGACTAAATGAATTAATATCAGTAGGAAAGTCTGAAAACGGGATGATTGTATCTATTCCAGGAAGAGTTTGGGAGACAATTTCTATTCCGCTGGGAAAATGAGTAAGACAAGATGAGACCATTTAGTCATAGGGAAAAAGTAGTGTTTATTAAAAGAATTGCACAATGATTGATGTAATCATATACGGTGAGCAAAGAAATGGAAAAACATATTGCTCACAATCACCTTTCTCACAGCGGTGAGATGAGATGATACAGGATTCGTGTCACACCACCAAGTTTTTGCAGCAGAAGGCGATTTTTTTTCCTTTAATAAACCAAGGACGGAATAAAAACAACTTGACGAGGGTGACATTTTAAGCAAACAACATCCATATATTATTCATGCAGCGCATTTTCTACTCCCTTCCAGAGTCAGATCCCTTCCGTTTTCCAGCAGGAGGGTTGTGGTGTGACCGCCCTTTTCCAATACAGACACTCTGTATAGCTTCCATCGCACGAACTGGGTAAAACCCTCAGCAGAGGTTCGTTTTTTGTTCTTGTGTCTTTCCTTGGCGGCAAGGATCGTATCGCAAAACCGTCTTATCGTTTTATCTTCCACTGCATGCTGTGAGGTTCGCGTTTCGCGTGAGGATCCCGTTTGCATGGCAGCAATGCATCGATAAGCTGCCGTGTGCTCGCCAAAAACTCAACTCCAACCTGAGCAGATGCCGCCAGGAATCGCTTGGAACCTGTTGTGCTTGGTCTTTCGGGTCGGTTCGGAAAGTTTGGTACCCGATCAGCTTAACCCGAGAACGTGTGGTTTAAAGTTGGCCCTGGTTGGTGGAAGCATATCGGTGGATGCTTAAAAGCGACCAAGCAACCGGGTCGCTATTTAATGCCAGACGAGATAGCAAAGCGGTGGCAGGGCCTTTGGTGAGCATTTTCTTTGCGCTTTGATTCTATCGCACGTTTCGCGCTTGGGACACAAATTTGCCTGCATTCGTTGCATTCCTGGAAGCAGAGCATTGAGTCTGATTTCTGAAGATGGTGGCGCGTTCTGGTCGCTATTGTTCTGTGGCAAACAATACATTTCGTTTGCCTTGGAGGTGTTGCCTTCGCTGGGAGGTGCTTCCAAGAAGTGTGTTTAGGATTTTGCTATTAAACAAACGATTGTGGTAAAATTTAAAGCAAATAGTAAAGAAATGTTCAAACAAATCACCTATCATCTATACTGTGAAAATTCCAACAATAGATAATAAAGTTTGACCTGCGGTCTTAATTTACCCTTCTGATTTGGCTTAGATATGTGAATAAAGTTATTTAGCGCAAAATGCAATTGGTTTCGTATTTCCAATCAAATTACGTTCATCAACAATAGCAAAATCTGTACGCGTTGCTCAACATCAAACGAGAGCACAGGCAGGAGGATTTGGATGTGCAATCGGATGTCTGATCAGAAAGGCCCACGGGCAATCGGTACACAGGCTCTACATTCGATACTAATTGCACTAAGAATGGACGGCTTGATGAGGTTGTCGGGTGCCTCCAGTGTTGGCGGGTGTACATATCCGAATTCTAACCGCAGGGGGCTTGATCCTGCATTTATTAACCTTTTCAGCTTGGTTAGGACATACATTTTTCGCCCTCCCTACCCACCTATTGTCACTGTGAGTCACCCAAAACCCCTAAACAGTTCGTCGAGACGGCTCGGTAGTCGCTAGTGCGGCAGGCAACCGGTGTTCCCTAAGGGTAACATCTGAGGGTCGTTTGTTGGATTAGTTAGTTTTTGATGTCAGTTTGTGATTGCTATGCAGAGGGTTCGATGTTTCCTTTTTTCTCTGATCAGCTTGTTTTTTTGCTCCTTTCTGGTTCCTGTTTATATTCGATGTATGTCTCGGCTAGTTAGTTCGCAACCGCATGAAAAAAAAGGAAAGTTGAAACGGTTTGACTCTCCGGCCGCGCGGGTCAACAAATCAGAAACCATATCAACAATGCAAAGGGAATGGCCTGGGAAAGTATATGTGTTATTCTTTGCGGAAACAAAACACAACTCCAACTGTGCACATACATTCGTGACAGCGTGTTTGTCTTTTTCCTGTCATTTCTTATTTACTTTTGTTTTGTTTTGATTGTTTTTACACTTATTTTTTATAATATACCCTTAAAACACATTAAAGCAATACAAAAGAAAAGAGAGAAATGTTTTGAAAACATGTTTAAAAAACTTAAAATCCATTTATTATTCTTGCATTTTTTTACTAGCAACAACACGTAGCAGAATATGGTAAATTCCATTTAACAAATATCGGAAGGCAATTACTACGATCGGCTTAGATTTAAATCCAGCAATTTAATTTTAAATTTCATTTTGCCATGATAGTATGAATTTCAAATAAATAAAAAAAAATGCAATCTACCCGTTTCAGACGTATCAGAGCAAATGTGTGTGTTGTGTTTTGTTTCTTTATTTGCTCTTCTCTCGTAAAGCTGATGGTGTTTTGTCGTGTGTTGTTCGTTTTTCGCATGGCGTTTACCGGTGCAACGTTATTTTAGAATAGTTTTCTTTTAAACGAGTTTTCTCTTTGTGTTTTAGTGTTTGTTTTTTGTTCCGTTCATTGGTTTTGTCCATTTGGAATTGCGTTACTTGGTTCGATCACCGAGCGCCAATGTTTTAGCGCTATTTTGCTATCTATCCGTTTGCAAGTTTTTTTTACCATTGATTTTTTTTTCTCTCTGTTTTCTCTCTGTTTGTTGTAGAACGTTTTGTACGTTTTTGTCAGATTACATTCAGTTTTGGGGTGTGAGAAATACACACATAAATGGACTAGTGAAAGGAGTGTCATCAGCATAGAAAACGTAAAGATAAACTTTAATAGTTCTAAAACAGTTCAATAAAATGCATATAAAAGAGATAGGCAGAATAAATATTTGTGTTTAGAAAGTTGAGAATATAAGTACCTTAAGCGTTAACAATATTTAAAACTAAAATTGATTTCATCAAATATCTTACATTTTAGCTCACGAAATGACAATAACATACATAAAGAGAGGACGTTGGTGTATAGAGAACGTGTAAGAATTGTATAAGAATCTTTAACAAGTTATTTTTGGATGAACTTTGATTCTAACAATAGGTAAAAGTGAAGTATTATGTGAAATGTTTGCCTTAATGGATTTGCCGATAGACAAAAACCCCAATGTATAGGCAAATTGGTCTAAATTGGTGTTATGTCATTATGAGATTCACTTGAAATTTAATCAAAATTTCGTGCTCACAACACTTACTAATCCATCCGACGTGCCAAACACAATTTACGCCCCGTACGAATGCCATCGTGCTTTGGTTTGATGTAACGCCCGGACAGCACCACCTCGTTTGCTTCTCTCTGCTGTGGTCCCAAAGCCCCATTCCAGCGTGGCTCGGACCGGCACGAAGAGTCTGTAATTTGTGGGCAATCTTGCTTAATTGTTACTTTCGAAATGTTTCTCCGCTTGATTTATTGTTCTTCGGCTTGGGCTTGTATGCCGTCGATTCGTGCCAAGCACTTGTCGCGCACATCACGACATTGCAGGCAATGGCGAAGGCACTTCGTATCGGTTCCATTGGGGATTTTTTTTTCTATGTTAGGTAAATGAAACAAAGAACAAATCATTTTGATGGATGTCATTAAAAAAAACAAACCACCGACATTTTACATGTTTTATAATGTTTGAAAATAAATTTAAAATAATTTTATTAAACTAAATTCCATACATTTTTGCACGTCAATAGGCATAGTGTTGGGACGAAAGTGAAGGAGATCTGCAACTATAGATGGTCGATGAAAACCTTCGCGTTCCTGCACTAAGCCTTCGTTGCGAGTGGAATTTGTGCTGTTGCTACGTTACCACTAGCTAACGGCTTCACGTTGTGCCAATGTCAGACCGATCCTCACAGCACGGGAAAAGGAACCGAGCTCGATGGTGAAATATATATATATTTTTTATTAGTCGATTTATCGACCAAACATGTCTTTCAGCTTGCAAGGAAGCAGTACACGCTAAACGAAATTAAAAACCAGATTTTTAATTACGATAAGACCGCGGGAAACACATCAAAACTCCATCATGAGCACGCCGGGGTTTGCGCGAAGGTTCCTGGTGAAGGGCCAGGTCCACGCGGTCGGTGGGAAGGGCAACGAGCCGATTGAAGAATGTGGCCGTCGGAACGGTTGGCACGACACTGAACGGTGGCGACATGTAAGAAATCCCCAACGACAGGCGCTTGATGGGTGGAAAGTGTCTGAATGCGGCGCTGGCTCCCGTTCGAGAGTCTTTGCCGATCTCATATTTCATTTCACAACCTGCCATCGCGTAGCGACTCTGCAAGCGACCGTTCGACGGCACCATTGATGGGTCGTTGGGTCGCGCGCTGGGACCTCGGCTGGTGGTATCAGGATGAAAGTCAGGTTGGCCGATTGTTGTTAGGAGGAAAAGAGAGAGAGAGTGAGTGAGTGAGAAAGCACAAAAAAGCAACAAAATACAACAAGCGGTTGTCTTCTTTTCGTTGGGCCGGTTATACTTCTTCGGTCGGTTATATGCCGGAGGTGTACAGCGTGTGCTGAGGATGGCCCAAAAAACGGCACGGCCCCTGTTTTGCAATTTTCTTCACCTAGATGAGAAGACAGCAGCCACAAGCGATGGTCCCGTTTTGCTGTGGTCGCATAATAATTTATGTTTTTCCTTTCAAAGGACGACAGCTAATTTTTGCAACGGTTTGCGTCTTCGTGCACGCCCGGAAGGTGCACTTATAGCACTTGGCGAGATGTGTGCCGGTGTGTGTGTTTGCAGGGCTTTTTTCCGCTTTGAAAGAAGCAAGCAGCACAACCGTACGCGTAAGGGATAGTTTAGATTTATATATATTTTTTCTACTCCGCCATTCGCCGCCATTGCCTTGCCGTTTCCTAACCGTGGCAAGGCGATATTGGGCTGTAGTTAGCGATATAAGCATCAAGCGAACGGATGTCGAAAGGCGTTTCTTTTCGAAAAGATGTATCCTTCCGGTCCGAGGCTGTGGCAAGATAATTAACTGCAAAATGACATCCCACTGGAGGACTCCTCCCTTTTAACACCCGAGGGCGAAAGTGTTGTCCTTTGGTCATGACTTCATTTTACTTTGCTCTGCTTAAGCTATTGACAAAGTGAATCATTATTGCTTGTTTGGGTTTGTTAGGTTTATTAGCACGAGTTCGATTCTTTATCTGACTGATGGTACTAAGACGAGAGTTGCCATAATGGATACGGTTTTCTATACCAAATTCGACATATTTCTATTTTTTGTATTGAAATGTATTGCTTAAATTTATGAAAAAGATTTAAAAAAAATATATTAATATATTCTTAATCCGTTTTATCAAAGGTTTTTCACCCTTGGTACCCCAATTGATCAAATCCGTTGTTTTTGGTTTTCTCCCTTTACAATCAGAGGTATGTTACATATATTTACATTTCATGTGTTTGTGTAACAGACGACAAAAAACTTTGTAAATGATACTACACTTTTATAGAAAAAAGTGTAGCTACCAAGGTATGAACATGTTCGGATGTTTTGATTCTATCAGTGAGCCTCAATTATTTATACCGAACAGTGTTGTGTTTGGTAGAACGCTTCTGAAAGGATATCAAGGTGAGAATGTTGTGGTTTTGATATTTGATTTGAGGGTTGTTTGCTGAACAGCTACGAAATATTAAGTAAATAAAAATAACCCAATTAAAGGGGAACACGGTGTGAAGTTATGATACTTTTGTTACCTAAAACTTTAAGCGTATAAGTGTTCCTATTATGTTATAATATTTAAAAAAGCTAAAAAATACCAATGAAGAGTATGGGGAAGGTGATCTCGCAGGTGATAACAATTTGGTAGGATTTAAATAAACGTTCTGGTCAATGTATTGTCGCACCATTGCAAAAGGTTATACCACAAGCAATAAGCATACCTTGGGATCAAAATTGAGTTCCACAATGACCTGCGTTGTATACCTTATTCCAGCAAACCTGACCAACCAAGGGTGGCTTTTGAAAGGGCGTTTAAGTAGAAATTCTTCGCATTCCAATACTAAGTGTAGCATTCTAGGGGGAGGGTGCAAATTGCTCCATTACATGGTGTTGTGTAGATGAGGTTTGGAATTAGTTTTTTGTCGCCCAAAAATCGCCACAAATGTTGTGCTAAAAGGTGGGTGATTTTCAGTTGGCTAGCTCAATGTTATTGGAAAAATTGTATCATAATGCTATTACCATCCTGTTTTAAATGCTATTGTGATTGTGATTGCTTAGAAGTAACGCAAAGAAGCAACGTGCAAACAATTATCCGATATTAATATATACATGAGCTGGTGATGGATATCTCAAATGGGCATTGAGCGCTAATGGAAAGAAAATTAATTTGCACTTTATCAAACACAAACCAGCCAATGAATATAAATAATGAGATACGCCGATAAGACACCGCAAGTGTTGCTTTTGTTACAAAAATTACGTGTGTTTTTTTTGGAGGGGTTTAAACACAAATATCAACATCAAGTACAGCTTCACTTCGATATGATGGCTTATATATTGGTCATAAATCAATCGAAAAAATATCTACCATAGTAACCGAAACGCGGGAATACGTGAAGCGGCAGTGAAGGAATGAAGGTGATGCATTATATTAAACGCTTCGATAAGAACAACAATGAAATGCATTTTGGCAGTGCACTCGGGGTGTCAATATTTTTGCAATTTATTATCAACTGTTTTCAATTGGGAATGGTGGTGGTTTTGGGTGAACGAAAAAATCTTTATTGCGTAAAAACCTTGCACCATCAGGAACACACACTTGCACGAATCAATGCATTTTAACGTGGAAATGATTGAGAGGCAGTAGCTTATGCGAGGTTTAATTAATTTAAACAGGTGTCTACAGAACCCAGGTAGAGGATACAGTTTTGGCAATCGATCGTTTGGAAAAAAGGGAAAACATTCTCACACACACACACACACACACGCACACACGCGTATTTGCACCGATACACCAACATCAATACAATGGCTTATAGGGGTGGCCTTGGGGCGGTACGAGCGACTGTCAAAAAGATAATGCCACTGGATGAGTGCAAAATTTATGAGTTTTTAAATAATTCGTTGCAGCCAATGCAACGCCCTAAGGGGTTGGGGAAATTCCAATGGCCGTATAGGGTTTCGTTGCGATTGATGATGGGAAGAGGCGAGGATGAGCCGCTTGTTTAAATATTCCAGTTTGCTTTTGAACATTATCAGTGCTTTTGAGGTGCATTTATTCCTGCCACCATCCCTTCCGCCGGTAGGATTATAGTGAAATATGGTGCAGCAGGGAAAAAAAGACGATAAAAATCCCCCGATAAAGCTTACCCGGGGCCGGAGTGAACAAAAAAAAACACAAATAATAACAAAAGAACGAAAGAAAAAAAGGACACGTCACAACACCACTCGAACGGTGTCATTTACAGCTGACTTCTTGGCGATTGACAGTGGAACTGATTTGACTGGCGGTTAAAATCATGTCCCTGTCCGTATCACTGGCTTCACGTGATTAACGGCCGAGCCTTTCGGTGAAGATTACACGTAGGTGGTCCTGCGCCTCATGCGCTCGGGTCACGCCGCATGCTTTGCCGGTGGAATGTCAAACGAGGTAGTGTCTTGTGGGATAATAATTCAAACCGAATCAAATGCAGTGCATCAACACGGTCAGCAACCCACACAGAACGGTGGTGCGCACGTAATCGTTAAAAACATGTGTTCCATTAAC
The DNA here is from genome assembly GCA_018908115.1 of Anopheles rivulorum. Lineage (NCBI taxonomy): Eukaryota > Metazoa > Arthropoda > Insecta > Diptera > Culicidae > Anopheles > Anopheles rivulorum. The sequence goes on from STHB01000005.1 coordinate 412,847, forward strand.
TTCTATAATGGGCCGAGAGGGAGTGTAAAAATGTAAAACACCAACAGAACAGAAAAAAGAACATGCAAAATGTGCAATGCAGGTGAAACAAACACACAGGAAAAACAGCAAACAACGAGAATAGGGAAGAGAAGCGAAACAAGAAGATAACAAAACATGAACCACAGAAAAATTGTGTGTGTGTTTTTTTTCAGGAATGCATGTGACCATACAGTTTGTAACATTTTATAGCTGTGTTAAAAATGAGCCCTTTCGGTCGCCCACAAAATAATGGGCGCTTGACTTTATGCTGCCCGTGATACAATCGCGATGCTTATCAACGAAATTGAAAATGTCATTTATGTGTATCGAAGTTGGCTGAATGCGGACGGACGCAACCATCCATACGCAGCCAGTCAGTGCGTTACCACTGCAGAGCATTGAAGTCCAGTCTAGTTGACGTTCTACGTTCGATGAGTTGCGTTAAAGCTGAATTAAAAGCTTGCAGGGACAGTCTTCGTGTGTCGTCAGCGATATCGTGAGGAATAACGCCGAGAAGAAATTCATAAATCAATTAAAATACCCGAAGAAACTTCAAGACGAAACTTTGACACATCTAGTCCCAAAAACCATTCAGCCGAACAGATTGGGCGAGTGCGTTGGGCTGCGAGCTGGCCGGGAAATAAGGGACATCTTCGGAACGGGTAATTGAATCAGATTGCAATTTGGTCTCATTTTAATTATTGTTCTTAAAACTCCTCGGAACAGACCCATCCAAACAAGGTGGGGAGAACATGTCTAGCACTACAGCTTTGAGGGAAGCAACTCGAAAAGGATACGCAAGACGATGAATTTTGAAAAGGTTTCTTCCGGTAATCTTTAGTCTTAGAGCACAATTCCTTTAGTGGTGAACCTTGCCAGGATGTCAGGGGGTCACAGGCACAAAAGGCGAGGAGCAAGGATTTTGTCACTGTATATATCCGCCCATATCTTCCCTTTGGTTGGAAGATTTGAAGTTTTACTACAGTTGATGCCGTTGCTAACATTTAAATTAGTAGATTAGTGCCACCGGGACATTTCCCTCCCGGGGCGTAATTAAAATTATCATCCCAACCGTTGCGTTCGGATTCTGTGTCGCGTACATGACGATGCTTTCGGGTGCGTCTTGAAGAATATTCGTGCGCCCTGGCATTCGGACTGTGTCACTTGGCTGGAAAACGGAACTGTATGACACTGTACCGATCTGGGCCAGCTTGTCTTAAGGGCTAATTAATCCTCTGCAAATATTGACCGACGGTTGTGCGTCGGCTGTGCTGACTGCTAGGGATGATCGTCTGTTTTATAGCGTCGTTTCCAAGCCACTGACGGATGCTGTGGTGCGTTGCAACAACGCGCCATGCTTAGAAAGAAAGCCACGCTGCTCCGTTCGAAAGCTATTTGCTGACACGGCCGCTGACGGGTTAATGGCATTTTATGGAGCTAGCGAACTTTTGCGAAAACTTGGTTGACAAACTTTTAACGAGTTTATAAAGCGTCGCAGTAAATGAAATGAAAATGGTTGTGAGTATTAGAAGTGTTACAAATTTAAATTGTAGAAAAACAAATTTGCTGAACGAATAAAACGTGGTGAAAAGCTTTAAGCTGCTAAACGTCGAAGAAGGCTCATCATTCAAAAGTGTCGTTGGTGTTTTAAGATATGGAAAGAAGCTGGCTAGCCACTTTAAACTTACCAAGTTAATTTTGATTTTCACCTTTCTTTTCTGACTTTGCTGTGGAACTATTTGCACGACACTATGAAACTTGTGTCACCAAACGTAACATTGCATTTATGTGTAAATAAGTCATATTTAATCCCTGTTTGAAACGTCAACAACACTCCAACAGCACTTGTAGCTTTTGCTGTACATAAAGCGCTTTTAACACGATTAACTCTGAACCATTTTCTTCTTCCAGCACGTTCATCGTCGTTTGTTTACAGTACGACGGTGACCGGCGCAAAGAATGACGAAATCGAAATTAGCACCGCACGGAGAAAACAATTGAACTCGTGCGCTAGAGAAAAAGGGAAATTTCCACGGGACGGGTTCAACAATAAATGATCATTAAAAATTTAAACAAGAGCCAATCCCAGCTGATTGCATTTTGGTGCTGCTGAAAAAGGGGGAAATAGTGACCCGAGAAAAGCATGCGAGGGAAAAGTCCGTCAACAAGCCGAACCTGGGCTCGACGGGTTGTGGGACCTTGCGCTCCGGATGGTTGGAAGCAAACAGAATTTCATTAACATAAAACATCGACTGCAGAATGCATATAGATATATTTGTGTAGGTGGATGTGATCGGTTGCGGTTTATGAGAACGAGGGTAAACGAGAATGGGGTCTGTTTTGTACCAAACTCAACTATCCGCTTGGTCAGTGGGTACACCGAGGTGGAATATAAAGAATGAATGATTTAATGACTTGTCTCATATTCAATCGATCGAATTGGATCGTGAACACTGATGTGCTATATCGTTAGTTCAGCTTAGTTTATCTTTTCAATTTAATTCTTTACTATGATCTGCACATGGAAACACGGGCGAATGTTACACGAAGTTGATATTTATGGAATCCTTTTTCGAACGAACGTATTCATTTGAACTGAATCCTGTTTTAAAGAGTATAACAACATATTATTTTTCAATATCATCATTTAAGTAAGAAATTTCATCCTTTTACGTACGAACTTAAGCAAAATCGTGTACAGTAGCTTGAGTTAGCAGTCGTTTGATGAGGACAACGCAAAAAGTGAAGTTGAGTTGAGTTAGTTGGAATAGAATTAGGATACATTCCCGATCTCCACTCTGGCCCTTTGCATGTCTGTGGTTTTTGGGACGCTTTCGGGCAGCTGGGACAGAACGGTAGAACGTGTTTTGATGCCGTTAGACGACGACCACTTCGTCCAGACCACCGATGTTCACTTTCAAGGTTAACACGGAAACATTCTTCACGAGAGCTGCTGTTCGGATCGGTTGGGTTCTATCGTTTCAGTGAATTCCTTCGTCATCGCTACAGATTGCCCAAATTGGCCCAAAACTGAAATCGAATACCGTTAGTTCGATTCGGCCAGGGCTGAAAAGTTGGCCTGTGCAAGAAGAAATGCACTTCGGGGCATCATTTGAAGTGCTACCGGAGTTGAATACATTATGCTGCGGCCTGTGTTTTGCTGCGTTTTAAGGCTAGTTTTGCTGATGTATTTGGGCAGGCAGCTCTGGTGCATGGTTTTGGCACCCGTTCGCACCGTCTCTGGTCAGACTGGCAGCTTTTAAATTACCTATCCTGGACTGGATGTTCGAATGATGGCAGCTAATCCTTCGTGTGTGAAGCTGAAAAAATGGAAATTGCCGCTCATGTTTGCATGTTGCGCTGGTGTGCAATCCCCGGAGGAGGACGAAAAACTACAGCAGCTACTTTGTGCTCGTGTACGCTTTTTTGAAGGGAGAAGTGGATTTTCCAGGAAAACCATCACAAGGACGGTAGGAATGAAATTAAAACGGTTGTTTGAGATCGATAAATATGATGATGGAGTGTTTGTTGTTGTTTCTACCAGTGCAGAATCATGTGGGATTGTTGGTAAGCTGAACTATAAGTCAACTGGTAAAGAATACATTATTAAAGGGTGAAACTCCCTTTTTAATTTATTTTATATTGTTTTGAAATAAAAGTTCTTAATTCTTAATTTAGCAATTTGTTGCTTTAACTAGAAAATAAATTATAATTCGGTGAATCATAAGATAAGAAATATTGCTAATCATCATAACGATTGTTTAATTGAAATGACAAGAAAATGCATTATTTCCAGCCTGTGGAAGAAAACCTTCGATTGTCTGCCTGCGGAACGAAGTGCAATGCACGTGTTGTTTGATGTCGATGCGAGAGGAATGTTCTGAAATTTTAAAAATGAAATCGAACCGGAAACTCTAGAGTGCTGTTTGTGAACTTTTTAAAAGGAATCATGTGTGTGTGTGTGTGCGGTACATGTACCGAGCAGCGCACCATCCCAATGCGGAACTGATGGGATGTGAAATTAAACAAACATCAGCGACCGGTGGTAAGAAGCGATGGGAAACGTTCGAATGCAAACGTTTTCTATCGTATCGGCAGTATGTCTGTGCATGCTTCTGTTTGCGCAGGACACGGATTGTACGCTGGAAGGGACGGATTCGGGTTTGCTTTTCGATAAAGCGTGCGATAAGTGCAGCAATGGGTATCGAAATGCAATTTCAAGTTGCAGTACGAGTGGTTTCGGTAAATCTAAATATTTACTTGCTTTCGTACCATTGTGGGTTGGTTGCAGCTTTTGCCGTTGAGTTTTGGAGCCATATACCAGACCCGGCGACTGGTTTTGCGCTTGGTGTGGGTTAGTTGTTTCAAAACGCAAATAAAACAAAACAGTGAACCATAGTGTTCAAATAACTGTGTCTTACAATATTTCTTTTAGCTTTTTAGCCACAATCCAATCCATTGTTTTGTACCGTTTGTACGGAATAGATATTATTGTTTGTAGTCAAGAACAGACGACAGAAGAAGGTACTGATTTTCTCGATAAATAAAACCTTCTGTTGCTTTACCTTTCAGTGACATTGTACATTGGTTACCAACCCACAACTATCAACTTTTATTGATTTAAGACATTAATCATTTGAGACCAGGAGCTTGGTAAGAAGACTGTGTATTTTTATTCCTAGTGAAAAATGTGGAAAATGGGAGAAACAAATAGCGACATCAGTGTACAGCAAACTAAGGATAGAGTAATAAGACACCACAAGACACGATAAATTATAATTGGTAATAGGTATCTTAAATAACAAAGACCCTTTCTTTTTCCAGGTGCACAACTATCAACAAAACAAATTACAATCTATAATTAAAGGGAGAATGCTCTTTGAGCTGCTCCACCAAATTAAATTATAATTTGCAAACCAAAAACAACAAATGAAGTGGTATTAATATTAGTTGCAATGGTAGAATTCACAAAATTACTTTTATTTGAAAACAAAAACATTCTAAGTAAATTGCGCATTTTCTTATTGTTTAGCTTGATCGATTAAACGTCACACTCATGTAAACTCGATTATTCGTGTTTACTCGAATCGGTTTATCCGTGCGTTTTGACAGCGGCCTTTGACAATTGTGCAAAAAGTGAAAAGTGACGGCTTGCAGCTTTCTTCTTGTTTGCAAAGTAAGAAAGAAATTTTAGTGTATAATTCGTGATATCGTTGATGTTAAATCATAAAACATTGAATTAACTATAGATGATATAAGTGTGTCGAAGTGTGTTATAAATGAAAACTGTGTACAATTACAAGGACAAAAAAGCTTTCGAGCTATCGTGTGTAGTGCATATGACATGACCTGTATGTGGAACTGTGCCATCGTATGTGTGTTTGTTGGTGAGTTATTGAATCTGCACAACAATTTAAACTTTATGCTTTTAAACAGCATTTTTCTTATTACCTTTTCAAGAACTTCATTCCATTTCCTTCATAAAATGAACGTGGACTTCGAATACGTAGAAGAACATCATTAGCTTTGTACAGTTATGTCTGGAAAACCATGTACTCCTGAGTGCGGTAGAAGGTAAGTGCCACATTGAATCAAATGCAGCAAACGTAATACTTAATAGTTTTGATTCGTTCACGAAAACCATTATTCTCCTGATGGTGGAGAACCGTTCAAATATTTGTGGTCCTTTGGGTATTCAGAGTCACAGCAAATTAGTGGCAAGTGGCTAGCTGCAGCAGGGATGCGTATAGAGTAGGAGTGTCGCAAGGGAACAGGAAGTAACAGGATGTGGTTGATGCGAAATCTGGACAGAGTTTAACTGGACGAAGAACGTTGGATCGTTCGCGGCATCACTTTCTTCCGTTTTATTATCGTTCTGCTCTTCGACGGTCCTCTCTGTCTTTCGTTCCGCCTCCGCTGGAATGAGCAACCTGATCCGTGATGCTCTTGACTTGAGGTAACAATCGTCACGATAGCGGACACAACTGTCAGCATCGCAGACAATTTATGGCGCATTCCGGGGGAATGTTAGTGTGGCAATTCGCGAACATTCAATTCCCTTACCGGTCTCCGGTTCGGACCGATTCCCGGCACCACGTTTGTCTGTGTTGGTGGGAGATTTTTTTTTTTTTGCGCTATCCGTTTACGGTCGCATCCAGTGTCTGGCTCCGTTTAACCTTCCGGCTGGCATTCGTCTACATTCCAGACGGAGGACACGGGGGTTCAGTGATTGATTAGGATCATTGGACGCTATGGCACGGCGCGGTCCATTGGTGCTGGAAAAGCAGCGACGGATGTTGCGAATGAGTTTCAGAAGTACAGGTAGCGTTTTGTGGTCCAGTTTCTTTCGGGCGTGTGAAAACCTCATCCTTTTGGGAAAAATCGACTAGATTCAACAGGTTAGGAAAACGTAGCGGTCGACGACTGCTTCCTTGCCCATAGTGTGTTCCATGAAAGCACGAGATGAACAAAAGGAACAGATTGTCATATTTTTGCCCGAGGCACCTTCTGGTCACGATTGTTTATTTATTTATGAGAGCGAGAAGTTAACCGAGCTTGGGGGTCTTTTCGTTGAACGAATGAATCACACAACGTTCCGCTATCAATGATTGCCGAAATGGAACATTTTATTGGAAACCATAATATAAATATCGATAGAAAATACGGGAAATAGAATGGGAAGGCACATTGTAGGAATATTGAGGTAAAAAAGAAAATATTTTATAACCACTGCAAGCTTTTGAAGTAATTCGTAGTTTTACGCATTGAAGGAATGTTTTGTGTAATATATATCAAAGAAATTACCAAAGGTTCTCTTATTTGATTAAATATCCATCGTATATACTCGAGTGAAACTCATTATATGTTTAATGTAATTTGATTAAAAATTACTTACTAAAAGTTCTTTAAAACTGGTGTAAAAATATGCATTGCGCTTGGGCATCATTTTTTCGATTTCAAATCAATTTGATGCTGCAAAATAACATCCTAAAAGTCTGAACTAACACACTGAAGAAACATGAAATTTTCCGGCGCAACATTTTGCCAATGTCTGTGATCATGTTGTCGAACAACAACCCTTCGCAAAGCGGAGTTGCATGCAAATATTAGTATTTATGCTTCGTTGCAGCACTTTCCCGCCGCACATCCCCCTTCTCCGTCGGGTGTGGCGAATGTTCGACGTGGAGCAGCCTTGTTAGGTCACTGCTATCGCCATTATCATCGCAGGCAACTGGAGGGAAAATGATGGATTGTTGCGGCAAGGGAAAAGCGACGTGAAAGGATGAAGGATAATCAGGATAATGGTGCCAGCGTATTTGTGAGTGGCGCGATGCATTGTTGTAACTAGAAGCCGCTCGATGAGCAGCACTAATTTCAGCCCGTACCGAGCACGGACCCGTACCGAGGACGAAGGTAGCTTTAATGATGATAGCAAAGGGTGTGAAGAATATGGACCGGGCGTTGCTGCGAGCCGGGCATGTGCACTGGTGGTGGCTGTATTTGATGTCGAATCAAATCAACCGTTTCCACCCAGTTTGTGGACCTATTGCTGGGGTGTTTCGTTTTGCAGCACGCTGGGTGCTGATTATTACATGATTAATCTGTTGCCCATAATCGGATTTTTGCAACGTTCGTTTTGCTACGTGAACGTGACGATGTACGATGGACACGATGCGGTAAATGCACGATGTGCGGCCTGTCCGGGTGCTCATCGGCTGTCCATCGCTGGAGGTTTTATTATTTTTGACTTGTTTGCACAGTGGTCTGATGGACGATGGAGGTGTGCTGTTTGGGGGCGATGGTGCAGCGGATCTTTTCAAATCTCACCATACGCATTTGAATCCGTTTCGTTACTGTCCATGCAAAACATGGCAGCGCAATGTTTACTTACCTTTCTATCGTTATCTCTGCTCCGTTCTCTTCGCTCTCGCTCTTCCACTCTAGCTCGTGCATTGTCCGATGAACACACTCGCACACACAATCGTTTTGGGGCCCCTTTAGAGTTAGCAATAATTGTTGCATTCCCTGCCGGATGGGACAAGCATAGGGTTGGAGTAGTTTGAGTTCTCATCAATTTAATGCTTGAAAATCAGCAACACTGTTTGCAATCGTATCCAGGGCTAGTGAGCGGGTGTGAACATGGCTGTGAAGAGTTGTTTTTTCAACTGAACAATCAGCCCCAAATGGTCTTGGAAATTCCAGTGGGAAATCGGATTTTCTCGCTACAATGAATCTAACATGGTTGAATATTTAAATTGATTAATTTTAGGTACATGTGTATCAGCTGAACAAAAAAAAGGTCCTGAAGGCTTTGGTAGTAAGCAATGTAAGTGCAGGATAAAAATTGATTTTAGAATGGAAATTCATTTTTAAAATTTTAAAAGAATTTTGGTAATTGATTAATATTTATTTGGTTCATTTTGTGCTTAGTTAGGTTTAACATAATAACTTTTTAAATAAATAGTATAAATAAATAAGTGACCAAAAATCGTCGCAATGCCATAAACACAAATTGTACGACACAAAATGTAGCTAAAGATGAACGTTCGCTTCGAAACGTTTGAAAATAACTATCAATTTTCTGAAAACCGCGATAGACGACCGCTTGTTAGCAAATCTCGTGCCTCGTATTACAATTAAACCGACAAATGATTCCATTATAGTTCTACTGCAACGGTTGAAAGTAGGCTGGCCTCCGGTAGCTAGCTTTGTAAACAGTTCGATGTACGGCTAATTAATACAACTATTACTTCAGGTTAGCGTATTATACTAGGACGTACTGCGCTCCGTGTCGGTGGTTGAGTGTTGTCCCGTGTCCTGTCACGTGGCACGTGCGCATCTCGGAACGTTCCAATCACTTCGTAGCGCGGTGGTGGTTGCTGCTGCTGTTGCATGTCGGCCGTTGCCGAGTTTTGGGGCGTTTTTCGCACCGTTCGCGATTGACCGTGAAGGCTTTTGGAGGTGGCGACCAGTTCGTACGGGGCCAAATCTACATCGGCAAGCGACAGCTGGCGCAGGTTCGTTTGGACCTTCGGGTCGAACCGGTGGATGGTCACTTTGTCCTTGAGTTGTTTCGATTTGGCCATTGCCGGTGTGACCTTCTTGGGAAAGCGCAGCTTTTTGCTGCTAGCCCCGCGGGGAACTGCATGCAAAAGGATCGACGGTTCAGCCGTGGAAATGATCGTACTGGCGTTTTTCCACTGCTTTGAGTTTCCAGCAGGTGGTGTGGATTGCGAGTGCTTTCTGGGCGCCTTGTTGGAGTGGTACTTTTTCACGAGCGTGGACGTGATGTGGCCTGGCAAGGGTTGCGGTTTTACCTCGAACGCACCTCCGGTGGGCTGCTCGAGCAGATCAGCGTCGGCGGGCATTATCACGAGTTCCTCGCTTACATTACCAGCCGTGACGTTCGTTCTGTTGGTGGAATCGTTAGATTTGACCAACAGCACAAAATGGTAGGAACGATAGGCAGACGGATCCGGGCTCGATTTGTTTGCCCTCGCCAGAGTTGCACCGGATGACCCTGTCAGATGGGAAAGTATGGCCAGCACTAGCAGCCACAGCACGGCTGGTACGCAGAGTGTACGGAACCGCAAGACGGTACCGGTGGTTGCCATTATTCGTTTGCACTGTCGCGTGGCTGTACACGGTGAGAGCTTTTTAAGCGAGAATGGCCGACAGCTCTGGACAGCTCGTTGACCGGGTTGCGTAAACGGGCTGGAAGGCTTTCGCTTACGTGACCACTGTCGAGCAGCTGTTGCATCTTTCCGCCGTGCAACACACTGAAATGGTAGATTGTAATGAAATGGAGCACGTCCGTCGTGGTTTATTCTTTTTGGTTTTTGTAGACCTTGTTTTAGTTTTGTCGCGTGCTGCCCTTCCCGAGCAACGCAAATGGGTAGTATTGTTTTGGCTACGAAAATGCCATGAATATTATGAGTTTTCGTGTTACTTTGGTTGCTTTCTTAATCTGGTAAGCGGGTCAAGCTGTTGGGCAGTCGGGCGGGTGAAAAAGTAACCACAATGTTAGCGATACGTTCAGTTCCGGAACGGATTATACTGGAAGGCTAACAGACACGACCTGCCTGCGGATGAATGACTAAGCGCTGTGAAGCCCTGTGAGTCATAAGTAGCACTGGGAAAAGAAAGCAGCAAAACGTAGCTCAAGTTCATCGCCGTAAAATCCGATGTCTCATGGTAGAACGCGATGCATATTATTTGCATACAAAGCATTGTCGCAAGGAGTATACTACGGGTATATCACTTTTTTTTAAGTAATTGGATGTATGGATATTGATACGTTGACGTTACAATATCTACTTATAAGTTTGTAGGGTAAAGTAGATAAAATAATATTATAAAATACCCAATACTTCTATAACATATGACGATTTTGATTACTTATGTACATTTCAAATATTACAAGAAATGCCATTCATCAAAATCATCTTCTACTTGTTAGTAAGCGATGGAAAAATTGGACAAAGCTCTGTGCAAGTCATCGATTTGTGCAGACGTCCATAAAAATGAATTAGATATGAATATTTTATACACCCAATAGCTTCCATACGAAATTGGATTACGTTTTGCCACTGACGTTTCTATCGTTGCCGACACACGTATGAGAAGTTTGACAGGCATCATCATTGTTGCCCCCGGAGCATCAGGCCACCAAAACTATAGGATATGCCGTATTCTGGGGCCATCGGCTAACAATAGGTTTAGGTCTTGTAATGCAATCATTTAGCAGCGTTGGTTGTAATTTGACGGACAGAATCGATTATATGTCAGTTGAATATTTTCCGGTTTCGAAGGTTCAAGGCTACTGGAAAGACGAAGGCTTGCAGATAATAATTTGTTATTTACTTAGAACCGGTAAAGTGGTTTGTGTTTTTGGTTGTACCAGTTCCAACACGAGTGTATAAGTGCCTTTGGTTGAATTTCCCAAGAGAATGGTAGGATTTCGGTGTAATGGACATTGGATTTTCCGAAAAATGAAATGGATCTAACGATGGAGGTTTTCGTCTGTTTGTCCAGCTTGTTTGTTCGGCGAAGGAAAGAAAACCTAATATGATGATTATGTTTTGTTTTAAAGTAAAATCCTTGCAAATCCAGTAAATCATAGAAAAAGACATTTCAGAGAACTTTTATGTTTGATGATAAAGTATTCTTGGGTAATAACTTAAACTAACAAAACAGAAAGCTTTGATAAAGCCTGCTATAAAAGCCACTGAAGTCGTCAAGAGTTGGATTTAGTCAAAGAATAGCCGGCGAAAACGTATTAACATTCAGCATTTCCGAAAGTTCCGTCAATAATAAGTTTATGGTGAGTACACAGCACACCAAAACATCAGGCTCAAACGAAAACAGGAACAATTTTGAGCATTTCATTTATTATTGAAACACGTCCATCACGCTGAAGATGGGAAGGAGAACACTAGGAAGGACCTCGTGTATCGTTCTTTCCGTTTTGCAAAACGTAATCGCCATACTGTGGAAAGAAATATTTCCATAATTAACATAACTTCTACAGCCCACAATTTTACCAAACTACCAGCTGTATGGGACTTTGCATCCATTTTTGTCCCGCATTGCTGCCCGTTCCAATGTCTGTGTCGTGGTACGTAATGTAACGGCACAATTATGTAATGAGCTTTCCAGCGAGCGAGCCAGCATAAAGCTGAACAATCCCGGAGCTGGCGGATCGCGTTGTCGAAGTTGAATCGTTTGAAGGGAAAATGCAGAGATGGTGGATTATGGAATGGAGATGAACAGCTATATAGAATGGGAATGAGGGGAAAAAAAGGAAAACCTTTCCCATTCGCTTGTTTGCAATTGCGATAATGCAAAGTTCATTCTTGTATCAGTACGTAGGTTTGTGCGAATGTGTTCAGATGTTTGTTTTTCCCGCCGCTTGGTCTGGCCACCGATGGACACAGAGCGAGCGAGTGGAAATTTTATTTTTCAACCTGACGCTCATCCCGTTGATGGTGGCGATCTCGACGATGATGATGGTGCCGCCGAACGAAGAAGTACGGCATTGGGGATGGCGGAAATAATTGCTCCATAAAGGATTTATTTATGTGGTAGACCGCAAGTTTAATTGAAGGACTGTGTAATGAGTACGGTGCGGGTGGAATGATAAAGTAGTCGAATTATGAGGGTTGGTTGTTGTATTGTTTGCGATGCATGCCACTGTGGATGTGGTTGCATGCAGTCGGACCCGATGGTTCGTCCTTTTCTGGGGCGAGCTTGTACTTTCCGTAGATGGTCCGTAGCTGGGATAGAAGTTTGTTTTGGAATTTCCACATATATGATGGAATGCAAAGCATTATCTAGCTTTGTGTGTGCTTTTGGAGTTAGAGGATGTATGTTTGATAGAATTTTTGATAATTATAATTTGCACAACTCCTGATCCAGAAATGGAGAAATGGAAAAAAATGCTTTTAACGACTTGCTAATGCAGATCATGACACAAATGTGCGTTCTAGTGAAATAAGGATCAGTTTAATTCCTTGTACACTTGCTACATATGCCGTATTGCGTACAAAATCCACAGTCAGAGACTAATATTCATCTCATACAATTGGTGCGTTTTGTCAAAGATTCCTTCTTTCTTTTTTCCAAGATACGAAAGCTTAAGTCACGTCGACCGATCTAAGTCCGCAATGGAGTATGTTCTTTCCAAACAAGTATGTTTGCCTATCGCCATTTCGCAGTGTCAAACTTTTCGGTCTTTGGCACGTTGTTCTTGGCGTTTGCTCGTACCTCATCCTGAGCGCGCTGCCATTGTACGCCACTTTCGCTGATTGATGGTGGCTGAACGGCTTCAGTCGTCGTTTGCGAGAAGCAACGCCGGTTGGGAATTCTTTGCCCTTTCAGTTTCAATTCCCACACAATATTTCGTACCGTAGGCATCGGCAAACAGCAATTTCGTTTCGGTCGGTCGAAGACAAGACAGGAACCGAACGAGTTCCTTCGCTGGAGTGGTTTTTGCTGGCAGCAAGCAGGGCAGTGCAACTCGGTTCCATTCCCCGGTGAGAAAAGGCAAAATATTTGCTCAACGTCGAAACTCTCGTCCGAAACGTGTGTAACCCTTAGCGTTGGTTCGATCGAGCGCATCGTGTATAATGAAGACAGCCGCCATCATCATCATCATCATCCCCCTGGTGTGTCGGCAGTGGTGGTGCTGCTGCTGGTCGATGGCAGGACCTGTGTCAGCAAATAATATTTTCTCATCAATGCCTCTTTTAAAAGAAAATACTCCGGCTCCATCTAATGAACAAACATTGGCATCGTTTGTCAGCGTCGTTTTTCGGCAGAGTCAGCTTATTTTATGTGCTCGAAGGAGCATGTTCGCGGAAGTCCAGAGACCAGAGTTCGTCGTTAGAGTGTTCAGCTTGAAGGGGGTAAGGTATGTGTTTGAACATTCTTTGACACGAAACGCAGAGGAACACCATTTTTGAGCCAAATGTTCCAGATTTATGCAATTTGTAAATGGAATGAGCATCGTGAATTCCCCGTTGAATATAGCGCTCTGTTCGACTTTGTTTGTTTATCCTTGATGATTGTAAGCAAAAGTTTTGTTTGGAAAATTTTCCTTTAGAATACAACACATTCCAATAACACTGTCTCCGTGCAAAGGCCTACATCGCTTGCAAGACATGTGTTTCGCCACTATCGGCTAAAAAACCTTCCTATAAGTAACGCTGCGATAAAACCACTCTCAAACACGAAAATTACAACGTTCTAAATGGCCTCGTTCTCTTTCAACGGGCTCGGATGAGCTTGTGGCTGACGACACTCAATCCAACAACAAAAACAACAACAACCAGCAACATCCCTGGCCGTACCGAAAAATGTCGCAAAAATATGAAAGAATATCTCGAGGACGAGGATTACAGGTCAGCAAATATTTGCGCCGAAACTCAAAAACAACGCTCGCGCGCATATTCGTCAATATTTGCCGAACGGAAAGAAGACGCTGCTGTCCCGTGAAGGTTGGCTGTGAAATTGTGTCTATATTTTATTTTCCCTTTTTTTCGTAAACATTCGAAGGATGCTCAGGATGCAACATCTTTGCTGCTGCTCGGGCTAAAACGTTGAAGAATTTTCATAAAAGCCCACTGCTCTTGGGATCGCAATCTGTTCCTAAATGCCGTGGAGTAGGAAAAAAATGTATACATATCCGACCAGTTGCGCTACTCATCCTGGGCACAGGCCTGGTTAGGTAGAGGCGGTCCTAATAAAAACGAACGCTTGGCTTGTTTTCTTTGTACGGGTTTACTGTCGTTATTTTTGTATAATACATTTTATATCGCAATACCCCATCCTCCTAAAGTGGAACGCATTCAAAAAGACTAAAGCCGAGGCGTATTCTGTCTATTGAAATTATTACTCAGCTGAAGAAGAACGTTCTTACCGAGTAATTATCGTAATGCAGTCCCTTTTCTCGTTGCCTTTGTTTGCATTTTGGGTTTGTTTGCACGCATCTTGCCTAATCTTTATTTTAGGGCACCGAAAAAAAAAAACAACAACAACCACAACCATCTTCCAACCCTCACCATGAATGGGTAGTAGCTGTGGTATAACCGAGCGACGGGTTTCGCCGACACAGACAGAGCTTCAGCTGTGCGTCGGTTACTTAAGATTGGTGTTGTACTCCAGATTGGAGATAAGGCAGGAAAAAATAGCACCGGAGATATGAATCGAATTTAGTCGCTTGCTTCGCCAAGAAATTTATTTGTGCGAGCGTGTTTTTAGTCAAATATTTTCCCGGCAACACCCAACATATCGCGTGAACCGAATACTATCTCACGATCGCGAAATATTTGCCCAAAACGCTAGCTTAGCTTACGGCGGGGAAAAAAAGGATAAAAGTCGGGTTGGGATGATTTCATCGTTTTATTTTTAGTGTGACTGTAATGAAAAATCTCCGTTGGTGGATGATTTTTTTTATTATTATTTCGGTTGTATAGGCTTCGAATTCAGCAAAGCATTGCAAAGAATTAAAAATTAAACAAAATATCTGCGCTCGAAACGAGCAGACGGTTCTCTGTGGCCATCAACGAATGAGTTGATCCATAAAGGATACATCGCAAGGATATGATGCTGTCCGCTAATCCAACCGAGCAATCTAACGAGAAACATGTGATAAGTGGTAAATGTTGGTTCAGACACCTTTGGGGATAAGCAGTGCAAATCAAGCATTGATTGAATGTTTCATTTGAAAAATGATGAAACACAGAGAACAATGAACAAACAGTGGCGTCTATGAAAGACTGTGATATTTGAAAATGTTTAATAAATTGTTATTTACGCTTATTTTGAATATATTTTTACATGAGTTACAATAACAAAAGTGTGCCGTAGATATATTGTATTTTTAAATTGTTTATTTATGACCATCAAGTTTGACTCGAGGATCCCACCATGCGACGGTTTTCTTAAATCAAAAATTTAAATACCAAAAAAATGGAAACATGTGATGATTTTCGTTATTGAATGAGTCGTCTCGAAACCGGTGGGCGAGCTTCCGTGGCCAATTTGCCATGGAGCCGGGAAATAAAACAACCGGCAGATTAGTCGGATAGACGCCGATGTTTACGTTTGTCTGATGAGAAAATGGAAAATCCGCGAAAATTCCATTTGACGCGCGTTCGGTTGCACCGCATGATGGGAGTGGGATGTTTTCGTTTTATTCCCATTCGGTTACGGTGCCTGGTCCTTTCGTGTTGTCTTCACATTCCATTACAGTGCAGGGGCAATGACGGATAGCATTAATCGTTGAGCAAAGGGATGAAAAGGTCGTGTCTGATTAAGAGATCGTGTGATTTGAATTGTGGCCAGACCTATCTGAATGGGGCGTACAATAGGAAGTAGAAAAAAAATGCACAAACACACACACACACAGACGTATACAAAACTTGCTGAAATTGCTTTCTATTTCAATCGTACCAGCGATGGTGGGTATGGTTGCAGCAAGAACGACTTCGTAAATGGGATAGTAGCGGTAGTACCGTTTGTTCTGCTCGCGAGTGATTGTTTCCTGAGACCAAATGTTTCCATTTTGGCATCTCTTTTTCTTATTCTACATGTGGAACTATGGTTCTATGTTAGGATATGCTACAGTGTTGTGAAAATGAATAAAAAAAAAATCACCGCTTGAAGCACTATGAGCTGAACAGACTTGCAACGTGATGTTTCTTTCCATAATTTTTTGGAAATTCTTTCGCTTTTTGCGATTCACTTCCCTTGTAAGTTTTATATATTTAATACAGCAAAAGAAAAAAGTTTTACCGAATACAAATGCAAAATATTATATGAACGAAACATATGTAACTATATCACTTCAACGTGTTGTAGATCTTTTTTCATTTGTTTCAATAAAATAAAAGTTATTTTTACATTTGCTACTTGAACGAATCTCGCGATAGCTAATAAGCAATTGTAGGTCAAGCAAAAGGCAGTCTTAATACAGCTGACGTGGGAACAGTGTCGAATGAGGCTAATGAGCTTATATTTTTACCAGGGAAAATGTCACTCATGTGAGCCTTGTGTTCACTTTATCCCTGAAAATTCGTTTGCGTACGGTAAAAGGAAGAAACCAAAAACCAGGATCCAACCAACTAGCGATACTTCCGTGTGGTGGTTTTGATTTATGCACTTTTCGGTGGTTTTTCACACCCTGGCTTCATCATAATTGTTTGGATCTGTTCGGTCAACATGGTTGATGAAAACACATTGTCAGTTAAGCTAGCATTTCGGTGAAAGGAATGAGTAACAGAGAATAATGTGATATGTATGTGTAGATAAGGAAAATTTTGTTTTGCATTTGCCGCGTGGCAGCAAATAAGAGAAAATAATTAATTTATTTTTCAAGCAAAATTGATATTGGGGATGAAATATTGTTGCACCAAAAAGCAAAAAATCAAACAAAGAATAAAAAAAAGTGGCGATGAAACCTCTCGACGAGGCCAATGCACGCTAATGGAAATGGAACATTAAGTAAAATTTGTTTTTAATGAATTTTAAATCAATTTTAACGAAATTAGCTTCAACCACACGGGTGACTGGTTGGGTAAGCAGCACCGGCATAACCGGTTAAGCGCTTTTGTCCGTGGCCGTGGCAATCCTGTTTCGGTACATCCCCCGGGAGTATACTCGGAGAAAGGATTGTAATGCAGTTAAACAACATAATAATAAAAAAAGTCAGTCCGAAAGTTTCTCTGCATTCCAAAAACCACGCTGGCCACGCTAAAACAGTGGCTTCCGCTGACAGTGGTACAATGTCGGTGCAAGTTCGGGGTGGTCAAGCTGTATGGACAAATCCTTCGCGACAAGCATTAAGTTGGGCCCAGTGTTCACTTCAGCCGTTCGCCAGGGTCGGTTTCGGATGGAATTAATTAAATAATTACGTTCGTCAGTGAAAAATCAGGTCCGACCAACAGTCCGAGAGCAGGTTGACCATTGTTTGGCAGTAGATTTGTAGTAGAATTTAAAATGTGTTGATNAAGGAATGAGTAACAGAGAATAATGTGATATGTATGTGTAGATAAGGAAAATTTTGTTATGTATTCGCCGCGTGGCAGCAAATAAGAGAAAATAATTAATTTATTTTTCAAGCAAAACTGATATTGGGGATGAAATATTGTTGCACCAAAAAGCAAAAAATCAAACAAAGAATGAAAAAAGTAGCGATGAAACCTCTCGACGATGCCAATGCACGCTAATGGAAATGGAACATTAAGTAAAATTTGTTTTTTATGAATTTTAAATCAATTTTAACGAAATTAGCTTCAACCACACGGGTGACTGGTTGGGTAAGCAGCACCGG
The DNA here is from genome assembly GCA_018908115.1 of Anopheles rivulorum. NCBI lineage: Eukaryota > Metazoa > Arthropoda > Insecta > Diptera > Culicidae > Anopheles > Anopheles rivulorum. Next base: position 430,701 of record STHB01000005.1, read on the forward strand.
CATAACCGGTTAAGCGCTTTTGTCCGTGGCCGTGGCAATCCTGTTTCGGTACATCCCCCGGGAGTATACTCGGAGAAAGGATTGTAATGCAGTTAAACAACATAATAATAAAAAAAGTCAGTCCGAAAGTTTCTCTGCATTCCAAAAACCACGCTGGCCACGCTAAAACAGTGGCTTCCGCTGACAGTGGTACAATGTCGGTGCAAGTTCGGGGTGGTCAAGCTGTATGGACAAATCCTTCGCGACAAGCATTAAGTTGGGCCCAGTGTTCACTTCAGCCGTTCGCCAGGGTCGGTTTCGGATGGAATTAATTAAATAATTACGTTCGTCAGTGAAAAATCAGGTCCGACCAACAGTCCGAGAGCAGGTTGACCATTGTTTGGCAGTAGATTTGTAGTAGAATTTAAAATGTGTTGATATTTTTTGTTGTTGTTCTGTTTTTGTGCATTGTAAATGTACAGCAATGTAAGGAAGTTGGGCGGTAAGAGAACTGACCTTTGAATCGGCATAAAATGAAACCAGAAGTGTTTGTCCCAACTTTCTACCAGTTTATGGTTTGCGCCATAATACGCCGTCATGGATCAGCTTCAGAAGTTCAGGGTTTTTTTTTCTCGGTTGCTATCATCGCATGTCCAGCGTGTTGTTTGGTGCGAATAAAAACTTAATTTGCAAAGTAATTATTAGAGCTGTTTAATGCTGTAGCTGTGGCCATTACTTTGCCGGTAGGACTTCATTGTGGTGACAGCGGAGAGTTATGGACGCTATTCGCCGCTAGTTGGAAGTTTAACTTTCCAGGCATATTATTTAATTATACAAATGAAGTCAACAGCAAGGTAATGTAGATGTGTATTTGCGGTATGCAATAATCTCTTGTTTTAATTTTACTGCTGAAATGAAGTAACTAATGAAGATTATTATAGGCAATACAATTTAGATAATTTTGAAAAAAAGAATTGGTTTAATAAGCATTTCAGATTGACAAATATGTTGGTCAACTTATTGAATAAAAATAACATCCAAAGAACTAATGAGTCTTATCAGAATATTCAATTTTTTCGTACCATGGAGTATGCAGGTAAACTTTCCCTTGCATAAATTGGCATTTTTCTCCCCCAAAAAACAGAGAAAAAAAATCAAAAGAAAAAGGTTTATTTTTTCTCCAGGTCGTACTTCTAAGTAACAAAGAAAAAAAGAAACGGTTCGTGTCTATGAATTAATTTCAGTTTATTTTCAAATACGAGGGACTCTAAAGTACTTCACGCCAATATCAAAAAAAGTAATAACACAGCAATGTCTCCCACAGTAGCAAGGTGGTGATGACAAAATATCAATCAACCAAACAGAGAGATGAAAGTGTCGCCGTTTGCCACCCTCCTAGTTGCCCATCTTCCTCCACCCCAACTTCTCTTTCTATTTTGAAGTGCTAGATTTTTCCATACCGAGGCAAGTGTTTCAGTGAGCAAGCATCATTATTATCACCATTTTTTGTGCTCCGTACCACGTCCATGGAACATTTTTAAGTAGATTGAGTCTTACGAAACGAAAGTCCCTTTCGGTAGCGGCTATCGATCAAAAAGGGAGATGGAAAATTGGTGGTGTAGGTTGCGAAGAAAACAAAAAAAAATGGGCCATATCAATGAGGCTCCGGTTGGCTGCATGTTTTGTCAATTTACTGTCCACAGTTTTCCGTCTAACAGTTTGATGCTCTTTGATATGCTGTTCGGAGTTTTGGGTGTTTAATATATTGTTTTTTTTTGTTGTCGTGCTGTTTTGACGGATTTGTTTGTTTGTTTGTCGTTTCTTTGATTTTACTCGTGCTTTGATGGTAAGACGGTCGTTTTTCTTTAATATTAGCGTTTGTATAGGGAAAAAAAGCGTTGTTCGGTAAGAAACACATTGTCCGTGACAGATTTGGTTATGGGAAAATAAATTATGTTACAGTGGGTGTTTAGTACTTGGTGGTAGGGAAGATTCGTGAGGTGAACCGTGGGTGTGTTCAATTGAAGGAGAAAGTGTTTTTTTTTTGTTTAGTTGAGCACCAATTTTTGTTTCCGTTATTTTTACCCTTTCGAAAGACACGTGTGCTCCGAGCGTTAGATTGAGTTCGAAATTGTGGCACTAGTTGCGCATGTAAAAACTCACGTTGTAAGCTTCTGTGTCGAGAACCGTCATCCACTTGAGAAATCTTTTAAAACAAAAAAAAAACAATGGCTAGTTCAAGAATCTCTTCCCAAAGCTTCTTGGACGTGATTGACGTGACGTTTTGAGAATTGGTACTCCGTACATCCGGGAGTGTGACATTTCTGCAGGCGGGTCAGATTTGATATAATGCAGTAAGCAATTCACCAAGAGGTCGTTGGAGTACAAGATGTGTATGCTACCGTTGTGTTGTACAGTGAAATGTTGGAAAATAAAAATATTTTTTATTTCAGTTGAGGGCATCAAACACGCATTCGCCAAGGTAATTGTGAAATAGTCAGTAATTCAGGTAATCTTTCAGACAGGAATAGAGTAAATGATTGCAGTAGTGTAGCTAATACGTATTTCTTAGAATTAATTTCATACGGAATTTTCGTAGTTTGAGTACGTTTTACTGCACTCATAAACATGGCAACATTATACCGTAGCAGTGTACCATAATCGTAATGTTGTCATAATATTATTTTCTAGTTCCGTCAATCGGTGACTGTTAAACAATTTCCGTATAAACTTCACTCCCATAAACTCCACCCCGTTTATGGCTTTTTGTTCATAAATAATTCAAACACTTGGTCGCTTAATGTGATGAGATCTTGGCGACCGAAATTTAACTATTGTCCGTTTGCGACTCGGAATCGGAACATATGCACTGATTATTTCTGTGTTTGGTGCCTCAGCGCGTAGGTAATGATAAGGATTCGACAGCAGCGCAGGTAGCATTAAGCAGCGGGAAAAACAATTCCTTTCGTCATCCCTGTGCGGTGATGAAATGCCCGCTAGGGAGTCGTACGGTTATATATTATCGTGGCACGTGTAGAAATTTACGAGTTCCAGGAAAACTGTTCCACCGGTGGCCACACCAAACACGGCGTGCGTGCATGTCAGAAACTTTAGGGACCGAGAGTTCCATACCCAAGAAAAAAAAAGAGTAAAATCGAATTCATTAACCTGCTCCGTTGCAGTAAGCTGGCATCGTGGTTGCCGGTATCCTGAACCGGTTGCTTGCAAGAATATCAACCGGCGCGGTTGACGGTTTTATTGCAACTAATAAAACTTTCCTTCCTTTCAACAACACGGAGCCATCATCATCATCGTGCTCAGTGATAGGGCGCTCAAGATCTCTCTGGCACTGGCACCCGGAGATCGGGGTTTGGACTCTGTGTGTGTTGGGGAGCATTTTGGGGGAGCAAAACTTCTTATGCCACGCTCGTCACGCATCGGTTCCGACGGAGGTCATAAAACTGTCTCATCTGTTTTCATTCCCGGTACCGGGACGGCGCAACAGAGTGGCTGGCTGGTACGGTGGCCGGTGAGTGAAAAGTGCAGAAACGAGGAATCGCAGTATGTTTTGCGAAAAGTGAAATTTATTGCAAAATGCGCCGAGCCGAGCCATATACCAGCAGACGACGGGTGTGTGTGTGTGTGGACACGGAAGCGCAGGAGCACATTTGAAAGATGTGTTTTATTTTATCCTAGTGTTGGCCTAGTTGCCGGCGGGTGGTTCCTAATTTCTAATGGCAGTCTTAAATCTGCATTGCTTGCGTGCATCGTTTTTTTGGACCCTGGTTGCCATTACCGTACCGTTTCGATCATGAGGGTTGATGATGGCGATGATGATGGTGGATAGAGAGAGAGAGTGGCGTTGGATGTTGGATAGTGGATTGCTGCATAGTGGCCATTAAGTGTAATTCTCCCTGCTTCTTCTGCTGATGACCAGAATTAATCATACCATGGTGCGGCGACGGGCCACCACGGTACCAGATGAAGCAATACAGGGACAGGCAGGGATGTGTCTGTTTCGATGCTCATGCCGAAGGAATGTTGTGTGTAGTCTTGTGCCGCCACTCGCATAATGCTCATTAATACCGACAGATTGTATTTTTTGTTTCGTATTCGGAATAAAAACCCGCAACTAGCAAGACGTAATTTCACTTTATGAAGCTCCAAACGCTCTACATAGTAATGATTACCGGCGTTTCCCGGGCACGCCCGCCACCGCGTGCACTCCCCGTCGTCGCTTTTGGCGTCGGGAAAGACATTAATTATAGGACTTGTTCTAATTGAATCAGTTCAGGTTTTACTACGGGCACGCAATGTCGTGCCAATGCAACGGCCTTTTAGTTGGCGCGTGTGTACGTGTTGGGTACACATTGCCACAAAACCCGACATGTGCGCGCCCTGGTCATGCAGTGAAATAAAAATAGTACCTTAATTACACTTTCAACAAAATGAGAAAATCTGCTCAAATATTCTGTTCCACTTGTTTCGTACTATCGTGTTTCGTACGGAATCGTGGAAGTGTGCACACGGGCGAGTTGTCGTTGTCCGTTGTAAGCACACTCAATGCTCGTATTTTATTCGCTTAAAGATGTTTTAATTGGACAGCATATTGATGGCTTTTCGAATGCAATAAGAACTGGGGGTAGTTTAAAGTTTGTGTATAATTTACAACCCAACAGCTACTTTCATAAATGTTTATGGACGCTTCTGTCATCAAAGTCATGATGAGCAATGATGTTAGGCTTTAAATCATTTTAAAGTTTGTTAAAATTAGTCGGCAATAGCCGCACTATATATTCTTGGTGATTTGGTTGATATACCTGTCGAATTCCTGACGAACTTTATTATCAACAAATGTCCTGGGTAATTCTTGGGATGAATATAATGCAGGTAGATTTTTCCGGTTATTCATCCGGATATTCATGTTGAATGTCTTCAACATTCAATATCTGACGAAAAAAGCTTTTAGTTCTTCGTCTAGTTACGAAGATTGAACCATGCAAATTTCAGATTTTTGAGCAGGTGCTTTAAATATCTAAATAACATCGAAACGACTCTATTGCTAACGATTTGTTCATGATTTAACTGTATGTGTTTTTTGCACCAACCATTAGTGAAAGAAGCATTTTCTGCTTCTTTATGCTTGCAATGAATAGCGTTGTTACGCTGGACTATGATACACTTGCCAACTTTATGTTTATCGCGCGTAAAAAAAGGGTTTGCCGGAAGTGCAACAAAAGGGTAGTGTAGTAGCCTGAGGACAGCCGTTTATTTTTTGTTTTCTCGCATCGATGATAGTGTCTACCGTTTTTGTCACTTTCCGGTACCGTCCCAGAAGAATTGTCGCCTGACATCCTCAGTCAGCGAGCCGCCGTGCTGCAGCGAATGCCCGGGACGGATGGTGTACAATTTCCAAAACAACGCGATGTGGTGGTGGTGCCAACCCCGGGTCGGGCTGTTGTTGGTAAGCAGATTTTTTATTTTCGTCACACCCGAGACATCGCACGCTCTCGCACACGCTTCCTTCTGTGTACGTTAGTGACGGAAAAATGCTTCACCGTGCGCGAAAATCGTGTGTAGCTGTTACTATGATGGTTTTTTTTGTTGTTGTATGTATCGCGCTTTTTTATAGTTCTCTACTCACACTCATCACTTTCGATGCGGACGATGTTGTTTGGAAACAAGTTCTTACCTATTTGTTTTTCCACTCGATTCGAATTACCTCGTACAGCCGGCGGGCGGGCAGCAAACTCACACACACTGCCATTCTGTGCCGGTTCGGTGGGCGTATGTGATGTGGGTGTGGGAAGACTCCCAAACTGTGTGTATATTTTTTCACTCTCGTTGTTGCATTTCGGTGGGCGTACAGTGTGACAGCATTATTTCGCATGTGGCCGAGCGTTTTTGATAGCGCACTTCGGTACGAGGAGAGCTACGAGATAACGAGAGGAGACAAAGAAAAACGAGAAAGAAAATGAAATAACTATGAACGATGTTGTTATGTACATCTCGCGAGCCGCTTCGCGTCCGAACCTTACGAATGTCCTTTCGCAAACGTGGCAACATCGAATGTCTCCCCCTTGCACTCACGTGTGTGTGTGTGTGCGCCACGCAATCCTGTGGAAGTGTCTCTTCGGTGATGGAGTAGGAGTTGAACTGGACTGGAATGACGTTTACGGATGGGAATGATTGAATTTTCCGGCGTTCGTCCTGTCCGGTCGGATTCTCGCAATTGGATCCGGCAGTGAAAAGGAATCATCAAAGATAGATAAAGGAAAGGAGAAAGCAGTACGGCAGCGTATGTGTGCGGCTGTGGGTGTATGTGTTTGGTGGGTGAGTGAAGGAAGCGACAGTTTATCGAATGTTTATTGAAATCGATTTTTCCTTCGCTCGCCCGCCTAGGGTGGACTTGTTTTCATTCGTGTGGGTCATTTTTCTTCCCCGCGAACGAGGGACGTACAATAACTGAAAAAAGAAAGGAAAAACGTGAAAAATACACATGCACAAACGCAGGCACAAACGGCCCTGTGAGAACCAGCGAATGGAGAGTGTTTAAAGGTGTAATTTTAAAGCATCCTTTGTGTGTGCGCGGCATTCTGGCATGTGTCTGTGAGTTTGGATGTGAATATCGAGTATGTTGAACAATGTGAGCCTGTGAAGCACAGGCGTTACGGAATGGGGGATGGCAACTCCCTTTGAGGATGGTATCTGAGGCGACATGAAAAAAAAAAATCTCAATCTACAAGACTGCAGAGCAGCGAGTTCATTGTTGTCGGGCGAGCCACGATGATGATGTTGATGACAAACAATGTCCAATTGTACCTTTATCTCAACATGCTCTATAGATGGTAGGAGAATAGGGAATCGACCCCACTGCTACCATTGCCCACGATGTAACCGCACGGCGCACAGACCAGACGAAGCATACGAAAATTGGTAAAAGTAAAACATGTTTTCGCAAACAATGAAAAGAAAATTGAATGTTTGTTTGATGTATGAAACATGGTGCTTTTCCCTTTGCTACAGCAGCTGCACGGGGTGGGTGCGTAACAGACAAAACCAACGCCGAGCGGTTGCAAATTGCATTTGCCGCGTTATTTATCTAATTTTGTGTAACAAAGATTTAAAAATCACGGAGTTTTGCTGTTTTTTTTGGGAAAAGGTGATGGTTTTATTGCTTTACGTGTACCCGTCGTATGGTTCTGTTTGACTTTGAATTGTTAACCCTTTCATAACGTTATCCAATTCAGAAGATAAACGGGAGGGAAGGATCCCAAGAAAATATAAGGATTGTTTGGAGGAAATTATAATGCAATTTAGGTTTGGAGTGTGATTGTTAAAGACAATAATTCAATTTGTATCGTGCGCACCAGTAATCAACAAACTTTTGTATGTAAATAATCTGATCTGAATAATAATCCTGAAATATAATTTTTAAGAAAAGGTTATACAAATATTACTCTGGTATAAAACAATTTAGACATTTGTATTCAAGAGTTTCGCTTAAAACTATCTCTGGACATTAGATGTCAAAAATAGGACTGTTGAATTGAATCGTGTACATCGGTAGAATCTCAGCGAAATGGCTAAATGATAAATAAAACATAAAAATTAGTTATTAGCTTGCGTGGGATGTTGAAACCCTCATTTTCACGGTTACGATCCATTGGTAGGTTGCGATGGAGTGAGGGCCGTGAATGTATCCTACACAGATGATGGAATTGTTTGCAAGACATCTCCAGACGAGGCAGAAGAGAACGAGGGTCGTGTGCTATTTAATATCTCATCGTAAATAGTTTATTACGGAAAAATAATTCCCCACACATGACTTCCACATCACCGTAAGTCTCACATGCTTTCTCCCTCGAAGATTTGTCGACCAGGATAAGATAGCGATGTTTGACCACGGTATTGCTGAGATGCTCCATATGTTGCAGTGTTGTTTATGGAAGGCAGCTTTTTTTTCTTGGGGGTCATAGGTTAGCATACTACACTTTTTCTTCTACTTTGCTCATAACTTATGAAGAATTAATCCTGGCAAGATTTCCATTCCAGGGAGAAAGGTCTGTACGCTTTCTCTGTGATTATTTTAGGCAAACATATTTAGCTTCTTGTACAATTTTTTAATATAATTCTAGTTATAATAAGAGGAATGTAGGATGTAGGCAGTGTTTTCAATTCTCTTAAGTCTCTGATAAATTAAAAATAGTTTTTGTTTTGGGTAGAAATAAACTAAACTAGCTAAAATGTTCTTAAACTTTTCTTTAGTTAGCATCGATATTTATGCATGCTGCCTGGTTGGGCTGTCGTAGGTATAAAATGGAATTATCCTGCATCGGACATGTGTTGCTACAGCTTTCCACTGTCGTGCGTTGTAATCGTCCCTCCGGTAGGCAAGGTGATCGCCTTTGCCTGCCCTGTAACATATTGCCGCAGTGGAACATCAAAAGAATAAAGATTAGAATTATGAAGTTAATAATGTTTCCCCATGCATTCATATTACGACCGTCTACGATGTGCCAGACGACGAGCATTAGGGCCATCTGTGAGACTTCCCATGGGTTGTGAGGATCATTATGGCCATTCATGCTTCCGAAGACCTGCACCTTCCTCCACAAGGTAGCATAATTGTAGTTTCTACCAGGAACAAAGTTTGTGCACACTGGCACCTTTCCTGTAGGTTGGCTGTGTAGGTTGCATTTCTTCCATTGCGCAGGACATTATCAGATCAAAGTGAATATTTAAAAGTTCATCGAAGACTTGAGGGAATCAGATAATGGCATTGAGAATAGCTCATTCACAGTATTTCGATATTAGTTTATTTTGCCGATCCTGGAAAGGTCTGGAATCCTTTGGGATCTACAAATGAAACTTTCTTGATGAGATATGAACGTTTTGAGAAGAAAAGTGTAATAGTTTGTTTGCAACATACGTTTATGATTTAATATCGTCCATATTTGGATTGCTTACTAGAGCAGTACTAGAATATAGTTTAATATCTGAAGTCCTTATATCCATGTTACACGGCATCACAAAAAACTTGAACAAAGTGCGATACCTAGCAACAATTTACTCGCAAGTATTTTGTTCTGACTACTGACGAAAACGATAGTAATTATTCCGTCGCTCTGTGTGGGTTTTCCAGTAAATGGATCATTAATTTCTAAATGTTTGTTCAAATTGATTAAGCCCGTTTGCAGGTCCTTTAGGAATCATCAACACATTTCATTTCGCTGAGCCATAGAGACCATTCACAATACCATTCATGTATTAGATTTGTACAGGGAAAATGGTTACCCCTTTACCCAGGTATACGGCAACATTCGCGTACCGATCGGCAAAAGGACGGAACATCGACTTCTGGTCCATCGCCCCGAAGCGAGCGAAACAAACGCAACGCATGCCAACGGATAGCTCAATTAAACATGCATGAGCACAACATAAACAGCTAACTGCTCAAATTAAAAACCCTCCTTAGTGGCGTTCGTAATGTTGCTAAAACGCCTGTTTTTGACCTTTTTTTTCTCACCGCCCCAGGCACGGTCGGATTCGGAATGATTCCTTGCTGCCGCGATCTCTGGTCGCAGCCGGCCAATCTGCAACTGATGGTAGGCGACCACTCTAGGCGATTTGACCATTAGAAGTGGAATGTTTTCAGTACAGCGGTGGGAAGAAATGTGAAACGGCGCTTCAAATGTTTGCTTGTTGATTAATTCCATATTTTTAAAATGTAGTCCCAGCCTGACGTCCGACGGTTCGGACGGTGTTTAAATTTCTAAATCTTTCACCATACTGAGCAGGCTCGGGGCACCATTCGGACACGGTCACGGGGATGGTGCGAAATCCATTGAGAAATGAAAGTAAAAGAATTTCTTGCCTCGGCGAGTGTTGTGGATTCATGGGCCCAGTGTGGGTGAGTTTACTATAAAGTAGAAAAAAAGGGAACGATTTTGTTTTATGCTTCAAATTATGCCGGAGCATATGTGCAAAAATAAATAACCCTCGCCAAACACTCTTCGTCGGTGTCCACATCTTCGTCGGCGAACCCTCGCATAACATAACATAGCTGCTAAAGGGTTGCTCAGTGCTTTTCGTTTGTATCAAAGGGTCCAATACCGTACCGAGGATAATATAGCATCATCGTTTGACAGCGCAATATCGCAAACCATTTTCTCAATTTTTCCCCAGAGAAACGTGCGTCAGCTTTTGGGACACGGAATCGAGTGTTTGGTAAGACAATTTTTAAGGCACTCTAGTGGAAAATGGCAATTTCATGGACAAACGAGCATGAGCGATTTCTGTTTTAGCAGAGCAATTCGATTTGTTAGCTAAAATTACAGTTTTAAAACCGGTTGAGCGTTAGTATTGTGTCAGTTTGCAAACAAACAATAGTTGCGGATGAACATTTCACGAGGAATTTAATAAAATGTAATGATCTTGTTCGGGATGACTTATTTACCGTGTATCGATTTAATAAAGGTTAATGATTACTCAGCGCGAAACGTTCACGTCTGTTGATTGTTGTGGATGAGCACCGGGCGGATATGTTACCCAGCAAATGTTTCGACTATATTGTCTGTGTAAAAGCAATCAACGTAATTTAGCTTATCGGGGAATTCATATCTTAATTGAACCCTTTAATGCGTACCTTGACATACCGTGATATGCGCTATTTTGTGCCCAGCTGGCAAGGAAGGGCCGGATATGAAACCAATAAAGGATAGGAATAACCACATACGTGTGAGCGTTTGAAGTTGGTGCTTCCGAATGGCTGCGAATGGCAGCTCTCAGGATATTTCCCATTTGTTCCGTGCGCCATTTTCTCGGAACGTTTTGCGGGCAGTGCTTGCATGGGAACGGGCCGGCAGAACATTGGCACGCGGGGGCGGAAGAGATAAATTGGCCGAGAATGTGTGTGTGTGTGTGCGCATCCTGCGGTGGCTGGGTGGCTACAGGGCACCCTCGTGGGGCAGCGTGAGTGGAAATTGAATTGAAAACTTTTATCACGGGTCAACTACAGCACTACAGTATTTTACTGACAGCACCGGAAGCGTTTGTCTCGCAAATAGCGCCTCATGGAGTATGAAGCACATGCAGCACACGGGTATGCAACCCGCCGTGTGCACCAAAAGAATGGCGTCGGAAAAATACAGTTTTGAATCGGTTGTTTTGTGTGTGTGCGTTGTCGAGTTGGTTAGGATAGTGGCCGTGGGCTTTTGGGTGCGGTATGTGGCATGAGCATTTATTTACCGTGAGCCTGTTGCCTGGGTGGTACTGGCGATAAAATTAGTATTGTTTGCAGGTATTAGGAGATTTTCTATGTAGTGGTATGCGGTGATACCATTTCGAATTATTTTTCGTTTTTTTTAATTAAGAAATCTTACAATGAAAAACATTTGTGAATACATTTGTGTCTTATATGCTCTTTATAATTTGTTTTGCTCGAAATGTTTATATTGTGTAAATTATAACGCTTTGGATCGGTCAGTGTAAACGCACGTACGTCAAACTCGTCGATCGCATGACGTAAACGGGTTGAGAGCCAACGGGCTAGCAGTAAATAAAAAATCAGTTGCGAACAATCCGAGGTTTAGGCTTTCCATTACAAAAATTGTTTTTTGAGAAAACCCGTATTCTACACTACAGCTTACTTGTGATTAACAGACACGTGTTAAGCTACAATGTGCTTAAATTTCAAAAGGACATCGAAATGAAAAGGAACGAAACGTGTAGCGTTAAATGATCATGCTGTGTAATGCTCCATGCGCTAAATAGTGAAAGAATACACAGAAAACATGCGCATATAGCAATCGATTTAAAAAAAAATCCTTCAATGAGATTAAGAGGTACATCCAGCGAGGTATAAAAATTTTTTGTCAATCTTTTTTGTTCATCCAACCAACTGCATGGAGCCTGAAACGCGCTAATGATAACGACATCGTGCGCTATGTTTTCCAACAAAATAAAATAAAAAATGTAGTGTTACGAACGAAAATGCGGATGCGATCCTTTTCGGCGTATCGGGTGCGACATTGCTGTCACATGAAAAATTTGGTTCGAAATTAAGCGCACATGTGATTGTGCATTACACTTGGCCCTGGCCGCGTACGGAAGTAGATCACGTGTGCCATTAATATATGTGTTTTTTTACGTTTTTTTATCAATCTCTGCACACCGAACAGTGAAGTATCATCGTTCGTGTTCGTCGGTTGTTCTTTTGTTCCTATCAGTTTTCACTTGATTTTTTTTCCGTAACCGATTTCGCTGCCGTGACTGATCCGTTCTGTTTAACGGCGCTACGCAGGAAGACAGGTAGAAATGTCCTTTTTCTTTTTGCATCAGCTCACTGCCGGGGTTAACTGATAGATTAAGCGAGCTGAATCTGTATTCGTATGTGCCGTAAACGTGTGGAGTCGGTGTTTTTGAACGGCATACAGCCAGGATTTAAAATAGCTTTAATGCGTAAGAGCAAAACAGTCAATTGCTAGAAATTTGGTGAGTGAAATGCAACGCTTAAGTGGCAAGTTTGTTAAAAAACCGATCTCGATTTCTTTTCGTTGTTGTTTAATTTGACATTCATTTGTCCTGACTGTTTCAAAAATGGTTTGTAACAACTAAAAATAAAAAAGATTATTCTACATAATTTAATTCGTCCCATGATTTTACTCTTAAAAAAACATATTATATTTCGGAACTAAAGTTCGCTCGTTCGAGCATGGAAGTGGTTTGAAAGGCTTTAATCAAACGACCAGACAAGCCGAAATTTACACGGCCTTAGCTTCAGTCCAGTTTGCATGCTTTTCAAATGTGTTGTGCGACTAAACATTGTATTATTCAGCGCAAATCGACTGTACCGGCAGCGCGCAGAAGACCGTAAAAAAAGTATAAACTCATCACCTAAAAGCAAAATAATGGTACGCGTCGACCAGCGCGCACCGAACGCTTCGCGTTCCATCAATATGCGTTCCATTGGCACACGAATCCCTGTCACCGGGCAGAGGCGGCTCACCATCCCGATAGGTCTATTTTTATTTTTTATTTTTTGCCGGCACCATCCGGGACAGGGTTGATAAGGATGTAAATATGGGGGGGACCCAACTACGGTACGGCATGTTTTGCAAAATTGGCCCCCTTTCGAATGGGATGATGGTGCGTGGTAGCCTAGGCGAACACATCCTCCAGCCCTGTCGGCTGTGGAGGTACTGGAGAATAGAGAAGTTTAATAAAAAACCAAAAACCAAAAATAAACCAAAAAAACGAAGCAAAATAAACAGAATGGTGTCCAGAGTCGGCCAGCTCGGGTTGCGATGGGCTCGACCGATGGCCGGCACGAATAACGGATGTATGCGCTAATGGGAGACAGAACTCCTTTGGGACAATGTCCGTCGGTTTCGTTTTATCAGCCGGCCCAAAGTCTGCCGCGTACCATCGACAGCGTTTGCTACTGGCCTCTGTTGATGTTGCTTCCTATCCTATTTGAGATAGTGCGTGTGTATGTGTGTGTTTGTGTCGAAAATGCTGCCCGTCGAAAATGGGGAAAGGTGTTTCGTTATCATTTCTTCTACGTTTTTTTTAACGATATTATTTCGGACATCAGCGCTGTGGCACAAAGCATCTCGTTAGTGAAACAAAGCGTGTTCAATGAAAACACGGTTCCGAAAATCCTTTTTTATCCCCGAGTTGCTGCTGACCGTGGATGGGTGAATGGGCGGTATGCTGGGGTGAGGTTTTCCGAGGGAAATTTGCTGGAAAAATCATCCATTTCTCGTTCGTTAGACAGCGGCCTCCTCACCCCCGTTTGCCCGCCGTGTTGTCCCGCCAGTATCCCGCTGGGATTCCCGTTTGGTGGCGGCTCGGCCCCGAGCCTGAACGGCGACTCCGATTCAGGTTCGCTTGTTTCTTTTTCTGCTCGCAGTACTGGCGGCGGGGGCCAATTTTCGCCCGGCACCAGGCAGGAGAAGGTTTAATGCCGAAATTTATATGAGAAAATTTGTTTCGCTCGATAAGCACGCGCGTTGTTACGTTGTTGTTACAGGTGAGGTCTACTACTGCTTCCAAAGCAGTTGAGGTTCGCTTCTTTCAGCGCACGGTGACGGTGGTTTGGGGTGAAGTTTTTCGGACCTCGTCATGAGTTTTTTTTTCCTCTGTTTAGACTGATACCAACATTTGAAAAGATCACCGTGTGGGAGGAGATACATTTGAGAATCGACAGATCTACAAGGCACCGGTGGATGATAAGGCACATGAGGGGGGGTAGTGTGGAAATGATCGGGTAGATGTTGGCCCATGCACCCCTACCGGCCTGGGGGTTAAAGAAAGGGTTGAGTATCGATGGGGGGTAGCTAGTTGGTTAGCCAAATTGGGTAACGGTTGCGTCCGGTTCAGCTGTTGGTTAAGGGATAGGCACGAATGAAAGGATAACAAAGGTTTGACAAGAGCAAGAAAAGAGTTGTTCGTTTGTTTGTTGCTATCTTCCGGAAAGGATTTTGTTCCATTCAACACAAAGTTGAAAAATAATTAATGATAGTCTGTCTAACGTTTGGTACCAATCGATAATCGACCTACGCAAATTTCTGTACATATTTAAATTTCTTTCTTGCAATAGCTTTAATTGGAGATATATTTAGCACATGTACATCTCATTGGTCATTCAAACATATATTTATTACATGCTTCGATAGTATATATCAACAATGTATACAACTGACCATTTCTGCAGTTTTGCATGATTTAATAAAACACCAACGAATGTGGAAACAGTGAAAGTGAAGCAGAATAATAAAAGCAATAATATCTGGCTATGGCCCATTTACTTTAATTCAAACGGCCTTGCCTTGTACGCTAAACAAAATCGGTAGCATTTGCGTGAAAAATGGAAGTAAATTCAGGCACGTTTCCGTCGTTTCCAATCTGTTGCCCGTGCCTGGATTGGAGGGATTATTTTCCGGAAAAATCACAACCTCATTTTACCAACGCTAAGCCCAAATTGAAAACGACGTCCGATGTAATTGAACATTGATGATTTTTTTTCTTCTGTATGTGTGTGTGCATTTTCGTGTTTAGGATTCGGGAAAATGGCTCAATTTTTTGCATTTCTTTTTCTTTGCAACTTTAGAGTAGCGCATTCAAGGCACGTTTTGTATGCGTGAGATGTTTTATGGATAGCTTATTTGTTAACATTTTGGCATTCGAATTTAAAGCTGCTGGAAATGTGCTTTTAATACGGTTTTGTGTATGTGTGTGAGTTGTAATTAGCATGTCAAAGCTATTTCAACAATCGAACTGGTTGGAATAATTATCGATGGTTGTTGATGAGTTTCTGGGTGATTTAGCTGTGTTAATATTGTATTATTGTTCTGGAGTATTGTAATCATCAATTTCTGGGACTAAGTAGAAATCACAACAATTGCAATTTTTGTCCTGTTGTTTTGTTGGACGAATAGTCTGTCAACTTTAATGCATGATATTCTTCAGAATGAAGTTGAAGACGATAAGGCTATTGGATAGGTTTGAAGGATAGATCTTTTTTTCTTTCTTATTTGTTTGTTGGAACTTTAAATCCTCGTGAATCCTTACATCACAGACTAGCATGTCGTTGGGCGTCGTAAGGTTAGGGTTTAAGATGCTGCGTGAGCAGCGAACTTCTCTTCCGCGTGTTGAACAGCCGATCAGGCAGGAATGCACTGGGAGGGATGGAAAGGCTTTCGAAATAAATTACGTGCCAACAAAATGCTGCTTTCATTCGGATCGGATTCCGCCCATTCGTTAGGGATGCTGAGGGAGTTTGCAGAATAGGGGTTTTCTTGGCGAACAATCCATATTTCGCAATACTCTCCTATCACGNGGCGTCGTAAGGTTAGGGTTTAAGATGCTGCGTGAGCAGCGAACTTCTCTTCCGCGTGTTGAACAGCCGATCAGGCAGGAATGCACTGGGAGGGATGGAAAGGCTTTCGAAATAAATTACGTGCCAACAAAATGCTGCTTTCATTCGGATCGGATTCCGCCCATTCGTTAGGGATGCTGAGGGAGTTTGCAGAATAGGGGTTTTCTTGGCGAACAATCCATATTTCGCAATACTCTCCTATCACGACTTAGCCCTATGCCTTATTTTGCTACCAAACAATGCGATCGAGCGCAAAGGATGACAAAAAAAGAAAGGTTCAGAATGGTGTCCAAGACGCGTCTTTTGCTTACGACAACAATCCTCGGATGGGCATAAGGGGAAGAGTTATTGGCACTGCGTATGATAAATGTCTTCCGAGTGTCGTTACTGCCGCCAGAAGCATTCCGTTGGATGCTCGAACGCATGTATGACGCTCAAGTGAGTATGAAGGGATGCGTGGGTGATAGGAATTCCAATCGACTAGCTCGTAATGTGAAGTGGTCCGTTAAAGATAAATATGGCTTGGGTTGAGCTTTTCAGCGCCAATAGCGTGTCCGTACCTTGGGTGGGTTTGGTAAGTACTAGCGTAGTAATAATATGAGTAGAGAATTGCTTGTTTAGTGTGTACTTCGGGCACTACAAGAATTTCCCAAAGAATGCGCATATGTTTTCTCTATTCTCCCTTCAGGTTGGAGGAATCTTTTGGATTGTCAAGATATTAAATTATGGTTGCATAAACATAAGAATAACCTTTAGTGTGTACGGAGCGGCCACCTTTTGTGCATCTTTAAACAAAATCTTCTGTTTCTTAACGCTAACGTTCCGGGCAATCTTGCCCTCTTAAAGCATTGAGGCAGCAGCCGTAATTAAAAGATAATTAAAAAAGAAGCTTCCAACAATATCACTTGTCTGCGTCTTGGCACATCATTTTGTATTTATCCAGGTTTTCTATTGTATTCTATGTTTCGTTCTGCGTCGGGAACTCCATCCGGTGCCGTGCGTACTACCGGCGTTAATGACGATTGGGGCACAGTTTCAGAGCGGTAATGATAATCCTGTTAATTTGTAAATTGCATAAACATAAGAAATCCCAGAATCTCATCATCATCAAATGGACGGCTGGACTGTGGACGGTATCGTACCGCTAGGATTTGGTAGCTTACTCTGGTCAAGGAGTGTATATGTGTGTGAGTGTGTGAAGAAGTTATGGAGAGTTTTATGCTATTTCTACCACCCGGTTCTAGGTCTCTCAAGTGAAATTCTTACGTCTGTTGGATGCTTTTCAGCTGTAAGCGGCCAAAGGCGATACTTTATACGGTGGTTTTTGTTTCGCATATCTCTCTCGCTGCTTGATTTGGGGAATGGTATAATTATTTCTCGTTTAACGTCTTCCGATCATTAAGCAGTGCGTGTTGGCATGGTAGAAAATTCTAGAAGCTAACAACGAAAAAATCTACATTCAAAATCTTTAAGAAACGTCCGTAAAGAAAGGAAAGGAAGTGAAAAAGAATGTGCCAAAAAAGGTACAGGAGCATCGTAGGTATCAGTTTTTATGACAGCCGTTTGCCGATTACGCCTTGTCGACAGGCGAATTTGCGAAACTGTCTTGCGAAAACGGTAAGGTCGTCCGCTTACTTAAAGCCGTCCCCTGCCAACACTCCGAGCGTGTTTCATAGCGGTGGAAAATCAGTACACGGCACCGAATCGGATCCAGACCCAGGCAGAGTCGTCAGGAAACGAGAACGAAGCGGATAACAATCCTATAAATTTTCCATCACCCGTATGCAAAAGCATACCGCAGGCTGGAACGATCCCACTTCTGAAATGAATATTAATTGGTTCAATTTAAGATTTTAATGCTCTTCCAAGAGGGCCCTTCTTCAGGTTGCGTCGCGGTTGCCATTTCTCGGTGTGATGTTGATGATGTTTGTTTGCTCCGCATGGGGGTTGGAACTGGTTTGGCTGGTTTTGGGTGTACTGTACTTAAGACGTCTGTATGCCATCGTCAAGGCAAGGCAAACGATGTGCCAGGCAAGGACACACGCTCTGGCAAGGTGTGAGAAATTCAGTAGCTTCTTCGACATGCTTGAAGAACTTCCAACCGCTCCAGCTCTTCCGGTTCTTCCGAAACATTGAACCAACCGTGGCTGAAACCAGGGCAGCAAACGTCTGCCTTGCGGATGGGTAGGTTGGTTGAGTGAGGAGGGGGGGGGTGGGGGACGTTTGTTTCTAAACTATTTTCAAATTTACACTTTCTTCGATCGGTTTGTTGCTACACTGCGGTTAGGTGTGCCCAAAACCAGGACCCAAACGCCCAAGAACATGAAGGGCGTGGAGGGCGAACCGTTTCTTGCGGGCATGTGTTTTGTGTCCCGCATTGCGGTGTAGTTTCCTTGGTCAAGTGGATTGATCCCCGTGTGCTTGTTGTTCGTCTTGCGGGTTCGTTGTTGGGAACGTGCCGTACCGTTCCCGGCTAGTGACACAGATAACACCTACGGTCCGGAAGTGGTCCTTTAGGCGCTTCCGAAAAACCCGACGCTCTCGGGGCTCGTCTAACGAAGGCTGTTAGATTTATTGGCAAACGGAACGGAAGCGGGTTTGTGATTTGTGAGCCAAAGATTAGTTTAACGCGAAGGAAAGTTATAAATTTATCCAGCTTGTGGAAAGGGAAATTTTCCACCAAAGTTTTGTAAGATCCTTGAGATGGGACAGACAGCCCTGTGCGTAATAGTGTATAAAATAGCCAAACATGGGAAGTCTGCGAGTGAGTTTCGCTTAGGGACGCGCAAGTGCCAGTGGATGTAGCATCCATTCCGGAACCATGAAACCAAGACGCGGTGTATTCTTACTAGCGCATTGGAAAGAACCGTCTGGTTGGACTTGTGCATGTTGAAGCGAACGATGAAGCAGAGCTATCTCTTAGCTGTTGTCGAATGTGTGTGCGGTTTTTGGCAAACGGACGTACGCCCGGGTCCGGGTGTAAGCCTTTGATTTGATTTCCTTAGCGACTTTGAGACTTATGGGAATTGTTAGATTTTTCCGGCTTCCCATCGGAGCAAACGGTTATCATTTCTTAGGGCGAAGGATGGAAATTTCATGCTTTATTTAGACCATCTGTGCCACACACCCAATGGTGTGTGTGTGTGGGCTGGCTTACTACACTGCCATGTAGAAGGAAGATAATTTAATTTGTGGTTGAAAAGTTTTGTACGCCCCGAACGAACAGAATCGATCGATTATGGAAATGTTTAGCCTGATGATGTGATTCTTGTTTGTGAGTTTGTTTTGTTCCCAGGTGGTGACTGATTTGTTTACAGGAATCGAGTATTGGTTTTGTTTGTTGACTCGAAGGGAAAAAAACAATATCGTCCGGCACGGGAAAAAACTAAATTGCATATAAAAATGGAAATCATAATTTATCCAGCTAATTATGATTAAAAATGTTCCATCAAAACTCTGCAGTCAGCGGTTATTTGTGCTTCCACAATCAATAAAATGTCCAATCAAATAGCGTGCAATTAGCGGATTTCGTGATTGGCACATGGTATGAGAGATAAAATTATAATATTCAGATGAAATTGAAATCATGCTAATGTGTTGCGAGTATCTATTTATTTATATTCTGCGCCTCGCTAACAATCAGCCGTGCTTTTATCTTCCATCTGTTGGTGTGACGCTCGTTCTCCCGTGTCCAGTACATCGGGATGTGTTGCCGTTTGCATACAGCGAACCTCATCATTATCACATTTAGCTGATCTAGATCATTAATAATGTTTAATTCGATTGTTTTATTGAAGGCTTTAAATTGTAACGCAACAACCGTGAGGGAATTGAAGAACCAAAACTCCCCCGTGTGTGTCTAGTAATTAATGTTTAGTAAAAGTCAAACCATTGCCAACCATAATCACCTTTCCCGGCGTGTGTTCCCCCGTGTCGCTTGCTTGATGTATGGTTTACCGGAAGATTAATGGTTTGGAATCTGTTTCGAATGGTTTACCCTCACGTGAAGCGGATGGATGCCGCCGGTGCCACAATTCAAACGTTCGCCATTCGAGACGAGGATCCATTAGCTTTTGCGGTTGAACTTTCTAAACACGGACTGATTAGCGTTAGCCATTGTCAACCCCGACAAGTGCTGCCGGCCTGTGTCGGCACAGGCTACGCTTCCGGTGGTAGGTGGAATTTAAGCCTTCGCAACATTAACATTACCAGCCCATGGTGTGTGACTGTGTATGGCAACGTGTTTTGCAAAACATCGCATTGACCGTTTATGTAAACTGTTCGAATGGGAGGAAACGCACCATCTGCTTGAATCGAACATTGAGCAGTGAAATCCCTTCCGGAGATTCCTTTTTTTCCGGCATGATTGATAGCCATCGCCGGAATGTAGGGTGATTGCGCTTGCTTGCGGTAGTCAATCTCACAGGTCTCTTATCGAGTGTGATCATTTTTTTCCCGGCTCCCTTGTATGCCGTTGGACAGTCAGTTAGTCTATGAAATTTAACAAATTCGATAATGTTGAGATTTGAGACTATGTGAAGTTCTCAATTGTAAACATGGAAAGAGATGAGTACTTGCTATGGTCGGAATGAAGGGACACGGAACTGTGCGGGTGCCTTTTCCATGTCATGTACGTGATTGTGTACCCTTGTGATTGGGAGCTAAATTTCCCAAAATGTTTGTTCCCTAGGTATTGTTTTTCGGACAGTATCCGGATGCTTCACACACTCCGTAAAAGTCCACATTTTCGTAGCGTACTGATGTTTGTTAGGGTTTGGGAGAGAAAAAGCGACCAGTACCTTGCAAGGAACGTTCAGTGTTCATTTACTGGTACGCAATTGAATTCATTTAAAGCAACACCAACTCCGGTTGCCAGTTTCCAACCATGTCGCTTCAATCGTTTCACCAGAATGATTACCCTTCGAGCGCTGAAACTATTGGGCAAGGAAGTACTCCGATTGATTTAATGGTGTTTAAACATGGGCTCCATGTTTTTCGATCGCTCTGCTCTCTGTACCAGTGAGAACGGATTTGTCGAACTTCTCTATTGTCACACTGCGAACGGGTAGCAAGCGCACACTGATGTTCGGTTTTTGGTTGAATGAGGTTCGCATCCCCGGGAATGCTCCCCGGAAAAGGCTTTCCACCTGTTATTTTCGACAAATCTGTCATCAACTTGCAAAGTACGGCACTCGGCGAAGCGGTCCTGCGATGGGAGAGAAGAGGAGAAGGTGCAGTCTGAAGTTAAACCGGAAAAACGGTATCGAAATAATGTGACTCATCGTGTCGCTTTCCTCGTCCGCAGCTCGAGTGATAGCTTCGCTTTCAACGCACCGGAAAAACGCCACTTTTCCGGAGCATGGATAAGGATATGGGGAACAATTTGGCATGGTCCGGTTTTTCCGATTGGCCTACCAATGGCCCGAGGTAGGGCCGATTGGGTTTGTAGTGATTTTGGTAGGTTACGCCTCTTTTCTAGCATGTTAAGCATGGGTGGACATACGAAGAATTGCAAATTTGGCAAATGCTGTTAGTGTTTTGTTCACGTTTGGGTAGATTTGATTGGGTAGTCAAATAGGCTTTAGCAAGTAAGTGTATTTTCATTGAAACTGTTTTGCATAAATGAAGAACCGATTTAGAGGAAGCTTGTATGGAAATGTATTCTAGCCTCTGGTAGCTAATGGTATACATTTTCTTGAATTGAAATGTGATCCAGACACAGTTATTGCATAGCAAATATGAATATTGAGTTGAATAATTTTCATTGAGATGTAGAATATAGCTGTTGGAAAAGATTATAGTGTTGTAATATTGTATTATGATAGCGACAGTACGGGATATCTAACAAAAGGACAACTCATAACGACCACTAAGAACTCTTTACTCTACTGTACATCGCAATAGCTGATATTTTTAAAATAAGGTTAAATCTTATTAATGAACGGAAAGCATCTAATACAAGAAAATGTGGAGTTAGAGACATCAAGTACAAATTTCATTACGATTATCTTGCTGTAATTACCTTGTCTGCTGAAACCTCGTAACAAGGTTACTCATCGTAACTCAAGAGATTTTAATGCTATTTAGTTTGAGGTTTAATGCGAGATTCAAAAAAGATCCGTCCGCAAGGATTAACTGAATAGTATTGACTGCCACAAACTTAGAATCAGCTTATAATTGAATTTCACCAAAATCGCTCACACAAAACGAAGGGACTCGCTTTGCTGCAATAGGCCGAAAAGAAGTTAACCTGTTTGATCTGGTAGAAGTGTCCCTTGCGGGCAGGACCTCCACATTGTGTGCGCGTGCGGTATAGTACATGCAAATCTAAACCACCCACGACTCGTTTAGTTTTTTATCATCGCCGTCGTCATCATCCTGCTCATAAATATCGTAAAGCGTAGATCAAACGATTTCGCTCGGTTTAGTCCTTTCTGCTGCGAGGGCCTTCCCAGGATTGATGGAGAGTTTTATGTTACAGCAATTATTCGTCGTTGCGTTCGAGACTTCATTATAATGAGCACGGTGTTGTTCCCGTGCAGGCCGAAAGTCCCTTCCCAACTTGGGCCAAAAGTCTTCCGGTGCCTGTCGACCACACTACGTACTACGTGCGAGTAAACCGGGAGAAGCAGCATGTTTGGCTGCTTTGCCATCGAGGGAATAAATTATTTCAACGTCCACACGATGGGTGTGTGTGTGCGTGTTCCAAGGGAATCTTTTCCCGTAAGGTACGTAATGAAACCGTACATCAGGAAACGACTTCCGCCACTACAGCGCAGCTCCTTCTGGCGGAAGAAGTGCAACTTGTGCAGTTCGCCCTGAGCCAGTAGCGTTAAAGTCTAATTAGGAATGACTGGTTCGGTCGTGCGGTGTGGTGTGTGTGGGATGGGTATACCCAGTCCCTCCGCTGGCTGCCGGAAGTAACACCGGGCAACAGGTCTTTTCCCATTATCCCTCCAACCGTTCGCACGCAATCCCGTGCGCCGAAAGCACAAGAAGCGAACACACCACCACGTGAAATGATGAAGGCATTGTTTCTCCTTCCCGGCTGTTTTTTCATTATCAGACGCTGGCATCAGGTTCTGTACGTGATTTGCACCGATACCGTCATTGGGCCTATCATTGGGGCTGGGCCGGGTTAGTAGAGCCCGGGTAATAAGAGCCCAAAAAGGGAAATTTGATCCTTTTACGACCCGTGTGTACGGTCGTGCAATAAGCACGACCTACCGGGGACACCATATATGTACGTACCTTGGCTTGCATTATTAGTTGCTCCGTTCCCAACCTTTTTGGCTTCCCGTAAAACGCCTTCATCCGGATCCCGGTAAGTTTCAATAGTTTCGTTGATCCAAGTGCAATGTCGTCACAGCGACTTTATTAGCAATCATGCGGACAGTTTTTGCTGGAAGCGTTGTGTAACTAGAGGGAGCGTTGAGTAATATGTTGGTTTCTTTATCGTTGCTGTTGTTAGTATAGTGTTTGTTATATCAAATTATTATTGTTTATGCACGACTATCGCTCCAACAAAATCTTTGTTAAGAAATAAGGAGTAACAACTTCTTTGTTTCCTTTATTGTTAATGTTCATCTTACTTTTGGGATTCTACTACCCAATAAACTTTTTTTCATTGCTTCAAACCGAATCACGTGCACAACTTTGCTGTACCATTTATGTATGCCTTTTTATTGTGGTCGTTTTCTTTAATCTGGTTGCTGCTTCATTCCCGTGTTTTGTTCCCTTTTTACCTACACACCCGCACGGTGAAACAAGCCGTACATGACGTGAGTAACGACGAAGGTACTTTGCAATGTGACCTTCCACGGTGCATGAAGTCGTCACTCGGTGGCGACGCCGCCTGCAAAAGCTGGTCTCGTTCTCGTTCAGATCGTTACTCGCAAAAATTCTCGATTACCGCCATAAATAACCTTAATTACCAACGCGGTGGACGCATGCAAGTGCGCAAGGCGAACGCGAACAACACCGGCCTAGGGCTTCGGGCCGAATCGGTGCCGATGAATACGGCCATACAACATTCTTCTAGAGCCTGTTCCGAGCAGAAGCATCATATTTCATTCCTGCATGAGTAGCGCAGAGCGCATTAGACGTGCGCGTCCCCAGAATTTCTACCTTTGCCCACGTTCGCGTGGGGCGAAGGGACAGTTTCATTCACGAGTCCGTCCGCTAACGTGTGCTGCACACGTTTGTGAACTTCGTGCTACAAAAAATAATAATAATAATAGCAAAAAAAAGCAAACAAAAACAAAAACGCGATGTCTTGGAAGACGAAGGCAATATTCTAGAAACGATTTGCTATACATCATCAGCGAAGCAGTACGGCACGGATTCCGCAAAATGTCAAGCCGCAGGAGATGCGGAATCTTACGGCCGGACAGATGGGTAGCAAGTGTCTCGAGGGGATTAGCAGCGAGTTTAAGAAGGCAAGAAAAGTAAACTACCATATTTTACAAAATTATGGGAAGCAATGACACCGCTCGTTCTTGCAGCATTTTTCATTTTGCTTCTCTCCGCGTCCCCTGAAGGACCCTGGTGCTTTGTGCAAGTTGCAAAGCAAATGACATTTCACCCAACCGATGATAATCTGTGGGACAGCGCAAAACGTGCAATGGGATTTTAACTTCAAACCACCGAAACTTCGCACTTGGGAGTAAAAAATGGCAAAAAGCCTAACGTACCATGATTTAAGTATGTTGGAGAATGGTCGTTTAGATGGAACTCTTTCGCAAAAAAAAACATGTGGAAGTAACTATAGAAATAGTGTTGTGGGATGGCTTGCGGCAAAAATAGCAGATTTGTTTTAGACCAATGTGTGTCTCTGCCTTTGAAGAAAAACGAGCAGCTTCAGACGAGTTTTATGATAGTTTAGCTCCAAGGGATATTGTCTAGCATTTGTTTCATAAATCATAGCACTTTGTCTCCGGTGTGTTATTGGTGAACGTGATTATGTTGAACAAAACCGCGATTATGCCCCATGTCTGCGAAAGAAAAAATCTTTCGAAATCCTTCCAAAATTTGCTCGATCATTTGCTCGACGTTATGCACCGAATATTGTATGCCATGAATATTTTGGCGTTTAATTGCAGTCCAGCAATGGCCGGAAAACTTTACCGAAAACATCCCAAACATTTTTCGTGAATTGCAAAAAGGACAATTTCCGTGGAGCTATTTGTAGCCGGGAGTAAACAAATTCACACCGTGCTGATTCGTGGAACTCTTTCCGTCGGCGGTGATGATGCTCTGGTGGCATCACCGTATGGCAGGTTGGCAGTCACAGCGACTAAATGATTGTCTGCCCAGATTGACAGACAGTCGGGCAGAGCCGTCTCGCGCTGCCTAGAACGTTCTGTTCTTGGTCGGCGAATGAAATTATCATTTAATGCCATTCGGATGCTTTCCTGTCAGCGGCAAACGGCGAGGTGTGCAGTACGCTCTGTCTATCAGCGTGCGCTCGATGAAGTCTTCCCGGTTTTTGGCAGGTTTTTCTATTCCGCTCGGCTAAAGTTTCGGGCGTTCTTAAAATCTGGCGTCAATGGTGTCTTCTGGTCGACGGCACGATTGTGCCCGGGCGGTTGACAGAATGAGTGACATCGCGCCTGAATAGATGATTCCAACCACAATCTTCTTACGAGTTGGCGTTTCCGGTTGACTTTAAAATGCATTTTTTGCTTTCTCAACGATGAAAAGAGCGACCATTTTAAATAGCGCGGGCGACAAACGTACGAGCTGAATTGTTCTCTGATGTTCTCTGGCTGATAATTTACAAAAGGAAAAGTTCTGTAATATTTGCTCGTACATACGGATATGACGCTGAGAAAATGACAAACAAAATGAATTTTAAATTGTGTTCTTTGAGCGCAATTTTATGTTACACGACGGTAAAATAACGACGGTAAATAACAAATAAATAAATTTATTTGATTTGAAAACATATTTAAATAATCTCAAATATATATATATTTACATCACAGTAACTTTAACGCTACATTTCCCCCTGAAAATGGAAGCATTTTTTTTCTTTTAAACACCTTGTAAAGACTTTCCTTCTTTCTATTCAATCGCAAACATGTGCCAAATTTCCCATTCACTTTACACACACGCCGAGTACGCATATCACCTGATGTTCTTACCATGCCTTGCAGCAATTCGATAAGGAAGAATAGTATAATCTCGGAGAATCAACTTTGCCGTCACGCGTGACGTTTCCAATTCATGTAGGTAAACGCTTTTCAACATTTGGCGTAGTTTTAAGCTTTCTTGTAACACTTTTAAGGGTTTTTTTACTGTAACTTTTCCCTTTCTTTACCTACTTTATTTTTTGTGGAAGTTTTGTTATACATTTGTGTACTAAAATCAAAAGTGAATTACTCATACCCTTAGCACAAACCGACAGGTCACAAAAAAAACATTTGTCTTTCTGTTTATCCTTCTGATTTATCCGTTAAATGTTTCGCACCTTTCAAGGTACTATTTTGCGGCGCCTTCATTAAATCGTAACATTTCATTAGAGCAATCTTTGAAAAATTGCTCCGCATGAGACGGATCTGCGTTTTTAACGATTTGAGTGTGTTCTAGTAGGAGTTTTTTTTCGCATTCAAGCATTTTGCTCTCAATGTAAGGTTTCTCGATGCTTTGCTAATGTTCTATCTGTCTGACTGTCCCTGTCTGACTGTGCCGTGTGCCCCTGTGAAATGGTCCAAAATGGGGAAAAAGCTTAAGTGTAGCACCAGCACACCACAGCACGACAGCGACGTGCGGAGAAGGATTTTAACATCAAAGCGAATCCCCCGAAGCGTGCGTTTAAAAGGCGTTGCAACCATGAAAACCCGTGAAGCTCATCAACCATCTTTAACCAACTCATCATCACCGCCACCACTTTGTGCGATGCTTTGCCTTGCTATTGCCACCATNGCCTAGAACGTTCTGTTCTTGGTCGGCGAATGAAATTATCATTTAATGCCATTCGGATGCTTTCCTGTCAGCGGCAAACGGCGAGGTGTGCAGTACGCTCTGTCTATCAGCGTGCGCTCGATGAAGTCTTCCCGGTTTTTGGCAGTTTTTCTATTCCGCTCGGCTAAAGTTTCGGGCGTTCTTAAAATCTGGCGTCAATGGTGTCTTCTGGTCGACGGAACGATTGTGCCCGGGCGGTTGACAGAATGAGTGACATCGCGCCTGAATAGATGATTCCAACCACAATCTTCTTACGAGTTGGCGTTTCCGGTTGACTTTAAAATGCATTTTTTGCTTTCTCAACGATGAAAAGAGCGACCATTTTAAATAGCGCGGGCGACAAACGTACGAGCTGAATTGTTCTCGACAGAAGTTTGTGCTGATAATCTACAAAAGGAAAAGTTTTGTAATATTTGCTCCTACGTACGGATATGGAGCTGTGAAAAATGCAATCAAAATGAATTTTAAATTGTGTTGTTTTAGGTACATAAATAAATATTAACAATTAATAATAAAATTGATTACGTTAAAAATAAAAATAAAATTGATTTCAAAACATATTTAAATAATCTCAAATATATATATTTACATCACAATAACTTTAACGTTACATTTCCCCCTGAAAATGGAAATATGTTTTTTCTTTCAAACACCTTGTAAAGACTTTCTTTCTTTCCATTCAATCGCAAACATGTGCCAAATTTCCCATTCATTTTACACACGCACACGCCGAGTATATCACCTGATGTTCTTACCATGCCTTGCAGCAATTCGATAGGGAAGAATAGTATAATCTCGGAGAATCAACTTTGCCGTCACGCGTGTCGTTTCCAATTCTTGTAAGTAAACGCTTTTCAACATTTGGCGTAGTTTTAAGCTTTCTTGTAACACTTTTATGATGTTTTTTTTACTTCAACTTTTCTCTTTCTTTACCTACTTTATTTTTTGTGAAAATTTTGTAATATATTTGTGTACTAAAATCAAAAGTGAATTACTCATACCCTTAGCACAAACCGACAGGTCACAAAAAAAAAAAACGTTTGCCCTTCTGTATGATTTATCCGTTAAATGTTTCGCACCTTTCAAGGTACTATTTTGCGGCGCCTTCATTAAATCGTAACATTTCATTAGAGCAATCTTTGAAAAATTGCTCCGCATGAGACGGATCTGCGTTTTTAACGATTTGAGTGTGTTCTAGTAGGAGTTTTTTTTCGCATTCAAGCATTTTGCTCTCAATGTAAGGTTTCTCGATGCTTTGCTAATGTTCTATCTGTCTGACTGTCCCTGTCTGACTGTGCCGTGTGCCCCTGTGAAATGGTCCAAAATGGGGAAAAAGCTTAAGTGTAGCACCAGCACACCACAGCACGACAGCGACGTGCGGAGAAGGATTTTAACATCAAAGCGAATCCCCCGAAGCGTGCGTTTAAAAGGCGTTGCAACCATGAAAACCCGTGAAGCTCATCAACCATCTTTAACCAACTCATCATCACCGCCACCACTTTGTGCGATGCTTTGCCTTGCTATTGCCACCATCCGATTTCCCAACAGCAATACGCTCATTCCATCGAGTGGTACGATTTACCGGCAGTCGTCGTAATCGCTTTCGCGGTGACTACGTTTGT
Source organism: Anopheles rivulorum (assembly GCA_018908115.1). Classification (NCBI taxonomy): domain Eukaryota; kingdom Metazoa; phylum Arthropoda; class Insecta; order Diptera; family Culicidae; genus Anopheles; species Anopheles rivulorum. Next base: position 459,150 of record STHB01000005.1, read on the forward strand.
AAACACCGCATTTTGCTAACCGGTCGAATCCTTTTTCGCAGCACCTTTGTGGAGGGTGCCATAGCAAGGTAAACGAGGGTGTAAAGGATGAGCTGAGCGAATGGCAGTGGGGGCACGGAACTTTATCAGTTCCACTGCACGTGTACCGAGGTTCTATCAAAACCGCTGCAGGGCGCATCAGCAGCAAACCTGGGCATGTGTGGACCGAACCGTGTTGGGCGCCGTCGGTTGGTGTGTCGTTTTGGGAAAATATTAAACCTACACGCGTTTTATCGCGGTGTCTGAGGATGCCACCTTGGTGCGGTGGGATGTAAATTTTGTAGCCGTTTTGTCTTATGATTTCATGTTTGTGTACACACATGCCCGGTGCGTCGGTGTAAGCTGTAAGCGACTGTTTCATGTTCCTTTAACACGGAAGGGGTTACGCACGGTGGAAAGGTCTTTCGAATTCAACCGTGAAGAAAACCGAATTTGAACGCTCAATTTTCATCCAAACTGGATTCATTTATAGGGCAGAATTTTATTACAACACGTGAAGGAATCGTCCGTTGGGACACAGAGGCGCGTCAGAACGGGTAACTGAACAGCACACGTGGTATTTGGTTGTTTTCACTGTAATCTTTGTAGTGATTGTGCATGCGAGTATGTCGAGAATACTGCTTTTTTCTTTATTGGACAGAACCGGAAGGTTACATCAAGCTCAGGTTTGGAAAGATTTTCTTGCTTTCAAGATTATTTTTAACAATTTCTCAGTAACTCGATCTCTTTATTTGGGACAAAACTCAACTGATGTACGTTCTATTTCGAAAGGATTAAATTTTAAAGCGACTGTACAAAAGCCACGGTCCGTTACACTGCTATGAAGCTGAGCTCTAATATCTTCTGCCCACTTCATTCCTTTCGTAAAGATCAAACATCTTTGAGCGTGTGCTGTCTCCGGGAAGTCTTTTGAGGTTAATTTAGCTATCATAATGCGTAATCTGCTATAAATAACCCGTTTCGGGGAAGATGTGCGAACCAACCAACAGTTGCAATAATTAGATAATCATCTTTAAATCGAAATACACGAGTGATTAAAGAAAATGAATGACGATCTGCTGGCTGAGAAAATGTTCCACAGTGTACGACACGTTTTGCTAATGGTTTCGACTGGTAACATTTACTTTCCGGGGGCCGGCGTTTGCAAACGGTCCGAAGCTGCTGATGAGAAATGCTCCAGACCGTGTCCTTGTAAAAACAACTTTCATCGAACCAACCGCAAATTTTCTTTCCTACGGCATGCCACTTTAACAACCGTCCTTAGCATTGATTGCGGATGTTCATTCCGACAGCGAGATTGTATTGAAAGTACGTAATGCCTTTGCCTATTGAACCACCCCATTCGGCCGTGCCAAATAATTCGGGAATCGTGAAAACGAAATCGTCGTCGTCGTTGTCCACAGAGTGAAACAGCAATCAAATTTTATTGCTCAAAACACAATTTATCAATTAGGCCAATGAAATCGGACCGGGTCGATTCACAAGCAGTCAGCCTAGCTGTACACGTTCCTGTAGACCGCCGGGAGTGAATGGAATGGGAGTTCTTTTAAGACATCAGCATAAGCAGTGAGTGAAAAGGGTTCTGATGTGGTGACGCAACTGGCCGTGTTTGTTAAGTTTCGTACCACGGTCCGGATCAAGCGACGGTATCCTTTTTTGCGTTACCCTTTCCTCCATAGCCCTAGCGTAGAAACGAACGGAAAAGTCGTGAGTGCACTTTTTGGCACACGGTTCGACACGTGTGTGTGTGTGTGTGTGGGACCATCATTAGGCGAAGATCGATCTAAATGAAGAGGAGATGTGTCTAAGCAAAGTAGCGGGTGGAGATGAGATTGTTTCACAAGCTTCCACCTTCCACTGGAGAAACTCCGGTTCGTTTCCATTAAAACTCTTTCGTCCGTGCCTTTGCAGGACGACGAGAAAATTGTCACACAAACACACACACCTACAGACGCCAAGTACACTCGACACCGAAGAACCTGGGGTGACTTTCGGTTCCGGTACCGATTTATGGGATTCATGTTGCGGTTTCTTCGGTTTGCAATTAAGATGCCTCCACGCGAACCCCTCGGCCGCTGTTGTGCTAGCAGCGAACCGAGCAACTTGTAAGCCTTGCCACTGTAATCGGTTGTAGTGACGGGTCAGATGGTACCCAAATTCGTAATTTACCCACACAGCATCTGTTGGGTTGGAATGTTTGCCGTACGGAACATTGGTGACAAGCGACTGGAAGCTATTAGCATGCCCGGCTGTGAAGGTTTGCTGTTGTTTCTTTTTTCTCCTTTCCACACGTTATGTTAAGCGTCAGTTCCGTTGATATATGATATTGAAGCAACAAATCTGGCAGGGTTTGTGTGTGTTTCTGCGTGAATTACATAGACAGATATATGTATGTGAGTGCGTTACGTTCAATCGCCTAATATGTGACAATATATGTCATGCTGATTTAATGATTTGTTGTTTTCGATGTTAGTTTATTAATAATTAGTACTGTTTTTTTATTACGAAAGAATAATTTATATCCTAGAATTTGGTGTTACAGTAGACAACTAACGGCAATTGAAACTTGAAATTAGAATTTTCAACATTTTACAGTTAGTGAGTTTTTTCAGTTAGTCACTTTCAGATATCGTGAAACGGTCCTGTTCGTATTTAGCATTTAGGTCCTGTGTCATGTGTAGACTAACTTAACCCCTGGTGGCCCCTAAAACGGAATAGAAACATGTTTTGACAGAGAATAGTTGACGATTCTGACGAACAATAAATGGAAAAAAAGTTCATCTATCAAAGAATTTTCAATTATCTTAGTTTGTTAGGAGCATTGAAAGGTGAGTTTGCAACATGCTCATCTTTTTTTAGAATTACAATCTAGTTCTTAAGCTAGACAGAGAATGCATACAAGGAGCGCATATAGATAGGAAAAAATTCTTTACAAATCTGAAGAAGAAAAGCGCTAACACATGTTAAACCCTACGAACTCAAATTGTTGGCTGCTTTATCTGCTTCGTTCCTGAGCATGGCATTTTGGGGAATGGTGATCCAATCAGCAACCAACTTTCGCCACCAGCAATCCTTGCCGTCGTCTATCTGCCGCATGATAAGGTCGCCGCTGCCAACATCTCATCGCCGAATGGGAACGATGATTGACAATGAATATGTATGGTTTTTATGTCGCGAGTTGCTGTGCCAAACTGTAGTCAGTTTACGTCAACCGTCCCGTTCCGCTGTAGGGCTACTTTTTTTTTCGTTGCTCGAGTTTTCTTCCGGTCTTGTGCATGATGCCCGGCTAAAATCGGCTTTATTTTGCCGAAAGCCAACTGACGCGTATCCGGGCAGGATGGTTGAATTTTGCACTCAATCACAGGTTGTAGCGTTGTGCACAGGGCGTTCTGGTTTGCTTTTCTTCGGTGTCTCATTTGGTGGGAACGCTAAAAAGGAGAAAAAAAAATCGTAATCCGAGTAAAGGGAAAAATTCTAGCTGAAGGCATATTTACGGCTGACTAGATCAGAAAATTTGTTCTGCCCGTATTTGACTTCAATTTCAAATTTCCAAAAAGAAAAAGAAGGGAGAAAGATCTGGGAGGAAAAATGAACCAGATTCGGAAGTATGGTCATGTGTTGTGTATGCTGTAGAATCTGCTGCTGTGTGATGTGGATGGATAAAGTATTAGAAAAGCTACGATATCGACCGTATTTATGTATTATACTTTTTAGCTATTGCTCACATCATAGAAAAAATAAAATCGAAATGTTTCCGTATTGAATCTTGAAACAAGGTTTTCACTGCATTAGCATGTGCGGCCTGACAGTAATCCGATGTACGTTTGCATAGACAGTATTGTAATTCGGATTGCCTGTGTAAGGTGGTGCAGATCGAAGGCCATTCTTTGCATCAGCACAATCTTCCCACGATCAACGCACTCGCACACACAAACTGTTCAGCTTAACGAGCAAGACAAGTACTGAATTAACCTGACGGCTCTTATGGATTCCTTGTGCTCAGGTTGGTATAACAATCCATCAAACGACATCAGCGCTAACAAAAGGTACCTTCCTTGACAAAAACGTATCCCTCATTCTGTGAACTTGGAAATAGCGATACGTAGCATTTTTCTCCTTCAGCACTTTCACAAATCAAAGACAAAGATACATATCTTCGTCTGAAATGGGAGGGAATAGCTATAATATGGGCACATCGTGTGAGGAGAAGAACACAAAAAGAAATCTTACTTCGGAAAGTATGGTGAGCAATACTGATGAGGACACTAACGTTTGGAAGCTGTGAAACGATGTCACGTGCCGAGCAAGAATGGAGGAAAACAAAATCAGGATAATGAAAAATAATAACACACATAATCGAATTAAATATTTCGATGTAATGGATGGTATTCACGTATTGATTTTTAAGCCGAAATGTTTGAGCTAAAAGATGAGTAGGTTATCTCTTTTGCCTTTGTTTTGGTGTTTGAGAACGCTGAAGAACCATTCACGAACTGCTATTCAGTTCTACGTAGAACGCTTGATGATGAGTAATGTACACAAAGATTTTACTGAAAATGTATAATAAATATAATAAGTTTACTTACTTAATGTATAAAATTTTGTTGAAGTTCAACTGCGTTTGTCTATCATGTTAAGGAAATGTTCCTAAGACACGAGTCTTTGGTACGATAGAACCCTCCAAAGTGCAGTACTTTGGAGTGTTCGTAATGGATTTGCAGTTTGTAGCTGGTGGATGCTCGAGAAAAGCGGCTTATCGTTCGCGTCTACCATACAATGCCTTCACCATCTGCAAATAAATCCTGCTTCAATATTAATTAGCTTTGTTGAAAACATTTCGCGAAATGCAAAATTTACGCGACTCGCGGCTTTTGACAGTTGGTTTCTCAAGCATCACTTGAGCAAAATTTTCCCGACCACAAAGCGATTATGACGAGGAACCATACGGCTGGAATGTTTTGAATTGGCGGATGGAAAATGAACGTTCACTGTTTGTTGCTGGCCCCGGAAGAAAGGAACGAAGAATGCTTTATAAATGTACAATGTAAAACCAGCTTTCCATCATAGGGCGATGGTTTGGTCGATTGCGGCATTAATGCAACTGCGTTGCTGCACTGTTGGTAAAGTGGATAAGTTTATCACTCGAGATTTTTTTAAATATCCTTGACAACTTGCACACGCTGCGTTAATAAAGTGTCCATTGTAAGTAACACAAAATCTCATGTTAGTCATTGTTGGATATCAAAAATAAAATTAAAAAAAACTTTTATTATGGCTTAATTTCATAATTTAACGAGCGATCCCCAGTTAATTCTAGTTACTCGCCTCTGAATAATTATTATAGTCAACACATACTCTAAAAAACCTTCCTCTAGAACAACAAAGACATAACATGACATGGTTTTAAGTCAAATTCAGCTGCATGAGCAGAAACCTAAACATGTCATGAACAGAAACCTGACAAAAGGGATTTTTGCGTTTTGTTATCTAGAGATCTCATAGCTATAATTTTGTCAAAGTCCTCTATCTCTCTATGATAGGCTCATTTAATAAAATTTGACAGCAGCATGACAGTATAGAAGATTATACCAATTCTTCGCCCTTGGGCGACACACAATAATCGGATCTGGAAACGGTTCGAACCGTTACGAGTCTTCCGGCAAATTTAGACGAGCCAGGTTGTGATTGTGTGGATGAAGTTAAGTTCATGCATGTTATGTGAATCTTGTTTTGTCTAGCATTAACAGCACACCTTCTTACCCTAAAGCTAGTGAGGGAATCTTTACAGAAAGAGACGGGACTCTGCGGGACTCCATTCATGGCAGTATACAAAACTCTATCAGCTAACTTGTGGACGTTTTAGAAGTTTTGTTTGAATCGAAACCCTTTTTGTGATGAGTTATACCACAATTTTTGGAAAAAAATCACCTTTAGTCACGTAACTTCATAATTAACAGGCGACCAAAATTATGAAATTTAAGTCAAACGGCGTCCAATTTTTCACAAAAGAGAACTCAATAGAATGTCTCCCTAAAATCGTCAACCGTTTCAGTTGATGCTGGTAAAAATTGATGGCGATCTTAGTTATTTCCTGCTCTCATTCTGTTTACTGAAGACTGAGCTCGAATAAAAGACATTTTACGATAAAAAGACGTGCCGGCAATCTAACCCTCGAGTGTCTGCAGCTGTTGGAGTAAAAGAAATCACACCAAAGTTGTGCGCTGTAAAAGAGTCCTTGCGTTTCCCGACATTAAATTAACCACCTATTAAGTGTCCAGGTTTTTGCACACCCTTTTTTTCTGTTGCGGTTAAATTCATTCTAGCGCGAATACTGATCTTGCCTTCGTTTGTCGGCAATTTTCAGCAGACGGCCAATTCATGACCGATCGTGTCCGTTGTGTTCCTTCCTTGTGCTGTGCTTTTACGCATGACTGGTGATGATTGTTTGGTATCATCGAGAGCTTTCAATAGTCGGCTTGTGTTTTTTTGTTTGTTTGTTGCTTCTATTTTAATAGTCTTTCTCACTTCTGCTACCTTCCCAGAGAGAGGGTGCATTTAAATTAGATTTCCTTGAGTTCTATTTAGAATCATCGTGGCGGTTTCTGTGCTCCTTTTGTCCGTTCCTTCTTCGACTGCGGTGAAGTCTTTTGTACGATGGAAATGAGCTGATAAAGATCTAATTTAGCTGCCAATAAACATATCGCGTGGTTTTTGGTGATTTTCGATAAACCGAACGACCGGGCAAGGGTGTCCACAATGTGCACAGAACACCACACGACCACGGTCGATGGCAGTTTGAAACGAGCAATGCAAGGCCGACACAAGAAAAAAAAACCATTTTCATAAATATAAAACCATTGCTTATTGTCTCGATGGTTCCGCTTCCGGTCGACGCGCTGGTCGGTTTGTCTGGGAGCCAAAATTTTCGTTCATTTCCGAATAAGTAGTCGAAAATGCAGAGGGAAAAAAAACGAAACGACAAGAATGGAACTCGTTGGATGAGCAGACGGTTGATTAATTTATAGCGATAAGGTAAATGGTTTCTATGGTGTAGAGGCCGCCGGGTGGGTGCTTCCGGAATTGAGTGTCCATGCTGTGTTCTGTGTTTCACGTATTTAGCAGACGCCTGTCGCGAGAATGGTTGACATCGGCACGTTTTTCGGTAGTGTTGCTGCTGTTCTGTGTAAAATATATGATGTTTTAAAGATGTCCGACTCATGATGTCTAACTCTGAAGGTTTAATAAGTTAGTGAAATAGAAGGAAGTTCTACAACATCGGATATTGAGTTGAGAGAGTTGGTTGATGAAAAAGACTTTTAAATCCATTCCATGAACGGAACATGTTGCTCCACCACGGCTAAAACAATTTATATGGATAGCTGATTTCACTAGAAAATCGATTTATTGCCTTGACTTATGAGTCGTTACATTTCGAACACGCGATGGGGGAATCCTTGTGGTCCTTCACACTATTATCCCTTACGCGGCGGCTACATCGGGACGACGTGTCCAATCGAGGAATTGGGCTGAAAACCAAACGACCGAAACACAATCGGCATTTTGATTTTTATTGCAAAACTTTGGTGCTCTATTTGCCATTATCGTGAAATGCAACGTGCCTTCCGTATTACGCCATCTTAAGAGAGTTGCCTGCCTGTGAATCCTCAACCAAACCGAGTATGATCAATAAAAGGCGAAAAGAAAAGCAACACCACGGAAATCGAGACATCTGTAACTCGTCGTCACTGACTGTTTCGACTTATTTATGCTGTGGTGTCTACGAACTGGTAACCACAGCGTATAAAAATAGAACCCCCCAATATGCACACACACACACACTCACCGCATCGCATCTCATTCCAGCAATCCACATAAGTAAAGTAAAGGCGGGAAACTTTGACATTCACCATGATGCTAACTTTATCCTCCCATTCGATGATGCTTTTACACGTCCGACGTGAGGCTCTCGAGTGACTGCAAGCAACGGGTCAGGGAACAACGCAATCGGTGTTCCGCTTCTATCTAGCGAGGAAGCTCTCATTTTTGCTTTGCATATAAGCAAACCGAGAGGTTCTGTAGGAAGCTGCTCAGTGTTTATGGCGGAATGCGTGGCAGATTAACAGACAGTGGGCGTAATGCTTTTCGAGCATCCTTGCAGCATTGGGAGCAACTTCACTCTGAGCTACGTGCAGAATGGCTTTGTTCGCTAGGATTTCGGTGGTGCTGTTTGTTTTCGTGCTTCAACGTTCATAAAATTTTACGATTATTGATATTGAGAAAATATCGAGCTAGAACAAAACCAGAAAGCTAAAAAAACCCTAGGTACCTTGAATAGTTGATTTGTTTTAGTACAGCACGTGCGCAAAAAGTGTGAAAGATGACTTGGATGCGTAAATCATAAAATACTGTTAAGAACAGGTAAGCGAGTACGGTACAGCAATGCTCTTTAGATAAAACCAGCGTTTTGAGCACAGTTGTGGGCAATGATTGGGGGTCAACAAAAAGAGCAATCTATTTAAATAATAATATCGTACGTGTTAAATGGATTATATTTTTGTAACATTTTCGAATGATATGGATTGTCGATGAATGTCATTTCTATAGCCATGAAAGTTACGGAAACTGAACGTATTGTACGTAGCAAGTCAACAATATTTTACAGTTTATATCGAAAAAAATGTATAATAGTTTGTTTGTTCACATAATAATCTTGATTTAAGTGTATTATCCATAGTCTGCTTAGTTCTTATCTGATTCTTAATTCAATTTATCAAATATGTTAGAATATGTTTTACGAATGGAACATATTTAATTTGCTTGCTCTTAAACAACAAAAATGAAAAAAAAAAACACATGGCAATGTATAACCGCATTTAACAAAAAAGAAGAGATTAAAGTTCAAGCCTTGAACTTGAGTTTTGTGAACATTTTTTTTTGCATGTATGATTATCTTATGCATGCGAATGTTTTAATCCAATTTGTAATCCAACATTCTTCGTTAGTCAACCCGCTTTCGGTATGATGCTGTAGGCTGGCCTGTTTGCATCTCCTTTGATGTTTCGTTGCTATCGTACGATATTATCAATTCAAATCAGCTGCAGCTGACGTTAAATCCTCTTGTTCGTTTTTGTCGAGCTGTGCTTCTCGTTGTAAGAGTTTGAGTCCTTTGGTGCTTTAATATAAATTGAGTATTTTCTCAGCGTATCCAAATGTGTTTTAACATTTTTGTTTAAAGACTCTTTAAAGATTCTCGTTGTAAAATATTGAGAATTTGTTAGTAGTATTGCTCAACTGTAGCTGTCTTCAAACAGTGACTTGCATCGATCAATACGACATTCACAATCGCTTTAGTGCTGTGTCAGTAATACTGCTGGATTACACGTTAAATGGAAACTCGATGTAATTTCATTCGCAACTCCGGGCTTGCGGTTTCGCGGAGTTAATAAGTATTTATTTAAAAACAGCGCTACTCTATTGACTATCTGCATTATCTGTCGGATTACTGCGTTACCCTTTTACAATGCCACACTGCCACATTCAGCTCTGTTCAGCAACATTGTACGCTTTTCCGCTGTCAACACGATTCGATTTCAAAAGTGACGCAGAAGTTCAACTCATTTGCTGACTAGTGAACGTCGACGTGAACATGACTGCAGTTACAATTGCAGTCTGTTAATGTATTTCAAATTAAATTAACTTCAATCGCGTGTACCCACCCGAACGCGGGATAGTGCAGCGTACACCGCCGTGTCGCCAATGAATTGTCCTGTCCGGATGATTCGGTAACATCACAGCCACTGCTATGTTTTTGATGTGTAAATCAGCTGCCGTCGCCCTCGCGTTACGTGCTTTCAATTGAGCCGATTTAAATCAATTTCGAATTAATCAACTGTCAATTTGTATGCCTGTTTTTCTGAATGATATTTTCTTCCGTTGTACGAGAACGCCTCGTACGGTGGACGCTGCACCATTTTCATCCTTCAACACAGGGCGAACCGAAATCGTTACAGAGTGTGGCCCTGTCCATTTGGGACACCGACTTAATTGACCTATTTTCCAGTTCATTTTCAAAAGGGGCGTATGGATTGATAAATGTAGGGAGTTTGCAAATGTTCTCGGACTCACGTTTCCGTCATGGTTCCTTTGCGCTTCAAAATCTCCTCCTAGATGGTTGTCGAAATTTCCCTCTCGCTTACGCATTCGAAGATGTTTGTGGTTGCTGCGAAGGGACACATTAGTAAATGAAACCCGTTTTGCTGTTACGGTTTGGAAAAATTGCGAAAAAAATAAAATAAAATGTAGGGTTGACCAAAAAAAAGGGAGATAGATATCTTGATAGAATATGTACTTTTTTACGAAATTTTTACGAGGGGGAAGATTTTTTTTTTATCAATCGAAGCGGAAATATAATCTCATTAACTTTTGAAGATACCGATCATTTGTCGATTTTTTTTTTATCACAAATTGTCTCACTTTCGCAGACACTTCTATTTAATGAGCATGTTTTCCACAATTGTTTCCCATGTTTCAAAATGGCGTTTATTGAATATGCATACAATACACATGTATAGTGCAAATAATCAACTGTTAATCACAAAACTATTTAATTCAGAAGGCTATAATAATGTCAGAGTGGAAATTCGGAAGGAAAAAGGATCTACCTACGGAAACTATACCTGTGATCAGAACGATGCTATTCTGCCATTTGATGCCAGTAGCTTAACCTTTACCACCGTAACATGCACTAGGAAAGAACAATGAACAAACCAACAACAAAGGATCATGAAGGATAATCAAAGGGTAAAGTGAACAAAACTTAATGTTTGGCCAGCTCTCGGGGTTAGCGGTTGTTTCACCAAACCAACGCTTATGAATTGGAAATTTGAGACCCACGATTGTGGTTCATTTTACAGGCGAATTATTCTCGTCCCGCTTCTCGTAGCGAACAGTACGGCAGGCTGCGGTATCGTGCTGTACTTCTGTACTGCTGCAAGCAGGAGTGATAATGGCCGGTTCGCTGAAATGAGACAAAATAATAATGGGCTATCCAGTGGAAATGCCATTTTCAGTAGCATTTCCAATTTCGTCCAAGGGGAGCTTTTTGGACTTACACAACACCATACCATTAATGCCTTCGTCACGGTGCTAGACCGAGTACCGAGCAGCAAGGCTTAATAGTAATAGGAATCCTTTCTATTGCCGCTGGGTTAGCAGCAGCTAGGGAAGAAAATCTCATCCAGTGTGTTGTCCGGCGCATGGTCCGTAGCCATCTACGGATGCAGTTCAAGAATGAGCCTTAGACCGTTGGTTTGTGGATGGACGGTGAAAGGAAGCGGAGCGAGTTTGCAAGAGTCGTTACAAAAGCGGATCAAATTGTACGTGACGTGCTACAAGCGCCTGTCTGCGGTTCTGTCAAGTTTCTGAACATGGCTCAATGTTGTTGCCCAGGATTCATTTGCAAAATTGATACAACAGCAACCGGCACTCTATGGTCTGGCAGCAAGAACCGGCGGACCCTTTGGAGATTTTCAGCCACCGGTCAGTGCAAGTAGGACGATCGCAGATTTCAATCACATCGTTAGCCTTTTCATTTGCTGCCGGTTCGAAGGGCGAATGTTTCGGAGGCTGACCGACGATGTCCTGGCGTGCTTTGACACAATGGCGGCTACATGTTCTAGGTTGCAAGTAAGCTTTCTTGTTTTTCACCACTGCAATCATAGCCAATTGCTTAAATCTCAAAACGAATTAGCAAACGTCGGAGCGCTGTGAAATTGCGAGTAATTTTAGCTTTGTAATCAGCAAATGATTGTCGTTAGTTAGGGATTTGTCAACTGAATACTAGAATCGTGTCAATGTCATGTCTGAGTGAGGAACAATTAGCGCTGAAGGAAGACTTTCGAATGAAAATTCTTTCTGTTTCAGATCCAAGATTTGCAATTGACGAATATTCAGTAAATCAAGATTTTTTTATGAAGAAAATTCGCGTGTGGTCCTAAAATTCCTAAATTCCATTTTCCTGTCCTGAATTTCTCCTACCATATATCATCTCTTTCAAGAAACTCTTGCACTTTATTGCCTCAGAAGTTAGTTCATAGTTTTACAGACCATTTAACTTCGCCTCAATAGCGAGTCATACAGTGCAGCGCCGAGTGGTTCCGTTGTCAAATGCTGCACACATTGTATCATACGGCGTTGGATCGCTCGTACTGCACGTATCACGTGCACATAGTATATCCTGGTAAACATTCATCTTACACCGGGGACAGAAAATCGGTGAACTGCGAAGAAGCGTTGACAGCCTTGGTAAAGTTTCCTGCTTCCAGTCACATCCATTCCGCCGGGTTATTAAAGTTTGAACACGTCGCTGTAATGCGGGCAGCACTCTTACATGCTGTCTTACCGGGACTGTGTTTGCCCGATCGTTGCCAGACGTGCTTTTAAAGCCAGCATTCGGTCAACAAAGTGGCCGACCAGTTTGACGGGAAGGTTATTTCGATGAGGAGACCCACTCTTGCGAGGCACCATGAACCATCGAGACAAACCCGTGTTTGTCTCCACCGTATGGATGCTAAAATATAAACGTTTGGATACTCTTTGAGCTATCCGGCGCACATAGCAAAGAAACGTGATCCAAAGCCATCGTTAGATTCGGCTTGATGGACGACATACTCCGCTCTTTAGAATTCCGAACAGGAGTCGACAGTGTCCTTTTGAAAGTACGCCGTACTCACGCCGCCCGTGATCCACTCCCAACACACCCGGGCCTGCTCATGGACCTATTGTGTAAAATTTTCCGATTTTCCCTTTTAATAAAGCTGATAAGAAACTTCCCTTTCGTATCAAGCCGAGCGAGCTAGCTGGGTGGGCTCGCGAAGTGTGAAAGAACGGGAATGGTGGTTGTTTTAATAAAGATCTTTGTTTTCGTTGAATTACAAAATAGCCATGTTTTCATAGGAACGAATCTGAAATAAATCAAAGTGAAATTAATGAAAACAAACATGGAGAAAGTGTGCCGTGCCGCGCTGGCCGAACACGGCAACAGATTGGGGTGAAAGGCGGAAAATATTCCCGCGGGATGGGAAGAAAAACAAAATCTTCCTCGCTCCACTGACCGTGGGGCTTTGTTGGCGGATGAGTGTTTCAGCCATTGGCCAGCTGGTTTAGTTCCCTTCATTCCGAAAACGAATCTGTTATAGCATGTGAAGCATAGGCGTCGGTGGCCAGTAGGTCTAAGACTAAGTTTCGTATGTTTAATACCTAGGTTTTGCGATAAAATGGAGGGTTATATTCGGCATGCCTCGACTCCATAATGAACGGGAAATATGGCATAAATAAGTTGCTTCTCAAAATCAGTTTTATGGAGATGAATAATATTTCATCTGGTGGATTTAGTATGTATGAAATCACTAACACCTTTTTCATAATTAGAAAATGATCCGTTCTTAATAATTACACTGTTGTTTTATTAATATTCTTTAAGCGTATTTATTTTTCTTGATATTTGTTTTTGTAACATGCAGTTGCTTTACAAACCAGACACTGACTTGTTAAGAAGATATGATCTTAGAATTCAATAAAAACAAAGATGAATTGATTCTCGTATATACGATAATGATAAATTGATAACTCAAGCGCTGTCTATCGTAATGTCATTCAAATCAACACGTGCCTTCTGTGAAAATATTCCGTAGCAATAAATTATTTCAAGCAAATAATTTGGAAAACAGCACAAGCTCACTAGCTCCACGACAATACCAACACGTACCTGAAAGAATTCATTTCTTTCCCCCATATATGTTGCAAAGAGAAATCTGCTGCCAACGTTTGCTAGCGTGTAACCATTCGTATGAGCACATAAATCATATTACCAATTCTTCAGCAGGAACGTATCTCGTTCGGCTTTGGTGTGAGATGATAGTAATTGACTTTTATCGACATCAAGAGCCTCACGTGTGGGGAAAAAATTCAATTGACAGCCTACAGAACAAAACAATCCTATATCATACTTGAGTGGACTTCCACTAAGATCGTGCATTGGGCACAAACATTTATGAAATGAATGGAATTCTTGCTATCCGCCAGGTTGAGTGCTAGTTCTGCCTAGTAGATTTCTCGCCTGCCGGTTATGCGTGATGGGAAAGAAGCACTGTTTTAGGATCCGGGACATTCTTGAACGGAAAAATCCTACCGTAGTTATTGTCGAGACTGAGTTCTTCAACCGACGGCCATTCTGCGCAGCGTAAATGTTTGTTCAACGATTGAAATCTTCCCTAAAATATGCCAATGTCCGTCTCATTCTCATTGAGTTTCGTTTAATTTGACCCAAGAAGGAGCACTAAATCATCTTTGGTTGGTTTTGGGTAACGTTTGAAAATGTAGTACCCGTACTCTCACTGTGAAAGTTTAATACTTTTACCACCCTAAGCGCTTGAACAGGGAAAATATCGGGAAAGCATCTCATTCGTTTAATGCTGTCCCTATCATTGTTAGGACAAAGGATGTTGCCATGGCGCGGATGTTACCCTCACGTTCTTATCATCGCAATGAAACCGCAAAAAGGATCGTTCTTTAATAATTCTGTTCCAAAACTAATTCCATGCAAGAGGAGAGAATGGGCACGGACTTTTTGCTTTCCCTGTTTAGTTGTGGTAATACCCTGGTGACTATATATATTTTCTTCTAAATGGAATAATGCTTTAATGCTAAACAATTATTACAAAGCTTAATTAGTCTAATTAAAGTATTTCTGTCCAATTGTTCGTTGCTGAATTATTTTCAATGTTGCTGGAATTTTGCTAAAATTTAACCAAAACCAAGTGCCTTTTTCATGGTGTAAGTCGCTTTAATATCAATAGATGGCCTTTAAGGACTACCGTTCCATCGTATATCGAAAGGCCCGTCCATATGCACCTACAGTACCAGCAAAACATCATCAAAGAGACAGGAATCATTCACCATCGCAACCTTGCGCTCGGGAATAGATTATCCCGGCGAGTGAGTGTACCAGCAAAGCCGACCGGTTCGATTTGTGGACATTTTGCTGCAGGACATTGTTGACGCTTGGCTAGGGATGTTGCGTTGGTGCTCACGGATCCAGTGACCAGCGCTTTACTTCGGGTCGGTAGCGTGAAATTAAAGAACAACATTATCCGTACGCGTACAGCAACGTGTACTGATGACCCGTGTGTTGGGAATGTAGTTGGAGATTGAAGAAGGAAACAGGGAGATTATTCCATCATGCAATCGATGTCCATCGTTACCGGGATCCGTATCTTCTTGGGGCCAACGGGGCATCGTTCGCTTGTAAGCAGCTATCAGGAGTGGAACTTTTTGGTGCTGGAATGAAATTTGATTTCACTGCGTCGACGTTATTGACATGATCGCACTCGTATGCGATGCTGTAACATTGTTCGCATGCCCGCAAGGGATGTTTCAACTGCATCGTTCAGCTTCTCCACGCGTTACAATGTTACGGAGGCTGTATTCTTCATGCTATCAGTATGTGTGCCTGATATTCGCTTGGGTTTTACTCTCTGATGGAACTGAGAAAGACAAAAGTTCAAACCAATTATATTATTAGTTATTTAAACATATTATTGGTCGTATTACTCTTCAAGTTAATCAAGATTTTCTTGGAGCTAGAATTCGCCTCAGACCAAAGTGAAATTATTACCTTGAATCAGTAATTAATTATGCAATCGATAGTGTTAATAGTACATATTCGACACCGCTAATTGCACAGTCGATCATCAGCTTATTCCAGTGGATTGTTGGGCATCTCATTAGTTAGCGAGAGCATCCCAAACCCTTCGTAAGTTAACGACTTTTTCACAAGAAGCTTGTCAGCTTCTGTTACAATAGCGAGAAAACATCAAGTATTTCACAGCTGAACTTTTCTTCCCTCCAGAAACGTTCACTGTTCTCCATATTTCCTGTTCCAGAGGTTTTTATTCCCTACCAACTAGCTCACCGTTTGTCAGCAATTACCGGTGACGCAGTTTACTCTAACGGCGTGTCTATCGTACCCGTGTTTACCTTTTTGCAGCTCGCACAAACAGCGTGAGCGCAAATCCTAATTCCTGTGGTTAAATTGTTGTCTGTTTTCTTCGTCCTGTGACACAGAGCAGTCTCGTGAGCGTAACGGTTCGGGCAAGTGTTTTTACCGGCTTGCCGTTTCAACCATTAGCGATGTTGCGAGTACTCATTTTTCCAGCTCAGTGTCTCGCAAGCAGTGTGCCATCGTGCGGTTAGGGCACCGCATTACTGGATGGAGTAGTGACCAGGTACTTTTGTGCTGGTGGTAGCAGCATCACTAGTGCCTTGTGCTCTTCCAGTGTGAATCTTCTGTCGCGATCACTTTGTAACAAGTTTCGCATAATAGTGCAACCATCATGTCATGGGGGTCATGGTATGGCCTGTGCGCTGCACAGTGAGTTGGTTGAGTTGAACCAGATGCTTGTGTCGTACCAGTAAGCAGACTCTTGGTTTGGCCGGACTCTGGTGGTGGAAACAAACGCGCGTCAAAGTAAGTGATGCTTTGTAACTCGGTTGAATTGTGAAGATTGCTGTTTTGAAGTTCTCCGTCGTGTCGGTTCAACTTACTGCAAACAACGGACATACGGACCGTGTAGTGTTAAAATGTTTTAAAGAGAAATACGTAAAATAGCTTTCACTGTATTAGCGCAGGCCAAACTCCTGTTTTCAAATTATAATANGTGTGGTGTTGGTTCCCGGTGCTCACCGAGTGCCTCATACTCAATCCATTACGCTCAAGACACTTTTATCTGCGTACCCACAGTGTACGTTTACGTCTCCTCTCGGAAGGAACATTTCTTGCCAAATGTAAGCAAATCGCATGCAAATAAAGCAGCTTAGAGGCTCGTTCTGAAGGGCTTTCGAGAAATAATTTTCAAAATGGTGCAAAACTCGAGAAGCGTACCGTCGGGACATAAATGGCTGCACGAGGGAAAAACACTGCCAACGGTCGCTTCTCGTCTTCCCGACTTGGTTCCTGGCGTTGGGTTGATTTGATTAACAATTTGTTTTCCTGCCTCTATATTCCGTCCTTCGCGGTCATGCGTTTTGTTTATGCTCTGCTCTGCAATTGCTGAAAGCTTTTTTGCATCAATTGCACCATTTTCGGTGCGTGTAGCAGGCAAATAGTATTGGGCGGTTTATTTGAGGCGCCCTCTCGAGAGCGAGAGAGCGCACACTAATTGATTAGCATAATAAAACCATTTTCAGTAAATTGTTATTTTCACGGCAAACCACCTTGGTGGTGAGTTCTTCTCTACGCCAGTACGTAAGGACATTCTTCCTGGTTTTTTCCGTTCCGTACGCCACAACCGCGTGTGCTGTGGGTCGTGGATGACGGGCAGACGTATAATCGTGCCCAATCAGGGCGGAAACCATTCCACCACCGATATTGGCCATATCGGGGTGTCGACTCCTGTACAACCGGAATCGTGAACCATCTGTGTGTGTGTGTGCGTATGAACGCGTGGCCACGTGGTAGCCCTGAGAGTATCGTACATGCGCTTGCGGCATGGAAATCTTCTTAATGCTTATTCAACCCCATTACCAGAATTGCATCTTCGCTCATCCAAAACCATCCCATCCGGTTCCGGAGTGTTCGGGCAGAGCGTTTAGCAACATCAATATGTTGCGCGATGCATAAACCACCGTCTCCGTGTGTCGTGGTGGTTCGCGCGTGTTTCTCCTGTCCATACACGCTCCTTTCCTGTACGAGACCGGAATTGGGTGGGAATGTTGATCGATTTTCAATGGAATTTCGTTCGAAATGGGTGAGTCAGGAACGTTCCATACACCGTAAGAGGCAATCGGAGCTCGCGGGCACAGTACAAGTACTCATCTACAGTCCGCTAAGCAGCTCGACCGGAAATGAATCCCGGCGAAAGAGGAGAGATGACATTTCCTCCCAGGATGCTTGACAGACGTTCGGTTACGTTTCCTTTGACTATTGGGACATTCCACTCCATCTCTTTCTCTCTTTCTCTCGCTCTCTCGGTCTAAGTACATTGATCAGAGACCAATTAAAAGGCTTATTACTAGCGTATCGAAGGGTGAATGATTCTGTGTGCAAGTTTATGCTTTTATGCCTTTTCCCATTTAGCTTTGATCGGTCGCAATCAATAAGAAAGCGGAGGCGTGTGTCGGTACGCGTTCCGTGTAGCATAGATTGAATATTTGATGTACTGAATGGCCCGCGGGAGCTCCAACTTAACTCTACCGCCGTTTGATGCCTGGTCGCGATCTTAACCCCAAAAACGCGCCAAACGCTCAACTGGAGGCTGGAGAGTTGATTGAAAGATTCAATTGGTAGCTCTTGTGGATGGGGTTTCAATTGAACGTAATGCTTGGGCCGGTTCATTTTACTGCTTTTAGTGGTGCTGGGTGGGTATTTTCTTTGGTTTATGGAAATTTTCTTAAGAAATGTTCCGCCTCCTCAGTAGACGCCAATGGGTAAGATGCAGCAGAGCAGGCTGGCCGTGGCTTAGCTAGACGTTTGATCAGTGGAGGGAAAAAAGTAATTCGTTGGTTAAAGGCGACAGCAACGAAGCATCAAAGCTTCTCCTTATGGGCGAAGAAAGTGTGCAAATTCGATTGGATGTTTCATCAGGCTTGGGATATTGCACGTCAAATTTAATTTTTGCATTTTATCATGCTCGCACTTTGCAGTAGTATGATAAAGAATAAGAAAGTTTGAAGATATCTTACATCGTCTTATAGTATAACATCAAATGCAAGGATACAGCTTGCAATCAACTTTAAGAGATTTAAAACATAAAATATTTACACATGCGCATATTTAAATCAGTTCGTTAGTAGTAATCCTTGATTTACCTTTACGATAAGCACTACAAAATGTGACCTAAATGAAGTCAAAATCACATTGCAAAGAAAAAAAACCCGCAACGAACATAACTTTGCAGGAGGTAGTTTTTTTGGGACGTGTGTTGTTTTGTTGTAACAAAGTACTCCCTATCGCCCTTTCGGATGACACAAAGAAGTCAAAAATGAAACCATACCTCACCTACATTGCCGTGAGCATTTTGAAATAACAAACCCCTCTATCTACTACCTTCCCAATTCGGACCGGTGCGCAGTAAAACCGTTCAAGCAAGAAACCGCCCGCAGACGGTAAAGGTTGGTTCAATTTTAAGCTTTTCAATGCGAAACCATTAGGAAAGTGCAAAATTTTCCAATTCCATTCTTCCGGCGGTTCGACCGAGTGCTGGATCCCTCGAGTTCGTCGAGACACTTTGCATAAATTTTTCGGACATTTACGAGTTCCAGCGTTCCCGCGGGCCTCGAGTTAGGCAAGCATCATTTGAACGGGGTGTGGTGGATCTTGGGAGGGCGAGTTCCGCACATAACCGTGCACCTTGAACGCCTTTACTTCTTCGTCTTCTTCTTCTTCTTGCTCTTGCTCTTCTCCCCAGGGCGATTTAGGGATTCCCGGTGTTGTGCCTGGCCAAAACACAATTGCTGTTTGCATTCAAATTTGTCCATAAAACTTTATTTACGATACTAATTTATTGTTATTTTGTGTGTTGGTTGCGTTTTTTTCATACTGTTTCTGTCGGGCTTGATCGTTGCTAGAGTACTAACATAGCGCGAGAAAAAGGGTCGTCAATGCGCAAGATGATGGTTGCATTTCGGAGAATTGCCTTTCGACGAATACTATTTTTATGGCTTTAGAAGATTGTAACCCACTGTGCACAAGATGTTAGCGCGAGTGTATGAACCACGTTTTTTTTTATTTAGATCTCAAACATTACCAAATAATCTAGAATGGCTTAGGTGAAGTGGTCTCGGAGGAGCATTTTTTGTCCAGCATCGTGAAAAACGGATGTGATGTAAATAATAATAGAGTTTAAATCGAACAATAGGCCAAAGCTTTTTGGTTTATGTTTTAAATAAAATGATTTCTTACCTATACCCCAATGCGTGTACAATTTAATTAAAGTGGTTATATATATTAAAGAGATAAATGATGTTGAATGACGTTAGTTTCAGATTTAATTCAAAGAAAAATTTATCTTAAAAATGATTCAGAATTATAGGCTTCCTTAGTCGCATTGACCATGCTTGTGCATTGAACAGTGGTAGAAACAAAGAGGTTGCGATAAAACAAATATTAAAGCAAACTGCAAGGATAAGAAAAACATAACTAAAATCAGCATCGAAGCAACAACCCTTTCCCTATTGGTTGGTACAGTTTTGCTTGATCATATTCGCAACCATTATCAGGACGGGTTGCACACGAACGAGAAGCCACGCCTTCCGAAGATCAAGTTGGTTGCGACTTTTATTTACCGACGGACCAAAATTATCAATACAAGAAAAAAATACCGTTGAACCTGTTGCAAGATAAAACAATGCTTTTTTTGAATTATTAAACTTATGGAGAATTGTTGGACAAAACTATACAATTGATTTTTTTTTCTTAAAACGTTTTAATTGAAAATAAAATGTTTTATCATAAAATTTCATGAAATAAATTCCATTTCTTATATAATATTGCTTTGAAAAACTTTTACAAAAAAGATTACTTCAACGCAATTTGGGCTCGTCCGGGAATTGAACCCGGGACCTCTCGCACCCGAAGCGAGAATCATACCCCTAGACCAACGAGCCACGGTTGATGGCCGCGCTCTCTTTACAAATGAGATTGTGAGCAACGTCACGTAAAAGTTCGCGCATTCCGATCGAAATATCGCATACGAATGACCATGTGCGCGAAGGTTTCTCTTGACCACGCCGAGGGCTATTTTTGGCATTTGTTAAGAGTAAGAGGCTTAGAGAAAGTAGAGAGCCCGTGTAATCAGTAACGCTACGACGCTATGATTGGTCGACCTTGCATGCGCATGAGTCGTACCGGTGAGATCTTGAACGAGAGAACCCGATTAAGGCGAGCGAACAACTCTCTGCAGGGACCACTTTGCACGTCTGATAGTACAGTACTAGTCGTGTACGTATTTCGTTTTATTTTGTACATTTATGAGAGTTTAGTAAGGGCCAAACCCATTCGTCTATGTGCGTAGTGGACAGTTCAGCAATCACATTCAAACTGCAGGCAGAAACTTCAATGTTTCAACGGGTAATCATGAGCGGTTATCAATACCGACGGTCAGTATAAACATGATGGTAGATGCACCGAAGTCATCGTTAAAATGGTTCTCTTAGATAATATTTATTAATTAACTGAGACATGGTTAGCAATGTTCCTTTGCTTTGAACTAAAGTGCTATGACATTGACATACATATTGTTTAGTTGTTGGGATACATTTCAAGTAGTAAGTACAATTTACTTTATTCAATTTTATTTTTATTTTGTTAAGTTAAAAATCATTTAAAGGCCTTTTATTACCAAATATTTGTGTAAAGTATCAAAAGAAAATGCTATATAATTAAATCGACAAAAACACGCACATGAACGATCTTTCAAGCAGCGAATTATAAATCTTGGTACGAATTCTTTGCACAAAGGAAACGGTACATGTTATTTTTTTTCCATCCGAAAATTTTGCCTTCAAAATTTAAGTATTCTTCTGCGGCTTGTAGCAAAAACCGACTCAAACCTCACCGCGCACGGCTCAGCATTCTCGGTATCACAAAAGCTTCTCTCCGTTTTTTATTCGTCCCAAAAATGCGTTCTTGTCGGCACACACACACGCACCGACCGTACGGTCGGAGGTTGGAGTTTCTTCAATGGAACCATAAATCAATGTCACTGCAAGTGCGCCAACGTTGCCGCGATGTTTGCTGAACTTCCATTTTACCCCACGAGCGGTTACCCAAAGAAACTGGTGCAAAAGAAGAAGTAAAAAATAAAACAACGTTCAGAGAGCAGACAGGCGATGAAGTTATCGAGCAGTTTGCAATGGCATTGTCTCCGGTCAGCAGGCGCAAACCTTCATCAAACGCATTTGTGACACGACAAACGTAACATTGATCTACGTTTCCCCAGTGGAAATCTGTCAGCCAAAAGTCGGTAGCTGTAATTAAACACTTGGCCCCCGATGTCCCGGCAATCGAATGGCGAATTCTTGGCGATTGCTCCCTTGGGAAGCGAGTGGGAGGTCAGCACAGTCGAGTTATCGGGCAGCAAATCACAATCATTTGCCAAATTCGCAACAACCAACAACGGGAAGATGATGATGCCGTTACTGCCGTTGCTGCTCCACACTGACGGAGACAAGCGTGGAGATAATTTCCATGGAGATAATGCCTCGGACGCGGACGCAGCAACGATGGCAGAACGATGGGCAAGACTACGGAGGGTTCGTTGACGCCACGCTAGGGAATGTACCAATTTTCGTATCAATCAAAACAACTCCTCAATCACCAAGAGGAGGTGGTCACCTTTTCGGGCCCCCTCCCGAGTGGGCGAGTGTGATTCACGGCTCCGAATCATTTGCCGTCGTAGGTGGGAGGCGTTTCGAGGAAAGCTAAAATTACCAGCCGCGCCTCCGATTACAACCCACCCACCGCCCCGTAACAACAAGGGTACACGATTATTCGGTTGTATTGCCTCTCTTCGAAAATCGAAGATCATCTGTAAAGATTATCAGTGTGAACGTGGCGCAGGTAAGCAGCAGAGGGGTTAGACGTGAACGCGAAACTACTGGGAAACACGGACGGCTGCAGAATATCACCAGAATCACGTTCGAAATGAGATTTTAGGGAAATTGCTCGCAGTGTATGTTTTCTGTTCTGTTGCTAGCATCCAAACCCCCCCTTGAACGAGAAAGGGTAAACACGGAAAGCTGGCGAGAACTTTATCTACCAGCGGGACGACTACCCTTTTGGCATGAATCAAAGAGGTGAATCTTCATCATCGTTCTAATCGTTAGAAACGGCACCGAAGAAACCGGTGTGACAGGTTAATGATAGGGAACCGAAATTGCAAACCCGGAGCGCCATTCACGTGGTGATTCGGTTATCGAATCGGTTCTGCTTCTCTGCTCTCCAACATGAGAGAGTGAGAAAGAGAAAAAGCGAAAGATTCCTTTACCCTCCAGGCGCAGTAGCGCCGGTCATCGTGGACCGTGGAAAATTATCACTGCGATACTGTGAGCGTTTCTCGAGAACGATGGCGCGATGGTTGTGGTGCGTTTTTAGAAAAGGCAAAACGCAAAGGCAGATTTCTCAACCTCAATCGCGTTGATGATAGGGAACGTAACCGAAATAGGCCGTGGCTCGGCGAGATGAAATTAGAATTCAATTCCCAGCTAACTGGATCCCAATACAGTACGGTTTTGTACCGGGGCCAGCATTTCGGGAACGACGCAGAGAAGTTGTTTTTTCTTCTTTATGGTTTTTTTGGGGGGCTGATTCTCCATATGAATCGGTTTTAGTGCACCAGAATGGGCAGGTAATTAGGCACCAGAATGGGCCTGTTCGCATGAAATACGGTAGCGTGATAAGTCAGCATCTTGATTATAGTGCCTGAAAAAGGGACGGCAAAACATGGGCCCCACGCTCTCTTGACCCTGTTCTCTTGCCCAAAGTTTCGTCTTATTTGATTTCACGGTGTTGTATCATCCTGTTGGGTTTGTTGTAAAAAACCCCATTCCCGCCAGAGTCGCGAGTCCCCAATGACCGACAGTTCACTCCCCACAGATGAAAGATTTATGTTTCATCTGACCCTCATCTCCTCCCCCTCTCTCCTCCTCATCAGTCAGTCGGAATGTTCTTCACTTTCTTCTGGATAGCCGAAACGACGCACCACACTTTCTATCCAGCAATACAAAATGGCTTCCTTTGGTTGGAGCTGGCGTGCCACTGCCATCAATGACGCGCACTGTATAAATCAAACTAATTTATTCAAAATCGTCCCAAAACCATGACCTCATCCACAACACCGCCTGCTTGGATGGAATCTGTGAATGAATAATGATTTATTGCAGCTAATTACGGAAATCGGTCCCGGGTTCAATTCGATTAGAGCTGCCATCGGTTGACGACTGGGGATAGTAGGGGTCTTTCCATAGAAAGTATTCCACCAAGCAAATATTTAATCTTATCGATCGATTTACTTTAAAAATCGGTGGTTTAAGATGCCTTTTTATCAATAAACTATTGAGACAAAAAAGAGAAAACCCCTATCGAAAGTAGATGACAATGATAAAATAATGATGTTGACTTCGTGACATGAAGCTTCGGGGTTTTTTTTGTTGTCTGAATTATATTTAAGCACATTTATAACATGTTTAAAGGCACATGAAGAGAAAATAAATGGCAGTCCATATATTATATAAACTTTATTCGACCTGCTTATTGTTTATTCATTCAAAGTGTAATCATCCTCTATTTGCAAATAATCTAAAAAGATCTCAAATTTACCTGTTCCACTTCAACTTGAAAAGAATCCAGAAATGGACAAACATACTTACTTGTACTCAGAACAAATCCTTTTAGATACTTGAGACTAGAGAACAAGTATTGTGTAATACATACAGTTATGAATTTAAATTATGCTTTTCATGCTTGTTAGTTTGTTTTCGTGCAGCTTAAGCAACCCTCTGACAGTAAATTCATACAACCAAAAAGCAAAAACCTCAATCAGGAAGAAAAGCAAATCCCTTGTTCGGTTTGATCAGCCCATCAAGCTGGAATTGGCAGCCCACGAACGCTGGCTTATCTTTGGCAAGTATCCCTCGCGGCTCACTGCCGAAACACCCACACAAATCTTTCCTCACTAATCCCACCCTCCCTCCTACTCTCACTGTGGGTGGGCACACTGCATCCAAAATCCCGTTTGCGTTCGACATTGCATCTCGGTGCATTTGCAGACTCACACACACCGGTTGGTTTCCGGTACCGTTCCGGAGGGCTTTCGGGCTTGTAGATTTACGATATGTCATTTGCATAATTTACACTTCCACCCACCCAACCCACACTCACTCACAAGCACACACACAGCACCTCGTGTTGTGTATCCTTGCCGTTTGTCGTCCACGAACGCTGAGAGCTCGTCGTCGAATCGACGCGAATTCGATACGCGCAGTCCAACTAAACGTTGACGGTTGTTTGCTGCTGCGAAATGGAGTGTTTACGATGAGAAAACATTCCATGCGCGCCTCGCTCGCGCGTTCGTCCTTGACGTTGGATGGCGAGAGTTTCGGGGCTGTTTTAAAATTTATTTAAAAGGATTTATGATGCCGTACGGCAGGGCAAATCTTATCTCGTGCGGTAAGAAAACATTCGTTTTACACAGCATGTGAACAGTTTTTTTTGTGTTTGTACGACATCACACACGACGAAGAACTCCGTGGCATGGGGAGAGTACGCAAGGTCCGTTCCGGTTTGTTCGCGTGCACATGCCACTATTGCTGCGGCATTGGTTTAGCTTTGATCACGTTGTGCCCAAACCACGCACACCAACCAAACCGCAGAAGGTGTTTGAAAAGGCCACACGAATTATTAGATCGTGTTGCCCTGGCACTTGCTTGAGCTCGCCTTCAAAACATTCTTGGAGGAATATTTTAGGATCTTTTGTTGGATTTCTTTTCGCCAAAAGTGAGCATACCCCAGCATCGTTTCCAATCTTCATCTTGCCATGACCATCATCATCATCAGCAGCAGCACTACAATCATCAGCATTGTCGGGTATTGCCGTGGGATATGGGTGGAGCGCGAGCGATCAAGCAGATCAATGGACGCGGGCAGCTGATGAGCGCGAAAATGTGGGCGCAAGCGTGCGCGCGCGAACTCTCGTAAGATCGCCACGAAGCAATAACTGATCCACTTCCGTTCCATTACGATCAGTCTGCTGAGGGGGGAGGAGGGGGTTTTCCCTTTGCCGGCCGGCCACCCTTGAACAACTCCGTTCTACCATATACCGACTGCTCCACCCTTGCCCGTTTCCATTGCCGCCCGCCACTTGCTCCGTAATCCGTTCACCCGATCCACGGAGTGTACGGGGTCCGTTCTGGGTAATAGGAAGATTGTTCGTGGTAAAATGATGCTCAAGTCACGAGAGTCCGCGCGCCAGTGTGGCGAGGCAACGTAATAAATGAAAGTTGCAGCAGCGCGAGCAGTATAGGAGGCAGAAGTGAAGAAAAATAGCAACCTTCTTGGATGAGCAGTGAAAACCAAAAACAAAACAGATGAGAAAGAGAGAGAGAGAGACAGAGAGAGAGAGAGAGAGAGAGAGCGCAGCAACAACAGCAAAAAAAATGCAGGTAAAGATCACTTCAGTCTGAGCAAAATAAACGGCTCAGATTTCCGCTGCGGGCCTTGCAGCAAGCGCTCTCAGCGTATTCCCATTTTGATATTGCGATACTCCACGTGGAGTTGCTCGCGATGTGGCTGGCGCGATTCCCTCGCAGCAACAACAATCGGTGCCAAACCGGTTTTTCCTTTAACCTGGCAGTGCATGTGTTTTTCACTGCGATTCAATCGCTTGCGCCGCTGTGTGTGTGTATGTGTGTGTGCCATGCTTTGTGAATTGCGCTCGGTGTGTTTGATTGCGTCTATTCTGCCTCGCACGTATTGCGTTTTGGTGATGGTTTTTGTACACCTTTGGGTAAAGCCCCCCTCCTCAATCCATTCTCATTCTTATTCGTATTTCGACCGACCAAAGGGGGGCGTTGGTGGGGGATGGGAAAGAAGGCTGCAATGCGCGAACCACGAGAGTCACGAAGACGCCGCGGAACGTCGTACGACGCCCGCACATGAATGAAGAAGCAAAGAAACTTCTACTCACAATTCAGATCTCACCGTGATCGGTTTCCTATTCACCTGTACAGTTCAGGACGGATTTTGCATTAGCATTGTGATGCTGCAATCGTTACGAGAATCGTATAATTTTATAAAATTGTGTACAACTTTTCGAATAAGTTAAGCACAATATAAAAATTTCTTCACCCAATTCGTGAAGTATTAATGTCTATATTTTAATTTTCCACCAGCTAAAATCCCGATTGAGCTGCACTGTATCTCACCCTTTGATGGTCCAGTCGTCTCCTTACCGGGAACACGGAGATGAATTCGCGTTTTTGTATTCACTTGAACTTTTTCCCAGTTCTCCGTCTTACTTCTCATGGTCACCATCATCATCACCACCACGTCTGCCATAGCCTTTTTTGATATCATTTTATTCTTATCGCGATCCGCTCTCATGTTCGTCCGTTTCGAGCACCGGCTTCGTTCGTTTTTTTTTACGTGCGTTTGATTTTAAATGCTCCGTTTTATTTTATTTTTTCAACCCAAAAAAAAACTCTGACTTTAAACCGTTTATCACTCACAGATGAAGTTTTTGGGTGAGTACGCTCGTCAGTCCTGATTGTCCACAGTCTGCACCGCCTTCCTGCATTTACCTCAATCAGTTTCAATTACGTCACCGTGCGTCCCTTTTTTTCATCCTTTTACACAATTCACGTGAGTCTCTCGGCGGGCGACAAAGCTGTGAAGGAGATGCCACGTTAGACGGTTGTTGGAGAAGTTCCTACCAGTGTTTAACAAAACGACCATTTCCTTAACCCGGTCGGGCACTCACGTTTTCGCTGTCTGTGGATAATTATGTAGCGATAGTGGTTATGCATGTACGTCATTATTTTTACTGTTGGGTTGAACTTTTGCAAACGACTTTTGATAATGAAACATTAATGTTTCGAATTCGAAACTAGCTTGTTTGAGTATGTAGTGACAGAAAAAAGTTGCACCTTGTAACTTTCAAAAGCTTATCTATAGAGTTTATGTTACTGTGGTGGGTTGTTTTGTAGGTAGAACTTGTTTGATTATGTACTATGCTTGATACATTTTTCTCAAAATTTTGATTAAAATAAAAACAAATTGTCTAACATTTTTTTAAAAATTGCTAACAATAATTTAGAAAGCTGAATGTCGAATAAATTCAAGAAAGTTTTCAACATTTTAAACTTAGTTTTCCTTTTGCATATCAACTTATTCGACCTGCAAGAGTCACTTCAGATTTCAATTTCCCAGCATGTCAAATGACGATCAGCTTACAATTAATTAAAATCCCACTTGAATTATTTCTAAACTGCGTACATTTCTGGATTCCTACCTTCGTTCGATATATGTTTGAAATGAAGGGCGTTGGGCAATATATCTCAATAGTTCGTATTCATTAAATCTATCACCCTTCGAAAGGGCGGTTAATCCTTCTTTTGTGAGAGATGCGAAACACTGATATCAAATCAGAGTCAGAGAAAGATGGTTCGAATGGGAAATGCAGCGACTTTGCAGGCCCCTTTCCTTGCCAAACATGCTTATGCACCCGAACCCGGATGCATCCAAGAAGAACCAACTCGTATCAGTTTCGTTATTATGTTTAATGCAACCAGGCAAAACTTTTCGGGTGATAATTTATGGGTGGTTTGCTATTATTCTCGGAAATACTTCGCCCCCAGTGGGGGCGCTAGGGAATGCTGCCGTGGGTTTTGCGAATTGAAATTCCAGCTGAAGGCTCTTTTGTTGATGAAATACTTGGAAGATTTATCATTCCTGACCACTCGGCTCTCGCAACGGGATCGCTGAGAAATTCCATAATGATTGCGCTTTTGCCGTAGCGATGGAAAAATTGTTGCACACTTCAATCTTCTCGCTGCCTTTGCATGCAGATTGAGATAGTCTTTTAGGTGGCTAGCTGTTGAACACAATCGTTGTCCATGAGTTTAGAAATTAATTTAGAGCAATTGCACTTTCATCTATTAAGCTTGCTCAATAGCTTATCATTAGTTCTAACTGATAGATAGACAACAACTTTTACTAGATAGTTTTTTGTTTCGATTGCTTTATAATTGCCGTCTATAAAAATGTTTAACATCAACAAAAGCATACATGATTTAACGAAAAAATAACACGTTAAATTTGGTCCTGCTACCGGTGCCATGAAAAAAAGTAGAAAATTGGATTTAAAAAGAAGAAGGTCAAGAAATTCAATTCTGCTTCTCCACTTTTGTGGCCTCTTAGTTTTGCTTTGATGTTTCCAAATTGAAAATCAATTCCCGCTGCGTCAGGCGTAAACAGTTCACTGTTTTCGTTGCCACCAACGCGGTTTGACACAGATCGGTCCTGTTGCATTGCTGGGTGCCACGTGACGAACGTTCTTGAAGAGTGTGATGGATGCGCCGAAAATATTATTTCTGCCAAATGCTACCGGAGTCTAATCTTCTAAGCTCTCCTTTCATTCTTGTTCAACATATACGGTTTTTTTTTTGTACATAGGAGCTATTCCAAGTGTTCTTTGTATTCCCGGTATAGAAGATTGAAAATATCTCGCATCGTACGGTACACGTCAAACTGTCAAACGCACGGGCAGAACTCAATGCAACTCTTTAAGATTTTCGAACATCGAAAACTTAAAGCTAAAGAATGTTTAAATAATTTTATTTTTCTTTTCAAATCCTCACTGAAAGACTTTAAAAAATCAGCCTTAACGAAAATGTGTTTGGTTGTAATGTTTCCTCGCTTTTACCATTACTTGTACTGTAGGATGTGTGAACATTTTTTTCTAAAATAAAAATTTCAACATCTGAAAGCAATTATATTGATCACAAACTTTGACACAATCGAGCAGCAACAAGAATGCTGGCAAAGAATAGAAATTAAAGTTTGCCCACAAATATACGGTTATCGCCTCCTTGGCAGACTGCTTAGTGTGGTTTTATTTTAGTCCGCTAGATTTCGATGACTTCCGACAAGTCTAGTCGAAATACAAGCGACATGGTAGACAGACACTTTCACATCTTAGTCGAAAAAAGAATCACGGCTCTGTGATATGTGTGATGTTTTGAGTTTGCCCGCGTCGAAACGATGCGACTGGTTCATGCTACAACACATTATTGTTTTGGTGTCAAGACAGTATCATAAGATGAAAAAAGAATGACCGTTCTTAGAAAGTTGCTGTTACTTCCGGACCGCGGCTAGACACTTTTCTGTTTCGTTAGTGCAATTCACTTTTAGTCTTATCGAACAATTGTTGTAGCTATTCAAACAATAAATCTTTATGAAGCATTAGTTCAACATATTACTAAACAATCAGTTAATGTTAGGTCTCAATCTTCATGCTTTAAACAGGGAGTCGTTAAAAGCAACCTCAAATACCTCAAACTATCCAAATGTGTAGCTTGCATTATGTATCATACCTGTTGTACGTTAAACCTTTTGCAGGACGGTGATTGACATGAGTGTATTCGCCTCCACATGACGAGTTAGAGTAAATGTTCTGGAAACGTCATACCAAATGTGATTTGCTGCCTGTTGCTGAACTATTTCCAACAGCATTGAGCTCTACCCAATGGTAGAAATCTAATAAACCGAGAGAGAAAGAGTCTGCTGATGCGTCTTGGTGCAGGTAATGAAGTTTTCTGCTCGAACCAGACTTTATCCGATTCCCCGTATTGCTTGTTCCCAATACGCTGGAATTACATTTGCAATAAAATTATGTTGTGAGTGCAGTTCGCGCAATGGAAGTAAGATAGCGGTCAGGTTGTGTTATTTGATGGTAGAAATTCGATAAAAGGAATCGTTTTCTCGAAGTCTCTCCCCTTTGTTTTTGAAGAAGGTAGGCAACTTCGTTAGTATTCTTAGATTACAACCAACGCAAAGGTCAAACGTTTTGATGGTTGAATGGATTCAAATTCGTCGAACAGAAATGATACTGAAGTAGAAAAAGAGAACAATAATGAAAGATAAAAATAATATTTGATTACTGTACCTTTTAATGTGGATCGATTTTTAGATTTACTGGGCGCCTCCATTGGCGGAAAACACCAGGCGCATCAATTCTCGCATGCAATCTACGTTGCAGTGTTCCATCTTTGCTACCATATCATTGTGTATTGCCACCAGCATTACCATTTACCTGTATGGTGAATCAGGTGCAAAACTGTGCAAAACCTGCGTGAGTAGCAGTAGCACTGGGTTGGGTCGGTAGGAATCGTTCAACCTGTAAAACGATTACCATTATTACACTGTTTATTGTTTTCCATTGATAAGTATTTATGACAAGCGGCGTGCCACGCTGTTGAAAATCTGTCACACGGGCATTCACACGGCCGCCTGGAAATGGGACGGTTTCCATATCCTTTGCTACCTGTTGTCAGGAGCGCTCGGCGATGGTTATACGGTGGAAAGCGAACATCAGATACGAGACGAGATATCAGCTCGTGCTGCTTGTTGGGAATGATGGGGTAGAAATCCGTGTGCAAATGTGCGCGTATATGCGAATGCATTTACATACTAATTATCGAGTGATATGTGGGCAAACATAATTACCTGTCGCATTTGTGTTCACCGGGTCAGTTTCGACGAGAGCCCGGTGGTCGGGCTTTTGATCGCTACGTTTTGCGTTGTGTGTGTATCTATTGTAAATTCTGCCCAATGTGTAAATGTGCCCAATGTTTGAAAGTGCAGTGGTTGATTTTGCTATCGTTTACTGTTTGGCCACCTATTATCAACAGTAGCGGTTGGCGCTGTGGGAAACTTACCGTCGTGCCAAGACTTGCATCGGTGTGTGGATGCCACTCTTCCGTCGGGAATGGTCATGAATCATGCACGATCAGGAATCATTAATGCAGCACGCACACGGTTCTCATCCGATCTTCACCATTATACGGCCACCATTCGTGACTTTCCGGTGAAGTTGACGTCGGTTATACCTGTTGAAATGGAAATGCAAATCGACCGAATGGTAGATGTCGTCTTCAATTCATGTTTTGTCAACTGTATTTCCAAACATTAAATCAACTACAAAATAATTTTTGATAGAGAAATTGGAAAGGTTTTAGGAATAGACATATGGTTTAAAAAATATTGACGACAAATTTAAATGTTAAAACATTTCCCATAACAGATGTGCGATGTATCTCAACGTATTTGAAGGTATACAGTCAGAGCAACGCCCAGGAAACGTTGTGGATCTCCCTTTGCATTGAATATGTGAAGGTTGGCATTGGAAGAAATGCATCGTACAAAATCACACGTAAATCCATTTTATATTTGCTCTAATCTAAAACCATCTCGTTACATCCAGCGCTTTTGAACGTTGAAGTAGCTATCGGTCTCCGGTCGTGTACATCGCTGTAAATTCATTACCGTAAACCCATTACCCCATCATACCAGGTCACGACACAAGGTGACGTGGTACGCAATGTCACAGCAAGGTGTAGGTTATGCATCCAAATAATCAAGTGACGAAGCACCTCGCAAATTGCCACGTTTTGAAATGCATTAGGTGCACAACAGTGCACCATCTTTCGGGCCCGGCGACTGCTTTCAGTTGCATAGGATCAGCCCAGGAACAGCACAAAACCATTACAGTTGTCACTTCCCATCAGATGGTACGGTTTGCAGATGTTGCAATAACGAATCTACCGTCCATCACCTGTTGTGTGTATGTTATTATTATCGATAAGCAAAAACCCGCACAAGACTTTTGTCTATGGCCATTTTGCCGGTCTCAAATGGTAGGTGACGCTCGATGGTGTCGCTTGATGGAAGATATATTCAGCGAGACTGGTTACACATTTCCACGCGATATCCTTTGTTTCTCTTTCTCTCTTAGGTCTCTATCCCCAAAAAGGTAGCAAAGCACGTCTGTCTGAAATGTGTCTCGGTTTTGTTTCAGGTGTTTGTTCGATTTGACGCGCCCGTGCAAATGGTGTAACCTGGGGAAGCACAAGCACAATTATCAAATTAACAGATTAAATCATATACGGCAGCACACCGATGCTGTCGTTCGCGATGTGATAGCGACGCATGAGACGTGTTTCTGTTCGAATTCGTCATCCGCTCATCCACGGTAGTTGTTTGTTCATGACACCCTCCTTCGCATGTCGGTTGCTTTGTAATGAAAAATTACTCACCCACACCTCGTTCATTCAATGTCATCCAAGTCAATGTTCGCCTGGCGCTACACACCATCGTTACGGCGTACAAGTTCATTGCTTAATCGTACAAACGAATAGCAAATTACAATCTTTACTGTCTGCACAGGAACGACGAATCTTTTCACAATCAGCCGGAAGCGGGAGTTTGGAGAAGCTAGTTCCTCCATTCGGTTCTGTCACGTGTGTCTGTCACGCTACAGGTTACAGGTTAAAATGTTTCAACGAATGATATTTAGCACACACAATATCTTGACTCGCAAGCAAACTCGTTGTATGGAGCGAACTTCTTCGCGGTGTATCGTTAAAAGCATGAATGGAGCGTGTTATTTTATTTTTTTTTTTTTTTCAAAAAGTGGTGAAACTACTTAAATTAACGATAACGATTCTGTTCGCCGCGACTTCATTTGGCAAATTGACAAATAGACTCAATTTGCCAAAAGCAAAAGTAGACAAACATCCGCTACAGCAATTGTGTGGGGTGTTTGGATGTGCTGTACAACTTTTAATGCTAACCCGTGAAAGGAGTGTGGAAAAGCACGAATAAATTAGGTTTTTTTGTAAATCTTGGAATGGGTAGCCACAATGGCAACACAACTTCATTTGGTGAAAGAGACATTAAAAAGTTTACTAGTGAAATAAAGCCTTACCTACCGAGATAAAAACTTTTGGAAATATATTATAAAAAGGGAATAACCGTCAAGATATTCTTATTCAAGTTTTAAGACAAACCATTTGTGTATAGGGCTTCATATGGAAAGTGTATTTTGTATACCAAACTGTAATTTGTATTAGTAAAGATTAACTTACACGGTGACATCTCGGAGCATCATGACAAATAAACTGTATCCACAACGAACAACTAACTTGCTACCTCTTGCTGGTACAATACTTTCCAAACTTTCTCTTGCACGTGAAGCTGGCGAAGAAAAATGTACAAAATTTATAAATATATTTCAACTTCAAACTGTAACTCAATCCATTCCGCATGCCACAACTTGGTCGTCTGAGTCAAACGTCTTAAGAAGAGCGTTCAACGGCAAATGCTTTTGCGCTCTCACGGCGGTACGCTAGCACAGAGCGAAACTTTGCTGGACGAAAATAAAATCCGAACCGAAAACTAGCTGGACCGAAAACAGCTCAAGATAGTGGTTCCGAGTAAACAAAATGTGTGTCTGTGTGTGTGTGTTTTTGCATCGTGGCCGTATACATCGCCGCACCAAATGGAAGATCAAGTAAGTTTACTTGTATCCCGCTGCAAAGCGCATATAAATGGTGGTGAGTAAGGGAAAGACACAGCGCTCAGTGCAGGAACGTGCCTGGTAGACGCATCCCGGGGATCTAAGGATTTTCGAACGTTTTGTACTTACGCCTGCATATGAGCGCGAGCTGGTATGATTGTTGGAACTACCCGCAGCCATGTGGAAGAGGAAAGCATAAAACTTTTCCACCAGAGTCCGCATTTGTACACGGGACTCAAACGGTGCAAATGGGGGAGCTAGCTGTGTATACGACTTGGTTGTAGAATCGGCAGCTAACGAAGCGGGAAAACGAATCGCCTGGACCCCGGGACACGACACGATAGGAACAATCTTTAATCCTTTTGCTTCTTGGGAGGAACCGTTTTTGCTTTGCTGGATGTATTTTTTCCTCCCCAAAATCGAGTGCCAAAAGAAGACAAAAATCACACAAAAACACACACAGGCATACAAAGGAGGTTGTCTAGAAACCGAACCTTAGGACACACTCTGTTGTTCACAAAGACCTTTTCTTTCTCCCTCCGAAAGCGTGCTGGGATCAAACTTTTAGCTGAATCAGCGCCAAAGTCTGTAAGTAAATTATGAGCCATTCGTGGACAAACAAAAGTCACACTCTCCTCCACCAGGCAGGAGTTGAAGCAAGTGCTGGACAGATCCAGCACAATCACCTTAAGAACGAGGAAATGTTGGGGTTTGTTTTGGGGCTTTTGGATGGCAGTGTAGTACACGAGTTTGGATATTTTATTTTAACGTTTGAACTTTTTTCGGATACCCTACACGAACACGAACGATGTGTGTTGTCGCGAAAACGTTTGGGATAAGCTGCGTTATGAGTGTAGCTAACCGGAGGCAAAATTATAAACGAAATGCATTGGCTGAAGACTAACCTGAAGGTTTTTTTTGAGTAGGATTGTTGTGTTTTTCTTCTCCAATTACGGTACTCGTGCCCAGAACGAACCAATCATTGCAGTTGCCCTTTATGGAGGGCTTCCAGGACCAAGCCAGACCGTTTAAGTTGTTTTAATAAAGCTGGTTTTAGGTAGCCCAACCCCCCATATTAGCAGTTGCATGGACTCAACTCATTGAAAAGAATGTTCGACAGACACAAAAAAGGGTCTGCGATTTTTTTTTTGTTCCTCCCCCATTTACCTTTTTTTTGTGTAATCGAGAAAATTTCAAAACTTGAAGAATGAAGCCGGAAACCGGAAGAACTAACGTCGTCGAGGAAAAGGGGGGTTATAGGAGGGGGGGCACACGTCCAAAGCGCGAAGAAAGAAAATCCCATTAAAATGGAGAAAAGATCCCTTTAAAAATGGGAATGCGAAGTGAACCAGCAAGCGTCGAAGGACGCGCGCAACCCGTAGAAGTTGATGGAATCTATGCGACCATTTTTAAGATTTGCTCCTCGTTTGGAAGGTTTGGTTCCCCGAAGCGTAGGAAAGGAACAGCCAAAATGGACCGGCGAAGGGAAATATTTGAGTGCGAGTGCGTGCAGCAGGACGACGTGTTCGTATATTGCGATAGCATCTTCGCAATCACCGCCGCCATGCGCGATAGCCGTTGATGCTGATGGTCGTGGATGGTGACTGGAACGCATGGGATTGGGTTGGGGAGGCTAAGACGAAGCTCCCATTGGAGCGTGAAGTAATTTCGTAGAGTTTTGGTAGGCGGAAAAGGAAAAAAATGATGAATGGATGCGTGTGCAGCATGTGCGTGGTGCTGGTGCGGCCCCAAAAAACCTTCTACGGATGGCGCACGGGATGGCGTTCCTAGTTTGCCGGGGATTCGATTGTCTGCTTCGGTAATGGATTTACCGTCACCCTGCTCTGTGTGCGACTCCTTCACGCAATATTATTCCGGCAAATTTTTGAGAGTTACCTCGGGGACGGTTGTCCAGCTTTAAAAATTTTCTTCCGAGCTGGTTTTGATGAAATATAACTATAATTTATTGAATTTGAGTTGAATTTCTAACAAAAAAATATCATCAAACATCATGTTCTAGGTGGGTCTGTTTTTTCTTTTAGCGATAGATCATGGTGAGAATGCATTTACGAGCCCGGATTTTCTTTGTAATAAGTTAAGTATTTTTAATTTTCTCATAGTTGTTTACGTATCAGTTTTAAGTTATATTTTCTCAATCCCAAGTCGTTTTATTAAACTTAATGAAATTTATTTTAAATCCATTTTTAAAACACACCATGCCACCATGTGAGAACTCGAAACAAATAGTATCACAAACATCAAAAGATCATGAAGTGACAAAACAAAGTTAGGATAAAGTAAAAGGCAAAGTTCCAGAAGCTAAAGCATTACTATGATTCTTGGACTCCTTTTTTTTCGTCCGGTCAGCGGGATACACTTAAAACATGACACGGCCAGAGAGAGAGAAAAAAACATTAAAATGAAAAGGACAATTTTGGAAGATTTGGTTCCAGAAAAGGGATTTACACCCGAAAGCGCATCTTCTTGGGTTAGGCTTTTTGCTTGCTTTACGAGGTGAAAGTGAAACACAATAACACAGCACAATTTTACTTTTGAACGGTGAAATGTTTGTTCGGACACAAGTTTCTTGCACTCCCGCAGCGTTGTATAAATGAAGGGTTTACATTTCATTTTACTTGAAACGACGAATTTTTGTGTTCCTGTTGTGCGCTTACTTTTGTCAGGCAAGAAGTCAAAGAAAAGGTTCATTTTTTTGTGCTAGAAAGAAAAGGCCAGACAGCAGAAAACAATGGAAATATTTGTGCCATTTTTGAATGCTTTACCGATTAAGGTACTGAAAAAATATTCCCATTCACAGGCGACTTTCTGTCTGTTTGTCCTATCATTTACGAAGCAATAATACCGGCTATTATTGCAAAAGGGTAGCACAAAGAAAAAAGCGGCGCCGGAAATCGGGAAAAAACGAAGCTTATTTTTACGGGATTCAAAGTTTTTCACGGGATCTCGGTCCTAAAGTATGGTGCTGATGCTTTTCCTCTGTTAAGCGACGCCTTGTGTTGTCCAATTTGTGTGCCCGAACCGAGTTTTGTTTTTGTTGTCCGTACGGTGTTGTGCATTTTTATCCAGTTATTTCTTTCAAATTAACACAAAGCACGCGCCTCGACAAAGGCACCGGGCATCATATGAAACAAAAAACAACACCCAAATAGGTATAAAAGGGGTGGCATCCGGTCGAATGGAGCTCCGCTTTTTTGTTTGTTGGAGCTTTGGAGCAGCTGCATTCCTTGTTGTATGTGCAATATGTTTTTTCCCCCCAATGCGCCTATTAACAGCTAGTTTGAATAAACTGCCCAGCATACACACAATACAAACACAAACACGACGCCGTAGTAGCTATTTGGTCCCATGCTGCCCATGCTCTCATGCTCAGCCAGAAACAAAATAGTTCGAATACATGCGGGAGGAAGAATGATGGGACCGTGATCCAGGAATTGGGAGACGTGCGTTATCAGAGGAACAGATCAGACAACATTTGTTCGATCAATTTTCCAACCCGTACCTGTCAGTGAGCCACTTTAGTTTACAATATTTCACGTGAAATTCCAAAAACGGTGGCGAGGTGGTTGGGGAGTGAACGAGGGAGACAAAAAAAAAATAACTCCGGGATGCGTTTTTAAATCATTTTTGGAATGCATTTCACCCGGAACAGACACACGGGTTTGGGGAGTGAAATGGGGGGCAGTGCAGTGCGTTTTACGGGCGCATTGCAGTTCTACCTACTACTGGGTCCCAAGAATGGAGTTGAGTATGTTCATATTATGTTCATGAATGCATTTTCCGAACACCATCCCACCTGGGGCGATGGTTATTGTGCGTAATACAGGGCCGATTTCTATGTGGTCCCATCCTTTTCGTTTTTTTTTTGTGCTAGGCAATGATCCAATATGCAAAGATGGAAGAAAAAACGAGAACTATGACAGCTATTTTGCAATGTGCCATATGTTTTTTTTCTTTTTCCTGTGACGTTCCCATGGCATGCAAGGCGCGTGATCCCTGGGCAGACTAATATGATGCGTTTTTTTATTTGTTTGGTTTTTGTTCCTTTCGATTAAATTGCACCCACAATTCGTGCTAAAATGGAAATATGGGCTTAAAAATTCAGTTATTAATTTTCCGCCTTACTTCATGGCGGAATTATCGAACAAAGGAGAAATAAAGCGAGATAACAGATTTTAGTGCTGTTGAGCTGCGTTAGCATAATAGTAATCACGATTGGCTCAACATGAAAGTGCTGGCAGGAATAGAAAGTAATTTTCGGACACAATTCATAAAAAATTTCAGCTTTAATAATAGAATTTATAGTTGATTTTGGATTTAGATTTCCCGTCCGAAAATAATAAAGCGTTATGGGATTTTCGTTAAATTTTACATATTTTTTATGATTTTTCTTTTCAAGAATTTTAAATTCTCTTTCAAGAATGTTTTTTTTTACATTTTTTAATAACTACTCCATCGCCCAATAAGCAATTTTACTGTCAAATACGGGTACGGCTAAGGGAATCATTTCAAATTAGTCATGTTTTGCTACCGAAACTTCCCTCACGCTGTTGTCCGACGATGCGCCCATGCCCATGACATCCGCCCCCCGAAAAACGATGCAGTTTCATAAATCGAATTACCTGAGAAGATGATGACGCTAACGACGAGTCGGCCAACGCATCGCGCCATCGCCGACATCCGTTGCGCTCCGTTCGTTCGTTCGGTTTGGAGAAATTGGATTAATGACGGCGCTTGAGTTTCGCGTTTATTATGGTCTGGTGTCTTTGCGACCAGCGAACGTGTCACATGTGGGCGTGCTTTGCAATCGAAGTGCACGCCATGCGATGGATGATGCCAAGCAATTTAGGTCACTTAGGAAGGACAAGTACAGGTGCCGGGGGTGACCTGGGGTGCTTGTTGCTGGCGGGTCGATCTTATACTGACAGTTCATTTAATTAGCGAGCTGAGCTTCTTGTGCAGCTCGAACCCGTCGTTTTGGGGTGTCGTCACACAGGAAAAAGCTACCGAGCGGTGGATTGGTCACACGTCGAAGGACGACGGTATGCGTTCACTGGTGGCGATGAACTGACGTGCAATTGAAACTGATGCCACTCGGGAGCGAGCGTTCCATATTACTGGCAGTTTGTTTACGATTTTCATGAATGTGTCGTCCGTTAGGAGAAGTTTGTTTACTTGTGATACTGAAACCTTGTCGAGTTGGTCTACCTAGACATGAACTTCAAGGGCAGGTTAGGTAACGATGAATAGCACTAAGAAGTTGGAACATATGTCAAAAAACTGTAATTTATTTGTAAGACTCCATTATAAGTTATAGTACACGATTTGTTATTTGGTTCTTTACAATTCTCAATATTTCTAAATACTTTTTCAGTTTGTATAGTTGTTTGTAAAGTATAAATTTTACTTATGTTTTAGTGTATATTCCACGTTTAGTCCCACAAGGTTTAGTCCCAGCTTTAATAGTATTATTCCAAAAAGAAACCCACTTTATAGTTCACTAATGGAGCATGGCAGTTCGATCTCGCCCATCCGTACAATCAATCGTGTGTTTGTGTGCGTACATAGATTCTTCATTGTGTGAATTTAGAAAACAATTGCTCCAACACTTTACCGGGACACGGGTGTTTCTCGTTCCCGGCAGTGAGCAAAAGATTAATGTAACGACCGGTACCCGTGAGCTCTGAGCCCTAAGTGCAACATTCAAGACAGTCTGTTCTTGCCTAGCGCACGGGATGCATTTTACACCCGTAGATGTGCTCACGTTACCAATGTATGGCTGATGTTGTTGCATGTTGCGGTTCCCGAACCAGTGCGTCACTGCCCCAGTGTGTCGCTGTCCCATAATCCCGGCCTGATAAGCGAACGCGTTCGAGCATTAATGAGTTGATGTGGATGCAGGGCTTTGGTTGCAATGCTTACGGGTACGGATGCAGCTCATTTTTGCCATCAAATGACTGACCGATGACAACGGCGACGTGAGCGCCAACGCTGACAACGATTGCAATCCTCAATCATGGGTGACAGGTCGGTTTCAGGCAGAGGAAGTGGGCAGACTGTGCGTAAGTGAACCGAATCGACACCGGAACTATGCAACAACTGCAAACTCACGGCATTGGATAGCGCTAGTGGCTGGTGCTGTTTGTCATGACGTTCTCTTTTGTGACGCTCTGGTGTGACGGCTGGCGAAGAAGGTGTTGATACACGGCAAGGACATTGCATCGGAGTGAAGTGCACGCTTGCAAAAAGGACTTTGCCTACCACCACCAGCTGGGCCAATCTCAGCTCTCTCCCATTCCCAACGCTTCCTGGTGCCACAGTTCCAACGCACATTATTCCATTGGCAGTGATTTATAAACCGTTCACATTGTCCTGCCCGTTTTTCCTGGGGCTGCTCCGGCTGACCGTTGGCTTTCGCCGTTGCGTATATGTATGGTGTACGCCCGGAACGTTTGATAATGTTTATGCAGCGCTTGTATTCAATCCAGGCCGTCGGCAACATCTTTGCCTATCCCGTAGGCTCGCGGATAGTTATGATTGGAACAAGGGCAGGGAGCAGAGCCCACGAAGAAGAGAACCGAACGCAGGAGATAAGCTAATTGTAAATAAATGAGCTGAAATAATTGCAGTGCAGTGGAAGATGAAACCAACGCTGCAGGGTAGTTTGAGTGTTGGCGTATCGCGAATGAGCTGAAATCGGCCAGTGTGGTCTGCGTAAAAGCGAGATACAACACGGCAGTGCAGTGGAAAAAGGATGCCGGCGGCGCATTGATGCACCGGGTGCCACGATGCACCCGATTGATGATGGCGTTTCGGACATTCGAATGCAATTCCAATGCCCCAGGCATTTCGTACTCCGATGGCGAGTATGGGCACTCTCTTCCCGCGGTTTCTTCCTATTAAACGTCCAACATCCAATCGACAAACTGTCCAGCTTTCGCCCGACGTTTGCGATGTGCACTGCGGTCACGCTTCACAATTGCCTGCGTCATCACATTAATGGGGATTGACCTTGTTGTGTAACGGTGGATCAGAAGTGATTAGGATTTAGTCTTCATGACAAGGTGGCCATTTCTGTTAGTCATTTGATATCTACCCTAGGACAGCATTGAAATCAAAATTTTATAATTATCTTAGATAAATAAATTGAAATAATTGAATAATAAGCAAGATGCTAGAAACTTAAGCTATATGTCAGAATGAGTAAAAAAATGTTGGTAGATAACAAAAAAATGTAATACATTCAGACTGTAATTCAGAGATGTAATACAAAAAATGNCAGAAGTGATTAGGATTTAGTCTTCATGACAAGGTGGCCATTTCTGTTAGTCATTTGATATCTACCCTAGGACAGCATTGAAATCAAAATTTTATAATTATCTTAGATAAATAAATTGAAATAATTGAATAATAAGCAAGATGCTAGAAACTTAAGCTATATGTCAGAATGAGTAAAAAAATGTTGGTAGATAACAAAAAAATGTAATACATTCAGACTGTAATTCAGAGATGTAATACAAAAAATGGGGTATATGATAATTATTTTCTTTTCGACGATTCTATCATAACTAAATTGCAATTAATTCTTTCTTACTATTTAACATAAAAATTTGTAATGAAAACCTTTTATTCCGGGTTGAATCCTCTTTAATATTGTTTTTAATTCATTCGGTTATATCGGGGTGGGTCAACGTTCAAGTTGTACGTCTCATCCATTAGATTGTATAAACATTTTACGCTCCGTTTACACGGCACCCAACGCGAGGGAAAACGTGTCGTAATTACTTATCCCATACCTGTTCCAGTGTGAGAAACAAGCATCTTCTACCAAGTTTCTTCCTCGTTGCCGAGACGTTTGCAATAATATTTACAATTCATCATGCTTGAGACTTATCATAATTTTCCATCAAGAGCATACCGAAACAAAGCTAATAAATTGACAAACCATCCCTTCGGCCACTCAAAACTAACATTCCACTTACCTGCACTTGCTCCCGTCACGGTTACTTCACCACACCTGGAGATACAGCAACCGGTGCCGGTCCTGCACAGCGATAGCGTTTAATCTCGCACAACTCAATTTCATACTTGTCAGTAATAAATTGCACGGAATCTTTCCTTTCGCCCGTTCAAGATTGTACGTGGCCGGCGCTAGCGGTATTTGGGCGTTTGAGAGAACTCTCTCTCCCAACCCCAATCGGTTTACATTTTGTGCATTCTTTCCCTTGGTAGTATGCGACAGGACACACTTTTCATTTTAAGGTTGCAGAGTGAACGAATTTCTACTCAAGAAGATTAAAATGTTGTTCCCGTACGTACGCACGGTCGTCTACTACGATTTTACATCGGCATGCCACACCGCAGCTAGAGTTGCCTTGCGCTATTGTAGCGTTGTAGACCGAAGGGATGAAAGTTCGTAAAATAATCTTGGGGAGACATTTTCTTTCAACAAATATTAACATACCAAAATACAACGACAATTAGTTGATTCTAATTTTTGCCTTTTAAATCAGACTTTTGATTGTGTTGTATTCCACAAAGACTATTTTAGTACAATTTTATTGGAATAAATTGAAATGAAAGAAAATGTAATCATATACAGGAATAATTATTTTATATCTACGTAAATTGATCTATTTTTATATTTTAACAGAGTATATATTATATTTTTCTTTTATATTTTTCTAACTGTTGCTTCAACCATATTCCTTCAGAATTCCCAGCTTCAGAATTCCCATTCACGAAGTATTTTTTTTAAATATAAAAAAGTTAATTCCCGGTCACATGATAATCCAACCGTTCCTGTATATATGTGGCATTCAAGCACCGGATGTTTCTTTGAAAACTTGCCATCATTTGCACATCGCTTACCACAGAAGAGGCTCAGCAGAGAGGCAATGGCGACCTCACTGACGCTTAATGATGACGACATTGCAGCGGCAAAATTTAAAACCTGCGGTCGTCCCACGCAGACCAGTGTGTCTACGCGGGTGCTAGAACCAACTAAAGGACATACCTACAGTATCGGAAGAATTATGTTTATTTGCGTCCAACTTGAAAAGGTACCCTGGCAGCGTTAGGTAACTCACCGGTCCGGCGTTTTGCTTTTGGTCATCTGCGACCTCTTCGGAAAAGCAGTCCGGAACCTGCTTTTCAACCTTTATCGCACAAACCCTGTGCGGTATCGCATTTTCCCTCCCGGTTGCGGTTTTTGTGTGTAAACTTTAATATCATTATCATCATTTGTTTGCCCGGTTTTGACCGGGCGCTTGTGAATCGCTCGGTTTTGGTCATTGCGTTTCCGTCTTTGTAGTGGATCCGTTTCCTTTCTCTCGAACGCGGCAATACGGTGTCGGTGAAAGCACACTCTCACTTTCTGCCAGCACTGCCCAGCCAGGCTCATCACATTTAATAGCCAGGCACTTTGTTTTGGAGCGTACGTTAACTCGGTCTCGTTCACGGGTTCTAGTTCGAGAAGGTTGTCTTTTCGTGTGTTCTTCGGCGTGGCCAAGCCGGATACGCATTTGCAACGCTTTCCCACAATGATGCCACACCGCCGATATCCCTCCCAGTGGTACCCGATTTCTGGACCGAGGGCGGCCTCGAACATTCAAAACAGCAAAACAAACATCTAGCCTCTGGATTGTGCACAGGTTACGTCAACTGTTGGATGAGCTCATTAATGAAACGAACGACATACGATTACGAGTGTGTTCGACTGTTTTGCACGCACTCGTGATACGAATGAACGGGTAATATGGTAGCGGTTCCGTACCATGGTACATTATTGTGAAGCCGGTCGTCGAAAAGATAAGCTCTAAATTGTGACTCAATTAGCATTTTGCGGGGTCTATTCGAGTGTCATTTGTCCCGACCATCGACCAAACCGTTGTTGCCCAAAAGTGTCCGGTATGACTTAAAAAGGGACTTAGTATGTGAGCCATAC
This sequence comes from Anopheles rivulorum, assembly GCA_018908115.1. Classification (NCBI taxonomy): domain Eukaryota; kingdom Metazoa; phylum Arthropoda; class Insecta; order Diptera; family Culicidae; genus Anopheles; species Anopheles rivulorum. The sequence continues at coordinate 503,280 of STHB01000005.1, forward strand.
CCATGCAGAAATATTTTGCCTTCCTATTTGACGCTGCTTTTGGGTGATGCTTTTCTGAAGAGCAACGCAAACCTTCTGTCGAACAGGCATCGATTTTCGGGGTTTGAAGTAAAATTAGTCACACACAGAGACGACTAAATATGCTTTGTGTTCTTCGGAATCTTCGTATCCACCATGGGAGGGTCCATCACTACCGTTCTACAATCAGCTCCGGAGTACACCGGAAAAGCCCGGCCAGACTCGTGCAAACAATTGTTCTCGAGCGCGAAGCCCATCGGCACGGGAAGTAATTTAGTGTGTCACGTTGACGCCTTCTGCTTTTCCGAAGATCAAACCAAACACTTCGTTCCGGCACAGCTGAACTCATTAGCATACAGAAAGCATTTGATCGGAACAGCAAATAGCGAAATTGAAAATGGATCGATTTGGCAATGGTAATCTATGCTTCCTACGTCCTACTTGGGTTTGGAAATGTATTTGTAGATTTGAAGATGGAAAATATTCAATTCGTGTCGGTAACTTCTTTCTGGAATGTGTAGTAAAAAGTGGGCTGAACGTAGCCCTGGAGAAAGTAATGCAGAAATTTAAATAAAACTGAAGCAAATAATTTGTATTGTTGCAAAGCCACACTTATATCAATAGAGTAAGGTTTAGAAAGTTATATTTTCTCATTGCCCTTAGACTATAAAACGTCATTTCTGGTGCACGTAACATTTAGTCGCTCCTCGACATTTGCCCATGAACAATCGAGCGGATTGGATGACATACATAGTGACACGACGGTTTCAGCTATCTTGTCAACTTCCATATTCTGAATGTAGTTCTCCTGTGCGTAAACCTGTAGCTCATTCACAGGCACTACGGTCAGATCGAGTTCGGTAAGATTGTTACCCGCTATCCAGAGTTTCCGTAAATTTGTTGGATATCGTGTACTGTTGAGTTCAATCGATGTCATATTGTTGTTGGACAGTTCTAGATGAATTAGACGATGCATCCTAGCGAAGCTTTCGATGGTGACGTGTGAAATATTGTTGTATGCTAATTTGAAATCAGTTACACTAGCCAATTTTTCCAAACAGGTGGGAACGCTGCTCAAGTTATTGTACTGTAATTCTAGCCATTTCATGCGTGGCACATTCCACCCGCATAGAGTAAAAGATTTTATTTTATTTTTGGCTAAAAACAATTCTAATTCCGTCTCGGTCGCAAACGTGCCCAACACTGCTGTTATTTTATTTTCGTTCAGCGTTAGATAATCTATACCTTGAAATGGATGAAACACCTTCATGTTTAATGTTTTCAAAAAGTTTCGTGACAAAATTACGGTGTTTAGCGTACTATAGACAGAGCAGCTATTCGCTGCACTGTTTTGTAAAGTTTTAATTCGATTGCCAAATAAATTCAGTATTCGTAGCTGTGGCAAATCGCAAAACAAACCCATATCAAGCGCTTCAACCAAACAGTTGGTCACTTCCAACCGTGTGCATGTTTTTAAGTTGCTGATAGATGTTGGTATCCTGAGAAGATTGCTATCCGCTACATAAAGCCTATTTAAAGCATTATATTTATCCACTTCGATTCGATTAAGTCCGGTGTACGCGATATTCATATCAGAAATATTGGAATGCCCCGATATAATGAGCCATTTAAGGTGGCTGGATTTTAAAATTTGTACTTCATTCACGAACGGAGGAATGGTGCTAAAAAGAGCACTGTTGGCAAAATCCACAGCAAGGTTTATGTAGTTTACGGTTTTCACATTCGTTGGAATATACTGATGGACGAAGAAGTCTGCAGCGGTGCATGTATCGGTGATATCGCAGTGTGAATTTTCTTCACAAACAATATGCACTGAAGTGGTGAATTGTGCAACAACGAGAACAAAAAGTACACTGCAAAATAGAGGCGACCGTTAAGCGACTTAATTATTGCTTTTCTTCTATAGCAACAACCTTTTCCACGTGTCTAATGTAAAGCCCATTTTATACGTATTGTATCACTCAGAGTTGTGCTTTAGCTGTCTGCACGAACGAACGGTGTTGATTGACTAAAAGATGGCGTACAAATTGAGCTAGAGCAATTGAATATGAGCATACCACATTAGAAAAAGTTCTGATTATGATTTGATTTTAATATGAAATGAATTGAACATGATAAAATAACCCTCAAAATGTGCGAACCCAATCCCCTCGTACTGATTGATTCTTTGTGGTTAAAAACGAGTTTAGATCAGTTAGGTTTAAATCGTTTTTCATGAAAATTGAAAATCTGCATGAAAAAAATAAATTTAAAATTATTAAACAAAAACAAATGCTAAAATCAGTAAATAATTGAACTACTTTCTTAGTATATTTTCTCACGTTGCATTACACAAATGTTTACGGGTGGTAACGTGCCGAAGTATTAACGCACGCAGCATGTTGTTTCTCTTCGGGGTTACGCCATGAGCAAACGATGGGGTTTAAACTCATCATTAAGCATGTCACATTGGGAGATGTACCCAGTAAGTCGAAGCTGGCTATTAGATTATCTTGAGCAAAGACTGTCAACGATTCCACCGGAACGAACGAAAGATCTAGCGTTGTGAGTTTGTTTCCCGACAGCGATATGTAGTTTAAACTCTTTGGATAATGAGGGGTGTTCATCTCGATCGATTTCATATTGTTGAATGATAATTCTAAATTTTGCATCCGATCGAGCATGGAAAATGCAGCAATACTGATGTTTGTGATCAGATTATTTTCCATTGTCAGTGTCATAAGTTCCGGCATATGATCCATACACGCTGGGGGTGATGAAAACAAGTTTGAATCCAACCTGAGGCTGTGTATCTTGGGTAGGTGCCATTTGCAGAGATCCAGAAACTTCAAGTTATTATGCGTAAGCTCCATATGAAACGGTTCTGAATTTGTGAAGCAGCCAGTGAGACTTTCCAGTGCATTGAAACGAAAGTTCAAATATTCTATTTTTCGGAACGGGTTAAACAGCTCCATGTTGATTGATTTCATTTCGTTTTGCGACAGGTATAAGTAGCGTAGCGAGTTGTGAAAGCTGCACTCCTTTGTAGCACTGCTGTATATATGTTGAATTTTGTTAAACATAAAATTGAGCGCACCAAGTTTGGAAAGATCACAAAACAAACCGAAATCGATCGTGTGTAAATAAGCATGCGTTATTTCGATCCTTCTAGCTGCGCGCAGCAAGCCGATTGTGGGTGTCAAACCGTACAGATTGTTGTGGATTAGCATGAGGGTGGATAGTGCGTAATTTTCTTCAAACTCTATTTTGTGCAAACTCGTTTGCTTCACTTCTAGATGAGTTATGTTTGACGATACTAATCCACTGATCGTTTTCAGCTCTTTTGATTGTATAATATGCACTTTTTGCACCACTTTTCCGATAGCATCGAAGAATGTTTTGTTCGGATGTTCCAGTAAGAGGTTTATGTATGTAACGTGTATCACGTCGGAGGGAAAATAACTGTACATGAAATAGTCATCCCTTCTGGCCAAGTCCTTCATTGTGCAGGAATTTTCTCCGGAGCACGTAAGATGCACGGTAGTCACTGATTGTACGCCGGTTAGTAGAAGCAATGTCCTGCAGTAGGAAAACTGAGGATAGTATAATAAATAAGAAAATTTTGATTAATGGGGAAAATGATTCGGTTAATACAAACCTCCAGAATTGGAAAGACGATAGAGTCATCAGTGATGTTGCTGGTGGTAATCTACTGTGCAAAAGAAATAAACATATAGTACTTCATATATCTATATAGAAGTATTTCATCACTTTAGGAGGCAATTGGGGGCTTAGTTCATTTCTCCAATTTAAACAAATTGATAAAGTATAATTTCAACGTTGGCAGAAAATGTATTTATAATGATCGTTGGATGTATGTATATGTGAATGTATTATTTTTAACAATGGTTATCAGCTGTTGCGTAGTTCTCTTTAGTTCGTTACTTCTATTACAGCCGTATATCTGTAACATCGGTCGTTCCAGATAAAATTTGATCCGAGATGCGCATGAACTTCGTAGTGACAAAATTAATTTCTTAAAACAACCTCAGAACAAGTAATATAGTTCCACACATGCGAAGTTATTTTTTTACACGTATTCGATATGTTTTTAATTTTAGAAAATATTGCGTGACGAACGAGTTGTCAGACATTTCAAAATAATTATTTTGTTCCTTCGGAGAAAGATTATAGTCCTGTTTTACCTATATCTCTCTCCTTTTGACTTTACTTCAAACTACTACCCCTAAAATTTATTCTTCTCTATGCTACAGCAGATCGGTTTGTTCTTTTCTCATTTTGTGTGACAAAGACTTTAGCACCGTTTCGAATGGAAGGTAGCTGAATCCGAGTCTTGAGAACGAGTCCGGTACTAATCGTGCACATCCAATCATGCGATCCTAATAGGATTCCATTACGCAAAACTGTTTGTTTTTTTTCGATGGTGGTTGTTATTTTTCTTTCATGTATGCTTCTTGCTGTTGTGTCAAAACGGCAAGTTCACGTAGGACGTACCGTTCAGGCTCCAAAATTTGCCGAATTCTGTCACCGTCCAGGATGAACGGTTTTTAGCAAGTAGATATCAATCCCGTTCACGGGTAAGGCAGCCTTCTTCGTGTGGATTAGTAGCAGCCAAGCTGCTGCGGAAGTACGACAGACTTTACGCTTCGCAGGACAGAATGCTATCGAGTAACCAGATCGTTTGAAACTCGGACATCTCGGTTGTGTTGAGGTACGGTTGGATGCTACAAACGGATGAACTCTATAACTTTTTGCGTCCATTTTCATTAGCCTGCAGGTAAAAACTGCACGATCGACGCAAACATTAGAGCCATTTTTCAGTTGCGAACGAGTTCGTTATCGTATCAGCAAATGGATCACTTTTGACGGCGGTTATGCTTCTTAACTGGAGGGCTTACCCAAAGCTTTGGCAGCAGTCATGTGCACCAGATTGCAAAAGCTTAATTGGAGTTTAGGATATTATCTCATAAGCGTATCAGCGTGCGAGTGGACATATAATGGCTATGATTCACATGAGTCAACGTCAACATTAGTAACTTGAAAAAGACGTATAACATCCAAAGTTCTAAAAAACCTCTATCAAAGGGAAACACATTGGAGCTGTTTGTCAAGAGTCATATGCGGTTATTGCTGGAAATCGTCTTATTTTCCTTGCGCTTAAAACACTGACGCCAACGGTCTGTTCTATGCTAGCTCTATCGTTGACTCTTGCATTAACCGGTGACATTCGACGTCTTGCGATCAGTCAAATTGTGTAAACATGTCTCCCGCATGATGTCCCACTATCGCACAGGCTTTCCACTGTGTGCAGCACTTTTGTTTGATTTCTCGTTCCAGTTCCGTTTGCTTTTCCTCACGGCTGGCTATTTGCTTTGTCGTGCATTGATAAAAATAGACGCATCAATGTCAGTGAAGACGAGATATGCACCGTTGCGCCGTACAGATGGATGCGTGAAGTGTCACTAAGTGTATGCGTTATCCTACTTGCATAAACACAAGAGTCGGCAAGATTGGTATGGGAGTGATGGTGTGCTATAGTTGCATCTTTACTCGAACGTTTGCTCAACTGGACTGAAGTCAGCTATGAGAGTGATATCTGACGTATTAGACGAGTCTGGAGCACGGGGACCAACATTTGCTTAGCTTGACTCTATAAACGATTGAAACGAACTGTTTCCATCGCACTCTTAGCAAGGATACATTATGGAGCTAATATTGTATTGCATTATCAATCGTCCATAAATGAAAATATCTCATTAGAATCAACGTCAAGTGCTACAGTCACCCATCCCTAAGCAAAGAGCATTAATGTTTCCTTACTCAAATGCTCCCTATTAATAAGCGCATGATCGATAAATTTGCTCATAATTTTCATCGAAACTGTTACGAATCGGGCCAGCCAGTACCACCCGGTGAGTTTCGGTGTGCAGCAAATTTATTTTCCCATCAATAGCGATTACCATCCCTCGGCGCCATTAACGCGCGCGCTGGCCCGTATGAGAGTTGGCAACGGCACACTCGTGCACTTTCGCCGGGTTTACGATTCGAGTGTTAGACGGCCCACGGCAGTGAGCGTTAGAGGTGTGTGTCCCCGTTCTGGAAGAACTTTGAAATAAATCGGCGCTCATTCGGAACATTACTTGTGGGATGATGAAATGCCGCTCGAGTCGCCGCCTCCCCCCAACGCCATATGCGTCATGCACACTACCACCGCGCGGCAGGATCCGACGTTTGAGAGCTTGGCTTGGTAATAAATTTTATTTTTATTAAATTTTTCCTCCCAAAAACAGTAAGTTTTTTTTAGCGTGTCTCGCTCTCTCACTTACGGTTTGATTCGTTTCTGCTTGTGCTTCGCCGTTTTCCAGTCGTGCATCTCATCGGAAAATCTCCCTTGGGGGATTTGTTCGTAATTGGTTCCTGCTTCTGCCTGATGCCTGCTGGGGTGGTAATTTTTTATTGTTATTAGTTTATTTTTCATTCACGTGGCCGTGCTTCTTGCTTTCTTCGCTTCGCTTGATTCGCTCGCGCCCACTACGGAAGGGTGGGAGAATAATTTCACCTTCGGTTTTTTTTTGTTTGCCATCCATCCGTCCCGGGCAAATGTGCTCCATCAAATCGGGCGAGCAAGCGCTCCGTGACGGTTTGTCCCGAACCCCGTCCAAACGCGGACGGTTTGATGGTTATCGTGGGAGTTTAAAGCAATTGAATGAGGTGTCGATTCGATTTTACAGCAGTGAAAATTGACCACCAGGCGTTCTTTGTGGAAGTCGGCGCTACCCAATCGGTGTAGTTGTGGGACGGGATATGCTTGGAAAAAAGTGAACTATATTCCCTCGATTAATATCAATCATTCCGTTTGCTGAAATGGAATTTCTCTAGCGCCACTTTGAAACAAAACCTAAACCCGGCTAGGGTAGGGTTCATTGGTGTAGCATCAGTAGCATTCGTAGCGTAGCAGGAAAAAAATGGTTCTCTTTTGGTGCCAACCACTACACCTTGCCTTGTGCACTGGCTTCATGCTTGCTACTTTTCCTCTTCCAAGCTTAGTTGGAGCGTTTTCGCTACGTTGCTCAGATCGTTGCTGCGCCGCCACGTGCAGGGTGCGCCAGTTGAAACGTTGATGCATACACTCCTGCTGCAACGTTGCAGTCAGCGGCGATGCACAATAAATCGAGAACTGCAGGAAAGGCATGCTTCATCGTCAAACCACCTGTCAGCAGCACAGGCCTATTTCTGCTGCTCGTGCGAAAGGTACCGGCTGGGAGCGGTCTATCACGATTCGCTGTAGCAAAAAGCGTTGCATCTGTACCATAGCTTAGGCTTAGTATAGAAGAAACTGTTTCATTTATTGAATTGGTTAAAAAAAAAACTCTTAAATATCCCCGCACATGAAAATTATTTTTATATTAAGAAAATCAAATTACTATTCACAATAAAATCGACAAGTTTCGCAGTAAATAAAATAAATAAAAAAAAAATTTCGCAGGAAATTGTTTCATTCTTTTTCCGCACGAATACTACTAATCAATGCAAAAGGTCGAAAGGTGAAGTGGCTTGCGAAGGTGTTGAACAAGCAGTCACCCAGTTTACGTTCTATCTAGCTATACAAAAAAATTGCCACAGTGCCGCATGACAACTGCTCCAGTGTTGGGAGTGGTGTTTGCTGCTATTTTCCATTCACGCCGCACTATGCTACATGACACTATCGTGCGCAGCGAAGTTCAAATTAATCTCCTTCGCCCAGCAGGCCCAGCATCCTTGGGCGACGACGCTCCCACAACGTGATTATCGATGCAACAGATTCCGGTACTACTTTCAATTGTTACAGCCGAGCATCGAACCGGTCTCCTTTTCGAAACACTTGCCTTGCCCGGAACCGTCCATAGCCGTCCGGTTGTGCTTTGTGTTTGTTTACACAATTAACAACTTAAGGGAAACGTGTACGGCAATCAATTGCATGCGGCATCAATACCCCACCCCGTGGGAGATGTACACCCACTGCCTCCCGGGTCGTTGCACTAGTTGGTGCTAGTTTACGATGCTAATAACGTCCTTGTGAAGCACGTCGCGTCACTATCCTGGGAAGGGCAGTCTGGTGCATCGGCAAAGCAGGATGGTGTGATTGTAAGCATCATTCAGGGCTCGGTGATGCTATCGTTTGATGGGCGATTGACCAGAACCTTCTCCTGTTCTTCTTTAGAAGTAATGTCCCCCTTAGGCTTACATGTGCAGGCACTGTCGATNAAATTTATTTTCCCATCAATAGCGATTACCATCCCTCGGCGCCATTAACGCGCGCGCTGGCCCGTATGAGAGTTGGCAACGGCACACTCGTGCACTTTCGCCGGGTTTACGATTCGAGTGTTAGACGGCCCACGGCAGTGAGCGTTAGAGGTGTGTGTCCCCGTTCTGGAAGAACTTTGAAATAAATCGGCGCTCATTCGGAACATTACTTGTGGGATGATGAAATGCCGCTCGAGTCGCCGCCTCCCCCCAACGCCATATGCGTCATGCACACTACCACCGCGCGGCAGGATCCGACGTTTGAGAGCTTGGCTTGGTAATAAATTTTATTTTTATTAAATTTTTCCTCCCAAAAACAGTGAGTTTTTTTTGGCGTGTCTCGCTCTCTCACTTACGGTTTGATTCGTTTCTGCTTGTGGTTCGCCGTTTTCCAGTCGTGCATCTCATCGGAAAATCTCCCTTGGGGGATTTGTTCGTAATTGGTTCCTGCTTCTGCCTGATGCCTGCTGGGGTGGTAATTTTTTATTGTTATTAGTTTATTTTTCATTCACGTGGCCGTGCTTCTTGCTTTCTTCGCTTCGCTTGATTCGCTCGCGCCCACTACGGAAGGGTGGGAGAATAATTTCACCTTCGGTTTTTTTTTTTTGTTTGCCATCCATCCGTCCCGGGCAAATGTGCTCCATCAAATCGGGCGAGCAAGCGCTCCGTGACGGTTTGTCCCGAACCCCGTCCAAACGCGGACGGTTTGATGGTTATCGTGGGAGTTTAAAGCAATTGAATGAGGTGTCGATTCGATTTTACAGCAGTGAAAATTGACCACCAGACGTCCTTTGTGGAAGTCGGCGCTACCCAATCGGTGTAGTTGTGGGACGGGATATGCTTGGAAAAAAGGAAACTATATTCCCTCGATTAATATCAATCATTCCGTTTGCTGAAATGGAATTTCTCTAGCGCCACTATGAAACAAAACCTAAACCCGGCTAGGGTAGGGTTCATTGGTGTAGCATCAGTAGCATTCGTAGCGTAGCAGGAAAAAAATGGTTCTCTTTTGGTGCCAACCACTACACCTTGCCTTGTGCACTGACTTCATGCTTGCTACTTTTCCTCTTCCAAGCTTAGTTGGAGCGTTTTCGCTACGTTGTTCAGATCGTGCGCCGCCACGTGCAGGGTGCGCCAGTTGAAACGTTGATGCATACACTCCTGCTGCAACGTTGCAGTCAGCGGCGATGCACAATAAATCGAGAACTGCAGGAAAGGCATGCTTCATCGTCAAACCACCTGTCAGCAGCACAGGCCTATTTCTGCTGCTCGTGCGAAAGGTACCGGCTGGGAGCGGTCTATCACGATTCGCTGTAGCAAAAAGCGTTGCAGCTGCACCATAGCTTAGGCTTAGTATAGAAGAAACCGTTTCATTTATTGAATTGATTAAAAAAACTCTTAAATATCCCCGCACATGAAAATTATTTTTATATTAAGAAAATCAAATTACTATTCACAATAAAATCGACAAGTTTCGCAGTAAATAAAATAAATAAAAAAAAAATTTCGCAGGAAATTGTTTCATTCTTTTTCCGCACGAATACTACTAATCAATGCAAAAGGTCGAAAGGTAAAGTGGCTTGCGAAGGTGTTGAACAAGCAGTCACCCAGTTTACGTTCTATCTAGCTATACAAAAAAATTGCCACAGTGCCGCATGACAACTGCTCCAGTGTTGGGAGTGGTGTTTGCTGCTATTTTTCATTCACGCCGCACTATGCTACATGACACTATCGTGCGCAGCGATGTTCAAATTAATCTCCTTCGCCCAGCAGGCCCAGCATCCTTGGGCGACGACGCTCCCACAACGTGATTATCGATGCAACAGATTCCGGTACTACTTTCAATTGTTACAGCCGAGCATCGAACCGGTCTCCTTTTCGAAACACTTGCCTTGCCCGGAACCGTCCATAGCCGTCCGGTTGTGCTTTGTGTTTGTTTACACAATTAACAACTTAAGGGAAACGTGTACGGCAATCAATTGCATGCGGCATCAATACCCCACCCCGTGGGAGATGTACACCCACTGCCTCCCGGGTCGTTGCACTAGTTGGTGCTAGTTTACGATGCTAATAACGTCCTTGTGAAGCACGTCGCGTCACTATCCTGGGAAGGGCAGTCTGGTGCATCGGCAAAGCAGGATGGTGTGATTGTAAGCATCATTCAGGGCTCGGTGATGCTATCGTTTGATGGGCGATTGACCAGAACCTTCTCCTGTTCTTCTTTAGAAGTAATGTCCCCCTTAGGCTTACATGTGCAGGCACTGTCGATGGGAAATGATACGATGGTCAAACGTTACGCTCATACGGGGTGCGTACGGATACCATCTTTGGACAAAGTGCAACAGAACTTTCGGGGTGTCTGGAAAAGGTTTAAAACTTGCACACAGCTCCAAATACAATCCCCCGTATTCCAGGACATCCGTTTGGGTTGTCCAGCCTGATGGGATGAGAATGATGCATCGTTTCATCGATCATCGTTGACCATCACTAGTCGACTAGCTCCCCCTTAAATACGATTCCCAACGGTGAGAGTTAAACAAAAAAACGGGAACACATCCAACACATCCATCCTTGGATTGGATGCATTCATTGCAGCACAAGTGCAGCGTAAAGCATACCGAGTTTCAAGCATCTGCGGCATATTCGATGAAAAATATGACTTGACCGTTCGGCGCGCTGCAACTGCTGCACCGGAGTGAGCGAGCGAGCGAGCGAGCGCGTGTGCGATAGATCGAGTGATACGAATGCATCGAGATATTAATGGATTCCACGTACGGAGTGACTTTGACTCTCGATCCAATTTTAGCGCTACTACTTTGGTCCGTAAACCCAGAGCGGTCGGCAGGCGCAGCAGAGAACCACAACATAGAGCCGTGGGTAGGATAAACACGCCACCAGGCATCCTTCTGCTCACACAGCTCCCGCAGCCGATGGCATAAATTTATGCACCCATGCTACTTCCTCCCCTTTGTGCATCCACCTCGCCTTCCTTCCCCATCCCACCACTATCCCGTGCTCGTGGAGATGATGGTCATTTTCAAAACCGTTTGCATGTGCCGTACGTGGCAGCCGCCCGAGCNGGCAGGCGCAGCAGAGAACCACAACATAGAGCCGTGGGTAGGATAAACACGCCACCAGGCATCCTTCTGCTCACACAGCTCCCGCAGCCGATGGCATAAATTTATGCACCCATGCTACTTCCTCCCCTTTGTGCATCCACCTCGCCTTCCTTCCCCATCCCACCACTATCCCGTGCTCGTGGAGATGATGGTCATTTTCAAAACCGTTTGCATGTGCCGTACGTGGCAGCCGCCCGAGCGCACTGCGCACCGTTCAGTTTACGGGCGCATTCATGCATACCGACTTCCCGAGCCCCATAATTCATAATCAATAAATAAATGAAAATTTAATTGATTTTTCGCAAAAACCGACCCACAAACTGGTCTGGCCAGGACGGATGGACAGTGGTTGCAGGTGTAGCGCGTAACCGGACATAATTAGAACGATGTTTCCAGCGCTTCGATCGCCCGGGAACACGGCGTTTGGTTTGATTAGTTGATAGTAACTTCTTTGCGTTCCGCACAAACCGCGCTGTCGTGTTGTGCGTACCCGTACGTGCGTACGGTTTGGTGAATATTAATAATTAAATTCGCACTGAACGATCTACCTTTTGAGAGGGAGTCGTCCGGGAAGCGAACGAGGTGTTCACTATTTGACACATTGGAGGCAAACGTTCGCTCGCGTTTGTGTCAATTGGTTGCAATTCTTTGATGCGCGGCTAAACGATATCGTTAGCAGGGAATCAAATTTTAACATGTCTTAAATGATGAAATTGATCTATAGCAATGAACGCACACATTTTGCTGGAAATTTATACTTCTTATGCTTTTCGTTTAGATATTGTAAAATAATATCATAGGTTCAGTGTTGTCTATAGATCTAGTTTCTTATATATGACTTTTAGTTCGAATATTATAAATCTAAAAACATGGGATTTTTCTGGTATTGAATAGTTCTAAAGCATTGTCGAAATCGGTGAGGTAAAAATAGTTCACAATTAGAATTATTTTGAAATACCCTTAGACCAGCAATAAACACTAAAGGTATTAACTTCAATTCATACAACGAATATCACACCAGAATAGAAGCACTTCAAAAAAACATTATTTTTAAGTAGTTGAATCTTTTTGATATCTTTGTTGTTAATACTTAGTCAAAACTGTAGCCTGAATGCTAAGGGAAAAAGCGCTTTATTCAAGTATCTGTTCTAATAGCGACTATTGGAATCGTACTCGTCTTATTCGATAGGAGGTACTATCAAAGGTAAAAAAAAGCATTCCAGATTATTGCTAACAACGCACGAGAAATAAAAAGCTACAAGCTCAATCCACTCCGTGCAAAGCACAAAAGCAAACAGTGACGACGGTTGTGGATCACTTCACTATTGATGTTTCAATTTCGTTACATGAAAGCGCGTCGGCAGTACTCGAAAGCAATTCAATTAATCAACATCGTTTCGGAGATGCAAGAACTACTCGCAATACCCGTAGCTCATAGTTTGAGCTAGAATTTTCCCACAATGCATACCATTTTCTCTACCATATGGGTATGCTGGTGTATTTCACGAATTGTTTTTTGCTTCTGTCTTCCAATATTTATATTCCCTATCGGATTTCGATTGGTGTGTCTCAACAACGGTGCAGCAACTCTCCCATCATCGATGTTTGATTTTTTCTGTCCATCGTACTGGGAAAATATTTGCAAGAGCATTCTCCATTCTGTGGTGGATGCCGAAGTACAACACCGGCCACAAGCCTGCCAACAGTATCATTGATGATTTTCCAACAAGGATTGAAATTTGTTCTTTGGAAAATCTATTTCCCAACCCCAACCCAACGTAGCTATGCGAATCGTTGCGCTCTCAGGGTGCTCAGTTATGATGCCATTGCGATGCAACGCCATCGGATCGAATGTATCCTGTCCAGCATGCATCCACGGGCCAGTAGTATACGTACCATTGAATTGATTTCAAAGCACGCGTTTGTGCGGTCGTCCTTTTTTGCTTAATTTGAAGAACCTCTGTGTTTGATTTGAAGTGAAAAAAAAACAAGAATTTCAAGCACCGTACCGCAGTAGCTACCTTTTGCGGTGAGGTTCGTCCATCGTTGTCGAACGAAAATAACTACGTTTTGTTAGTCGTGCATCTACCTTAGACAAGGGATACAATGCTTGTTGTCTTTTTTCTGTTCTTTTCCGTGCCCAGTAGTGAAATGCATTTCCCATTGAATGCAGTTTTTCGACCATCAAAACCAGCGCTAGCTGCGTTTTAGTGCAGTTGCCTTGGACATGGTGCACTTTATGAACGGTTGCGCCAAGCTGCATCCATCTCGTAGCTTGAACCGGTGGTAAGAGAGAAAGAGAGTCATTCGGTAGTGTTGGTGGGGATTAGAATGCAAGCAAAACACAACGGTACGACGGTACGGATGTGCACCATATGAACGGATGCTGTTTGACCAGTTAGCTCACTGAAGCGCACTTCCCAAGCGAAAACTGTATGAAAAGTGCAGCAAATTGCCCTCACTTCACGCGCACTGCTGTCAAACCCAAACGGCGCTGCCATGCCGTTGATGCACTTTCTGCAGATGCCAAAGTAATTGAAATGTTACAAAAAGCTAGGTAATAGCGAGGCAGAGTGCGCGCTGCTGTACCAGCCGCATGTACCAAAGAACCGTTTATTAACTGATGCAAAATTTAAAACGATAAAAGCCGGAAACGGCCGTCAGATGCTTGGGCACCATGTGCTGCAACAGCGTGTGATTCGTGGTTGATTGAATCCGTTCGATGAATTCAATTCACAACAGATATTCTTTTAGCGGCACAGCAAAAAAAAAAGATAGCTAGAAACTTGGCCAGATTCACGAGCAGATTTCATCTAGAGGTCTACAATTCTTGAAAAAATCATACATGTTACGTGTATGCCATGCAGGAGTATCTTTTATGAGTCAATTTACGCATCTACGAGGCATGATGCAGCACAACTTCATAATTTGTGTATGAAAGGGATAATTGGTTATACCAGCATTTATTGTTGCTTGATATCTTTTTATTTGAAGAATATTCTCGATTCTTATTTGTAGAATAAACATGAATATCTCATGAAGTGAAGTATATTTAAAGTTATTATCAAAACTGGAGCTGCCAAACCCGAACATGTGTAACATAAATTTTAGGAAATAAATCAAAATAGTTATAGTTCAAAAAGCATAAAATTAGTTTAATTGGAAAAAGACCAAACCAAAATGCCAAACAAACTTTAAGAACTGTTGTTGTAGGTTTCTTTATTTACAAGAAAGGTTTAAACATACTGCAACCGAAACTGGAGTTCCATCGTGATTGTCGCTGCACATCACGTTGCCACTTTGATACGATTCAATCTCCATAAACAATGTTATATTGTTATGTTAGGTCCTCCGGTTAGGGACACAGTACCAGTACCCACATTGCCACACACTGACGTAAAAAAAGTTCGTCCATTCGCCGCTGTAAAAGGGTTTGCCGAGTATCGCATCTCGCAAGCAAAGCAATAACAGTTTTCGCATCATATCTGCCAGTTTACTGTCGCTGCAGACTGCTCTAAAGTAAAACATGAATTTTATCGTCAACGCGACGCGCCTCAGTTGCAAATTTGATTTTTGTTGACTTTTTCTTCTTGCAGCAGTGTTTAAAAAAACATTGCGTTTAGAATCAAAGAACGGTTTAAGATCGTCTTATAGGGAGCTTCGCCGCGAATCGCGATGTTATTTATGAGCACAACATTTCGCCGCTCAACCCGTTTCAACCCAGGAAACGAGGGAAAACGATGGTCTTTAAAAAATCAACGTGTACGTGGTACGTTCCCTTTGTTGTGTTTGTGCACCAAAGAAAACAAAATGCTAGGGAAAGAAAATTGGATGGGTAAAATCTGGGAAAAACCCCATCCGATATACTCTTTATGTATACTTCGAAATTAAAAAAATTGAAGCGCTTCCTTCCATTTCCCCCCACACAATGGTTGTATCAGTAAGTTCCGCTTTTTGGAAATTTTCCCTCAATTTCCCACCCAAATCTCCCTTCCCATGAAATGCCGAAGCTTATTAACTCGTTCGCTATCGGTTTCAAAGGGCTCTGCCCAATCGGATGGGGATGCCGTATTTGCCGCTTGTCAACAAACCGGTGCCGAAATAACAAAAACACAAACGGCACTGCAGAACACCCGACCGGCGGTGTGTGTTCTCAGCGGCACGAAATCTTTCAATCAAAGACAAATTAATTACTCCGCGCAGCGCGAAGCCACAACCCCGGACAGGCAGACAGAACCGGATTGCCGGAAGGAGATCCTGACGAGGAAAGAGTTTCCACGCCCGCCCGAAGGCGCACGGCAATCGTCTCGTGTGAATAATTAAGCAGAAGCATTAGAATTTGCGATTGTGAAGGTGAACATGCTTCAATTCACTTAGGATAAAGTCTTCCCGTGCATAATTAATGCAGACCTGCCGGATTCATTTAAATTTCCACCGTTAAGTGTCATCCTCCTGGGCCGGCGGGCACGCCAGAAATATGTCCGTGTGCCGTGATTTGAATGCCAACCGGTCTCCTTTATGGGCATGTTTTAATTCACACTCATCTCGACGTGTTCGTTTGAGTCAGACGGGAAACACATACGGCCCCGTACGAAGGACAAGCTCTGAAGGACCGCTCGAGCAGCAAACCAGCACACATTTGAAGTGCGCTGTCCAGCGAAAGTCCATCACTTTCGCTGGCGTTTCGGAGCAATGTACTAATCGCTTGTGTTCGAGTGGTCTCCAAAGTATGTGACTAAATCCTTGTTTTAGCGAACGAACGGTTCGGTGTGAATGCGAACGGTTGCACGGTCCTCCCAGAGCCCTAGGGTGCGGCATTTTTCGCATCCCTCACGATTTCCCTCCTCAGTGTAGCGTTCGCACGGACAAAGTTGAAATTTAATTTGCTCTAGGAATTTGCTTTTTTTCTCTTTCCTCCCTGTGAAAAATCATTGCCAAACGTAGTTTAAAAATATATACATCAAGCATAGTTTTCTACCTAACTGTTCTGTTGCAGGTGTAGGTAATACCAATTAAGGAAAGCGGCTAATAAAAATAAATTACTTTCCAGCGAACGATGCCCAGCAAAAGCTTTTTTGTGTGCTGTTGCTCTGGATAGATCTTTCCAGGTACAGGTACTTGAAAACAACTTCAAAGGATCCTGTAAAATCTCAATTATGTTGAAAAGAAACGTTTGCCGCACTGTTGGAGAATGTAAAGAATTTCTGTGCAGTAACTGAGTTCCTTTTAAACTATGGATTCACTTTTCTATACCATGTTTGATGGTTTTTTGATCATTTTTTGTTTTGAATTGAGGAGTTTGTATTTTCTTTCTTCTGTATTTACCTATATCTTTAGTAGTATTTATTCATATCTTTTATTTTTTTAATTACAGGTAAGCGCTTCATAATAATTGCAACATGGTGGAGGAAAAAAGCTGGTAAGCTACATTTATTCACTTTTCTATTTTCAACAATATAGAGAACATCATTATATTAAAGTTACGAAGCAGATTCACGGCGATGTAGATGAAATAAAATATTTTATCATGCTAATTTTATGAACCATGTTACGAAGCACTCCACCACATAATCTCGTGAGGGTTGCCTCGTGTCTGCCGGAATCTCTATGAAATAGAAACAATAACTCATCGTGCAGGAACATTGTTATGAGCAGAGAGAAAAAAAAACTTACCTTAAACCTTCAGCTCAGCTACATGCAGAACCCTTTTTAAAGACAAAAACAAAACTACCAATATACGCATAACCACCAGACGTCTGGCTGACCAAGGCACTGGCTGGCCAGCGGTGTCCCTAGGGAAACCCCATCAAATCGTGGGGGATGCGGTTCCCTTCATCAGCATTAGCATGACATATTTTTAACCATTAGCATATTTCAAAATGGCTCCCCTAGATGATGATGATGATGATGGTGATGTTGCGCTTTAGAGACAACCGAATGCAAAATCCATTGGTTTCACCAAAAAATGAGTCACACCAACACGCTCTGGAACGCTCTGCTCTACTGTGTTCCTGGTGGTAACAACTCTTTTTTTGCGGATTAAAGATGGTTGTGTGCTAAATTCCGTAGATTCGATTGAGGCAAAGTACAGGCAGCGTGTCGACTTTCTCCCATGTGAATATGTTAAAATAAAGAAAACCTCACCGGGCGGTATATATTTAATGTGCGCTTCGTGCAACGTAAAATTCGATCAACGTGGATGAAAAAATAACATCACATAATACATTTTCCATTTGCTCATCTGCCACTTGCTTGTGGTGAGATAATCGTGCCAGGCATTGGGGAGTGGGTCACTTTTTTGTTTCCTTTCGCCAAGGATCCAATGTCCCCTGCATGCCACGATAAGCAACGACAAACCGACGCTGGTAACCGTGGTGTGGTGAGTGTCAAAAAAAGGGTTTTCCAGTCAGCGACGCCAAAGTCACGGACACGCTGATTCGACGCTGAAGCAAAACATAACCCACCCGAGGCCCCGGATGTTTGGATCGGCCAGCTTTAAGGGGGTTTTAGGGCTAAAAATTTAGGGAACGTTTTCCAAATTAATCTTCATCCACGCCACCAGTGCTGTTGCTGCCAGGGCGGGAAGCCTGCTGCCATACGCCGAATAAACGGATTGTCCATGCTTTGGTTCGCCCCGAAGGCCGGACCGAAACGGCCCAAAGGGCCGTTGATTGTTTGGGTTGTTTTTTGTTTTGTTATTTTTCCTCCAGCTTTTTTTTTTTGTACAGTATGTGTGTATGTTATTTTCTCGCTGCCTTTGGTAGCAAAGCAACAACCGAGGTAATGTGTTTGGATACCTTTTAAAGGGATTTTTAATACGCCTTTCATCCTGATGCCACACGAGTACATCGAATTTTTCACCGCTCACGGCCACTTGCAAGATGGATGAGTGTCCCCGGCCATTGGAAGTTTGGCAAGGAATTCGGTGAAGAGATGGGAGGTGGTGGGGGTCGAGGGGACCCATTAGTGCAACAGATTTCCTCTTTAAGCGCGGTACCCTTACGCACGTGCAAGAAGCACGGGTGCGAGGGAGACGTGCGTGTGTTGGTCAGTCTGCGGTTGTTCGGTTATGCCCCGGCTTGTTGGACCAGGCGTACGCATTGGTTACTTTACCAATTTTTCTTCTCCCTCTGCGGGGTCCGGGGCAACGGATTGTGTTGTTTTGTAAGTTTGTGGATGGGAGTTTTCAGTGGCAATTTGGAGTCACGACCTCTGCAAACAATGGACAAGGTAAAGCCCCAATAGCTTGTTCTTTGCTGAGTATCACGAGAATGCACGGGCACTGCCCGAGCAAAGGCTTCCGAATGTTTGCATCCTGATACTCCGAATGTGTTTGGTTAAATTTCATTAAATCCATGTCCTGGCTCTCCGGAACGTCTGGTCTGGTATATGGAGCTATTCGTCATACCACACACTACCATGGCTGGAAGAAGCCGGACTACATGAAACGTACCGGAATGCAACTCTCCAGCGTTCGGAGCACAAAACCTGATTGAATTTTGTTCGCAAAGCAAACCCATTCCTCGATTGGGACCACCATTGATAGGGAAATGAAACAGTCTTACACTAGCAGCAGCGCACGGTACGACTCCCTAGTTCCGATGGGGCACGCGGCCGAGAAACTCTGGGAGAACTTTAATTATTTGCAAGAAAACAATTTTACGATGGAACAAAAGATGGTTCCTGCAAACGTTGTTTCTGTTGGCTCGAGGCCAGTGGCCAAACTGTAGCAGAAATGTGTAAGGTACGCGCGTAACGCACCGTTTTTGTCTCGGCCAAACGCAAAGAAAGGCGAACGAATCATAAGCTCGAGCCTGCCCACCAACCCGTTCACCGGTGCGTTAATAATAAATTAAACAAATGATTCCGTGATTACTTTCGCAGTGCAGTTTTGAGCACCGCAAGTGGAAAGTTCCGTTGAATAGGGACAGGATATTGTTCGAATTGCACCGCTGGAGGTTAATTGGAAAACATTATAGCATCGAAACAACTGCCGCCCAGAGCTGATTGCTTGAAAGGAGACAGTTTATGGCGTGAATTCATTTAGTGAACAGCATAAAGCCTCCCTTTTTCACTTCTATGGTGCCGCTTAGACAGTAAAATCATTTTATTTTTATGTTAACAGACTATTTAAAGGTCTATTTATTTGATGCTTGCATATTAGAGTTGGGGCACCTTGATTAAAAGCATTCGCTCCCTGTCTGTAGAAGATTTGTTGAAAAATGTTGTTTTACCAAAAAAGAAAACAGTTCATAGATAAAGTCCCTACTTTCCATATTACATTAATAACCTTCAAGGAGTTCATACTGCCACACACACCGTGATGCGTGCTGACCTCTGATTTCATTAATTTTGTTTTGCCTCTATTGCTTCGAGGTGGAGCTCGGGGCTGTCGGTTGTCGATTTGTACGATACCAATAAATTGATATGAGTACCGCTTCCTTTCAACGCCACACATTCTCACACCGCACTGGGCAATCAGGCAATACTTCAGAGGGATTTTTTTTTTGTTCATTCGCCACCTCTTTTTTTCTCCTTCGTGGCTACTTATTTCCGTCCTCTCAAGTATTGCTACAATGTCCTTACAACTATCAACCCGGAAGCCATTCTAGCCCAATGTGGAACGCAAAGAAAGGAGAAGACCTCTTGAAATGACCAGCAGGCTGATCCGGCAAGGGTGCATAAATAAATTCATTTCCAAAACGAAAGGAAGAAATATATTACCACGCCGTGTCAGCCGTATTTCTCACGATAATCCCCAGTATCAGCTACCCGGACGTCCGGGTTGGGAAGAAATGTGTTATGGGGTTTTTTTTTCCTCTCTCGCTTCGACCGTTTCTTCGTGAGGATTCTGGAGGATGTTTATTTTTTTTATGTTAAAAGAAGGGTTCCTACACGCGCCCTTTTCTCCTGTGTCTGTTTAGAGCCGAATGGCATCTTGAATTTGACTTCATAGCAGTGTCCAAAAAAGAAAAGGGGTTGAACTTAACGAGTAAAGTGTTGATTGGACTTCCAGCGTTCGAAATATCCGCAAGCCTGCTTTAACTCAGCCTTAAAGAGGAAAGTTTTTTTCGTAAACAAAAATGCAATACAATTTCGTGTTTGTTTTTTTATACTACACAAAAATAAGTAAAGAGTTTTTTTAACAAATGTTCCTATTGTAGCAGCGTAATATTTAAGACGTAATTTTATGATTGTTGTTGCTGTAAAACCACTCAAGAGAATTGAGCACTAGTAATAGAGATGTTTGGGCGGTGATTGGCTGGAATTAATTTCCAGAATGCGAATCATTATTTTTAATTGTTCCCTGTTGAGCTGAGAACCCATTATCATTCCAGGAAAATGTTAAAATCATGAATGTACATGAAAATATAAATATAATACACGGCTATAAATTATCTTGCACTAAGGAAAAAAAACTATCCCAGATATTTGCAAATAAAATTGAATTTCACCACACAGCTAAATATCAGTATGGAATGAAATAAATCATATCCAACCTTGTATTATCGTCGATATGTAAATCAATAAAAATACACAACACGATCTTCATTCTATAACAAGCACACCAAAACCTAAAACCAACAATGGGACTAATTATAAACGCTCGACGCTATTCCTGATTAATTTCTCGACAAAAGATGAGACCTGCAGGTGCACCACGAAATGCACCAAATATGAAAGGGTGACATCGTTCATAATAAATATGTATATCGCCGTAGGCTTACAAAAGCTAATATCTATCAATTTGAAATTACACTATGATTGCCAATAATAACGCACCGAATGAATGAACACACATGCATCATGCCACACGTGAAATAAAACAAGTTGGCGTTTCGCTCGCTGCTGTGAGTTCCGTTTGATGTTGAGGAAAATTGAATTTAATTGCATCGTAATTGAAAATGTAGGAATAGTTTTGCTCTTTCATGAGTTCGTAGGATTATGCTTATGCCAACGGTCATCCACTTAATCAATGCGCACATAACCATACCGTGCAGCGATGTTCATCGAACCTTTGATGAAATTGAACAAATGATAATAGGCAGATTAGATCGGGTATGATTGGTAAGCAATCATTATCGAGTTTTTATTTAACGAATTTTTCAATCAAATCTAATTAGACATAAAAAATTCTTTGATAAAAGTATGCCAGTGCAGTGGTCCAGTGGTGACATAAATCATCGAGCTAACAGCTAGATCCTTTGAGCTATTTGATATTGCTCCGAAGATGTTTGTCAACCTTCAGTGGAAGGTCATGTTTCCATATACTCATTCACCCACATCATGTTTGCGGTCTCTGTGATGTTTTGAGATGCGTATCAATTTCACAGATGAACTTGAAGTATAGTTATTTATAAAAATGGGATTTGACTCCCTGGGCGTCCAGTGCAAACCAATACAATTTAAAATATGTGTTAACATTTCGAAATGATTTAAACACGAATAGAACACAATTAAACTGTAATTAAACCATACAGTTTTGGTAATGTGCCAAATGAGCAATTATAAACTAATGAATGAAGTTCCAGCTAGAACTTAACCTTCGCAAGATTATCATCAAATTATGCTCACAATTGCAGAAGCAGAATTATCATTGCTCAACTGTGCAGATAATTCTCTCGAACGACTTCTTTATTTGAGGTTTTAAAGCAAGAAGAGAAGCAAAAAAAATGTTTCACGCTTCTTCTTGACCTACAGCGTAACCAGAAACGGACAGTGTGTAATCGTACCATTTCCATCCCATTTCCTCATTTCACAAAGAAAAAACCCGCGCGAGCGAGTAACTTTTTAATAACTTACTGCAAAGTGCTGCATCAGCATCTGGTAAGCTGTTTCGGTAGGAAAAATCCGTCCGTAAAGCGCGATTACATTTTACAATCCCTATGTTCCACCATGATGATGATGGGTGTGTGGACATTCTAAACCAACCGAGTTTGAGACGGTGGCCACGACCCGACATACTTTCCCGCTCGCTTGTTTCCGCTTGTATGCGGTCTGCTTTAAANTTCCTCATTGCACAAAGAAAAAACCCGCGCCAGCGAGTAACTTTTTAATAACTTACTGCAAAGTGCTGCATCAGCATCTGGTAAGCTGTTTCGGTAGGAAAAATCCGTCCGTAAAGCGCGATTACATTTTACAATCCCTATGTTCCACCATGATGATGATGGGTGTGTGGACATTCTAAACCAACCGAGTTTGAGACGGTGGCCACGACCCGACATACTTTCCCGCTCGCTTGTTTCCGCTTGTATGCGGTCTGCTTTAAATATAGCTTCGTTTAAATAATCTGATAATTTAAGATGTTTAAGGTTATAAATTAGCTCCCAGACAGTTGGGTAGATTTTTTATCGTTTTAACGATAAAATCGCCTCGACCACTGTCGGACGCGCTAAGACACGCGTTTTTCACATTCCCACATAAGATAGCTGGGACGAAATGAAAGAAAATTCCGACGTTTCCCGTTGGATCCGATGGGGTTAGTTTTCCTCCGATTGCATGTGGAGACGGTTGGGCAAACTGTAGTAATAATAATAAACAGTTCAGCAGAATGAAAATATTTACTCACGGCACTTGTATCGCCGAATAATCGGGGACAATCAAACATTGCAAAAATGTAGCCCAGTAGTGTGCTCTGTGTATTTTTTTTTTTTTTGTTATTTCCTTCTTGAACCGATAAAATAAAACTTCACGCTCACTCGAAATTCGTTGGCACATGCGGCACATCTTCACCTGATAACCAGCACCGCACAGCTATGGAATAAAGTTGCATTATCTCTAGCAAAACTCATCGTAATCCCATTCTCACAGCGGGATCTAAGTATCCAAGGCGAACGATCACATCAGCATAACGTCCCGGCGCGCGTGCTTCTTACGCAAGGACGTGCCATTGGCGGCCATTACCGGGATTAGCTAAACGAGAGTGTTGCGTTTCTCCAAACGAACTTGCCCTTGCTAGAACCGAACGCGGACAGCAATACACCACTTCCATCTGTAAATCCTGTGTAAGACTATGGTAACTTACTCGGTTCACTCGGTAGGCGACATTCGATGACTTTTTCATTCCACTGCGGACATCCCCATTCCATGCACATCGATACAATTGTTATCGTTAACTCCAAAGCATCTCCACCGAAGTCCACCAGGGAAGCAAAGGAAGAAAAAAACCAGCAGTAAATAAAAATCCTCAACCCAGGGTTTTTGAAATAGTCCGAAGTATTTCTTCCTGTGGCGATCATTATAAATGTCCCATATGGACTGGCAAAAAACCCCACAATAGGCAGCAAGCAGTTTCACACACAGCTCGACCATTTTACCGCGGTCTACTTCCGTGTATTATGGGTGCCAATAGCGATGAAAATAAAATGCCATACCAAACTTTTATTTCCACCACCATTCTCGCTTCCGTCTGCAAATGGCATTGAAAAAAGGGTATCATCATCTTACCACAAAAAAAAAAACAGCCGACTCGAAAATCATAAAAATAACCATGGTCACATTACCCACAAACAGATCGTAGAAACAATTCCCAACACGCCACGCTGGCGCAACCTTTACACCCGTTTTGAGAAACCGTTTGCGTGACTCTGAGCGTTGTGGGGAACTGTGGACAACTGCTTGGACCTGTATGTGCGATGGATTATGACATGGCTCTTTATGCACCTGCGAGCATTTTATGTAAAACCGCATCACGCTTGCTGATGGGTTCAAGCATAAAAGTATTACCATCTAATCGAGCGACGTTTATGGAGTAATGATCGTGTCACAAGAAAAAGAATAATGATAAACTTTGATGGTTTTTAGGATATTCTTGGAGTATTTAAAGATTTTCATTTTCTATGAAGATGTTTTAGAAAATTAAACTAATCTACAGCGTTCGGGGCACTAGACCAAGTTAACGTTTTGTCGCTAAAGTAACGCTATTCTGTCCCCAGGAGCAAACGTAAAAGTATTGTCTCATTCATTTCCTTTCAGACTAATTGATAAATTGTGTATCTTCATTTGCCTTCCGTTCATCGCCTAAAGATAACGCCTTCACGACCGGGAGCAACTGTCATAATAATTATGAGCCTCCAACCATTTGCCCAACCGATTTGCTTCCACTAACAGTCGTGAAATACTTCCTCATCGCGCTCGGGACACAGCGTCTGGTCTGGAGCTTTGGCCAGAGTAGTATCTGCTTTTATCATGATTAACCTTCCGCGGAATGTGTGTCTTTTCGTACGTCACCGCAACGACCGCATTTAGCTGTTTTCCCGCTGAACGTCCCGGGAGAAAAACTTGCCCATTTTCCGCTGGCTTCTTGCCTTAGCTTGCACAGGTAGATGAAGTAATGAGCACACTTTTCCAACGTTCCTACTGTCGGCGCCGTTAAAAAGGTAAGGTTAATGAAGAATTAAAATTTATACCTACAATAATATAGCTTTAGGGCGTTTAACCCTGGACCGACGGAAGATGTGCTCCACGAACGGTCCAACTTACGGGGTTTATATTGCGTTTCCCAAAGGTCTATAAAATATGTAAACCACCGTAATGCGGAGGAAGGCGACCAAGGAAACAAATTATGCGATATGAAGACAGCAAAATTGCCATGACGACAACAAGTTTTGCCCGAGTGCGGAGGGAGTCGAGATTTAAGTAAAGTTTACTGCTTGTCAAACATAAAATGGATGCACTTTACGAGATCCTGATGGTAGTAGCACCGAACTATTTGGACAATTATTTTCCACCTTGCCTTCTGCCTCATGTCGGCCATTTCGTGTGTGTGTGTGTGTGTGTGTGTGTGTGTGTGTGTGTGGGAAAGCTTGCGAAAAATCATTTCTCTGTTTTTCCATTGATCCCAACAGCCTCGCAAAAAGTGGCTGTCCCACATTTGAACCTTTGTGTGTGTATATGTGTGTGTGTTGGTGCTGGTCGTTCCCTTGGTACCATGTAGCGAAGAATAGGTAAAGGTACCCGTGCGTTGATCTCGTGCCCTCCCGTTGCGGTGTTCGGTGTGCTTCCGACACTCAGCTTCTCGAGTATGAAATATTCATTTTTCACAAGTACTCCGGGTACCGGTGTGTTCAAACCTCCACAACCAGAAGGTCGTGTCTTTGGGACGATGAAGAGTCTTTACTGCCAAACGATAGGATGATGAAGTGGAGCAGCACACTACCGGCTACCGGGAAGTGCCTTCCATCGTCAGTTACTCGCTGCGAAGGTACTCCACTCTGGAATGCAATTGGGACCGGCTGCACGGAACGAGAAGCTATTTCAAGAGGAACAATATTTTTACTGCTGGATCTAGTTCTTTTTTTTCTTTTTCTCACTCTTCTCCTATCTTTTGGCCATATTCCTAGATTCGGAATCAGGACAAGTAGCGAAGAGTGGCCAACGTGCTGCGACCGTATTCAGAGTTATTTCCAACCCCTTTGGCAAACGTCGCCTGGGAGACAGTATCTTCAGACTTGCCAAAGGACAGTTGGCTGCCATTGCGCTACGGCCAGTGTTCATTGTGTTCCACTCGGAAGGTGCATATTACAATCTCTCTTCCGTTAGGTATCTAGTTTTGCCAGCCCCCCATTTCCGTTGCTCTGTTGCCCTGCTGTGTACCTGTCGCCCGTTTCTGGTTCGCTTCCGGCCACTTTCACTCCCAGTGGGCGTAAAATTAAATTTGCCTTAAATGAGCCCCCGGCCAGTCGGGGCACCAGACGGAAGACCCACTGGCGGTGCCAAAAGCCATTGTAAGAACATGCTTGTTTTAACACGGGAGTGGACATTTATGTGCTACATCGAGCAGGTTGGTTAAATGCAACAGCCCGGTGTGACAATGCGGCACATTTGCGAACATTACTACTAACCGGCACGGTTAGTCAGGTACTTCTGACCGAGTGTTCTCGTGTATCGAGCAATTATTCTTCGTTTTTTTTGGGAGTTTGAATGTTTTCACGACGCACTCAGCATCCAGTGGAACGTGTAACTCTACGAGGGAAAATGCACGCCTTAAGTAGTTGAGGCTGCCCCTTGGTGCCTGGAATAGACCGTATCGCCCATTCCGATACGACAACTGTACTTAAACAAACTGACTACTTGTGGTCAACTGTGAAGATTTCTTGCCAAAGATTTATCCCGCTGGAAATTCTTCCACAGTATGGAAATTTCTTGACGCATCGCTCGTACCCAGCTCGCCTTCAAATTTCTAATCTGCTTCTCCACCGTGGTCACAACATTGGGACGTAGAGGTTCTTGCGGCATAATAACTACTTCCTTGCGGTCACAAACTTACTCGTCCGCTTTTGGTGCCGACTGCATGCGGCGAATGGACGCATGAACAATTTGTGTAGCCTTGTAAAATGTAGCCGCACACGGTTTCTTGTCCCAAAGTTTGACGTGCAGCCGGGTGTTGGAATGGGACGTTCGTTCCGTCCGACATTTAGATAAGTTCCCTGGAGTGCATCATCGTTACGCGGTCATGTCGCTATTCAGATCGTAACCGAGCGCGAACGTGAAGGATTTATGTTGACCCGGCACGCATATCCTGGCGCATACGAATGGCAGAAAGGATATAATCGGGGACCGCTTTTAAAGCCGGCTCTTCCCTTTTTCGCATGTGTCTAGGTTTGACAACGGCTAAACGACCACGGAAGCTTCTACAAATCACGCTCTCTGCGGTGACGGTCATTAGTCTTCATTCAAAGCTAACGTGCGTCGTTCGGGACTCGCTCAGGCAGGGTGTCTCGCCTCCATTGTGATACGGTGCGATAAAAGAATCATCGTATTTGCTTTTTACCTTTAAGGTTGTCCTTGCTTTCCAGGCATGCAGGCGACCAAGGGAAATGTCTTTAAAAGCGAAAGGTACCGAACAAAGATCCGTTCTACGGTCGTTTTTATCACGCCCGGCAATCTTCTGACGGTGACAACGATCTTCAACCTCAAAATGAATGCTGCCTTCCGTCGTTTGACTCGAAAGCGCCAAAGCGAACCTGTGGAAACTCTCCGAAACACGAGTATTTGTACGCGGAGAAACAAATGAAGCAGCTACTGCGAACGAAACTGAAGACCTACCGTAAGGGAATCGCTGCAGCATGTACGACTGTCTTCTTAGCATCCGTAAAAGTGTGATAAATTTTGTCGCAAAATAAAAGTAATGACAGCGCGTTCCGTTCCTGCATCGCGGTCGGCAGCGGTGTCTTTGTCCCAGCGTTTAGTCACTTCGTCTTTCCGACCACTGTACCCTGCTTCTGCCCTGCCGGCTGCTGATGTTGGCGATTATGTTTCAAAATTATTCAAATTTCTGCTTCCCACTTGCATCGGGGGCAATTCTAATATTTCGCTGCCGCCTGCTGGTGTCGTTCTTATCGGGATTTTGGCGGTGTTTCTGACTAACTGTGTGTAGATTTTTTTTTTGGTGAGTTGAATTTTGTTCCGGCAGGCGTTTTATCTACGTGAATTTGTGATGACTTGCATCGTTTACCGTCACAGTAGACCACGGATGCTTGAACCACCTGCAGATCCTCTACGGATAGTACTACAATGTTGCTCTACTGACCCGTTCGGATGCTGAGGGCCTTTGCGTTTATTTAATAATCTGTACATTGATATCGGTCTTTATTAGTGAGTGCCAGTTTTTTTTTCGCATCGCATGGCTCGAGTCAGTGTTGTCGCATATGCACATAGACTTTCCAAGCTTAGAATCGGTGGTGCTTGTTTTAGTTTTTGCTGAGATAAATTTATCAGCGTAAAATTAATAACATCGCGTTCTAAAATATGAAAAACATCGAATTACTATGGAGTTTGAATATACAGGAAGCGTTTAGAAGGAGAGTTAGACGTTTTTTCTATATATCGAACGATAACGATCATCAAGTGATAACTTGCTGATATCATTGAGAGTACGGAATTTAATTAACTTAAAAGAAACTTCTATCGTGCCGAACGGAGCTAGTTAATGATATTCTAAACAAGACGCATTTTAATTATTTTCAACAGAAAAGGTATCAGCTGTGATATGTTTTTGTCGTATTTATTTATAATTATATTGTTTCAGGTTTTACCAAAACATCAAATAAATATATACACCATATACACCAAATGTAATGCTTAAGAATGTTATGTAAACTTAAGAAATCGATCATCTTTGCTTAACGTTTCCTACCATTTGAAGCTGGCGAGTGAAAAAAAACTCACACTTTCCCAGCGCCGGACTCGTTTATGGCCAACGACGTACCCGAACGAACGAATCCAATGATTCGAATTCACTGTATTCAAAAATCGGAAATTGTTATTCAAAGTGAACCACTTCCCAGTGCGGTATTTTTCTCCGGAATTTCATTCGATCTGATATGAACATTGGGAAACGAACCGTTGCCGTTCGCGCTGGATCGGATTCTTTATTTTATGCTTGATTTCGGTAATCACTGTGCAAATGCAAAGTCCATAAATTTTCGATTCAATTTCTCGGTACGGCATTGGTTTCGCATATTTAAAATCGGTTTTCAAGCCCGCTTCAACAATGTTTGAGAAAAATTATTACAATCAAACCAAGTGAAGGAGTAGCGAAATGAGAAGTTTTTCAGACTGTTCGGAAAAGGAAACGTACGGCACTAAAGTAATGCTTCTTTCCCAATACCGTCACTACCATTCCCGAAGGCTTGCAATTCATCTGCACAAGTCAAAAACTTTGTTTGAAAGCCGTGATGAAAACTCTCTCAAACATTTCCAATGGGATGGTAGGTACCACTACCGGTAGCGGAAATTCCATTTTCGTATTGAAAACAAATCCTCCACAAATGGGAAAACTTTCAGCGAAGCTGACAAGAGTGATTTTCAAAACAATTGATTCATAATCCTTCCTGAGCTGGCCTAGCTTTCGGAGTTTGGTACACTTTACCCGAAAACAATCTTCACAGTTGTTTTAAAGTATCGCCACCGAGAACACTATCGTGGAAAAATAATTTATGAGCCTTACGCCACATAAACCAGTTTTAAGACGGCTTGCCGTCTTAAGCACCACACAGCCTCAAACCTCTTTGCTCAGCTAGAAACATCAAACCCGTGCCTCTAACCCATCGCTAGAATCGACCAAGTTAAAATAATAGATAAACCTTTACCGTATCGGTTGTTTGGAACGCTCTCGAACCGGTCAGAAGGGCAGTGCAGTGGTACGCTCACCGTCCCAAAACCGGCCAAGTCATTCATATACCTGCTCGACGGCTGAGGTTCCGCATTTTTGCCTTGCCAAACGCGATGCTTCATTTAACGGCTCATTAAGTTTTCAATCTCAGCCAAAATGGTTTCGATGGATGGACTTAGTTCCGCTAGAATTCATTTTGCCGAGAAGAAGGAATGTACAAATTAGAATTTTGCGCCCATTTCGACTATCCGGATGAGATTGTTCTCTCATTGTAACGGTCTGCGATTTAAATAACTCAAACCACGCTTGGTGCGAGCTGCAAACACACGAGCCACGATCGAAGGAAATATTTCTTTAAACATTGATATGTCTAGGCACTCCTCAGGCATACCAGCTTGACTTGATGGCCATGTTTTTCAAGTCCGATATAAAATCGGTTCAGCCCGATTAATGCAATTTATCTTGAAGTATTAGCAATTCTTTACACAATCCTTTGGCAAAGATCGTTTGTCACTCATTTGCATACCTTCACTCATATTGTAATCTCATTAGCTGATATTTATTCCAACATTTATATCGCATTAAATCATCAACGAGTCCCCAAGCTCTGCAGCTCACTGAATGTGGTTGTTACCTTCAGCCTTTCCGTTGGCGCACGCGATTCTAAAGGATTTACACCTTTGTGCCATTGCTGACAGCGATACTAAGCTCAACCCATACCTCATAAGACTTTCTCACTTTCCGTCCATTGCCGGGAAAGCAGAAAGAAAGTATTTCATTTCTTAATTAAACACATTCAAACGCAGGCTGTACTTCAGCCGGCGTTCGCAACTTCATTCATAATTCGAATGATAATTTAATATCCAATTGTAATAAATTTTCCATCCTTACCATCCTGCCCAACCTGGAGATGGTGTGTGTGTATGTGTGTGTGCTAGTGCGCCAATGGCAACAGATCCTTGGTCGCTACCCCAAGACTCAATGAGTCGCAACTCTTTAAGCCATCAATTAATTATGCGCAAGTAGGGAACAATAAAGCAGAGGAACGCGAACGAACGAACGAAGTGATGTAATGAGGCAGAGTGCAATTGTAAAATGTTGCACGAATTAAGTCGAATTCTTTCACTTGATACCGAGAAACGAGCCTTCCTCTCTCCGGTGTTCGTTGCGCTTCAGGATTTCTTTTGCTCCAGGTTATTTTATTGGTACGAACGATTGGGATGGCAAGTGAACCCTTCAAGAGGTGGTGGTGAGTTCCTTCGCGATGCTCCGATCCTTTACCGATTCCGGGGAATAAAAAAAATAGTCCCGGAGTGTAAACAAGCTCGCAAGCAGCAACGGAACACGCGAAAAAGCGGAATCGACATTCATTAGCAGCAGCAGTAGCAGCAACAGCAGCAGCAAATTGGACCAAAGGGTGGCAAAATGGGAAACTTGTCGCCACCCCCACACTGCTTTCTTGTCGAGAGTCATTCAAATATTTGCATAAACCTACCGCATCTTGCTTCCCCTGAATGTCATCCGCACCTCTAGCCCCCCCCCCCCTTCCTCCCCCCCCAATGGCATTGGCGAAGGATAAAAAACAAATTCCTGCTCGTCTACTGTCTACGCCGTGGGAGGGCAAAACATCAGCAGGAAAAAAGGGCGGTTCGTGCATCACAAAATTGGTGGTTTCTTAGTTTCGCGGTAAAAAGAAAGAATTAAATAAAAGAGAGACGAGAGAAAAAAACACACACACACTTGGTGCGAAGGACAATTCTGAAAATTTTGCAAGCGAAAAGAATGGAACGGATCGCAATTGGAATAAAAAAAACATGCAATTAAAATGAAACGACTTAACGAATGCTGCATTTGCCTTGCATTGGTTTACTTTGCACTTCCGGATTCGCGACACGATTCGCTGTTCATTCATGAGTTTATCTTTCCTGAGTAATCCTTGCTTGGCAGCAGCGCAACAGAGAATGGGCATGAATGGTGAAAATGGCAAGCCTGTTAGTTCCATTGTTGATTTCTTCGTTTTGTTCGTCAAACATTCTGCAACCGCTTTTCATTCCACACTTCCTTTTTTTTAATTAAAATTGCAAAACTTTGGAAAATAAAACTTCATAAATAAACGATATCGGGAAGCACAAAAAACGAAGATTTTCCCCTTTCTTTTACCATTCTCCGTAAGTCATAAGCTGGACGAAGAAATTATTGTTTTTAAACAGTCCGAATTGGCAAATGAAACCGGATGGTGAGCTGCCTCGGAAAATATGCGAGTGGAACTTAATTTGGAACCATCATCATAAAATGGAGGCAACTTTCTTGGCACAGAATTCTATGGCGTCCAGTAACTAGCGATCGCAATGGACTTGGAAAGAAAAATAGTTTCACATTTGCCACAATACTGGGCGATTTGTTTGGAACGCTAACTGGTAGAGTTCCTCTTTTCGTGATAGTGTAAAGAGCCTCTCACGACATGCCGTTGGCAACGAAGAGTGTATGCCAATTTTGACCCCTGCTAGGGTCGCTTGCTGCCTTCCAGTTTATGTCGCTGACGATGCATTATTTGATAATATGAAACAACCAAAACACCGCCTGGGGTCGGGAAGTGCAATTTACAAAACGACCTAACAATGCCAGAACTGGTGGTTTGGACGATGTACAAGAATGGCATCTTCAGCAAAAAAGGAGAAAAAAAAACCCATCCCAACCATAAGAAGCTGCACCAAAGAAAGTGAAAACTCCGTGTAAACTGTTTGAAAATAAATAAAAACTCACAGTCTTGCGAGAGTTTCGAGTGCTGGAGAGTCATCTTTCATCGAAGCAGTCCACTTTTAGCGATACCACGTTTTCACTTTAAGCCACTCGTGTCCGAACGGTTGTATCGCTTCAACTCCGGGTGCTGCTGCTAGGGAAGGAAACCTCGCCCAGACGCGTCGAGTTCTGGGCAAAAATGCAAAAAGACGGCAGCGCGCGAACGAAGCATCAAATTTTCATACCATTTTTCGGAATTCTTCACACCACCCGTACACTCGCCACGGAAACAGCTGCACACACCATCCATCCCCTAAGCCCTGGAGGCTATCGAACCAGAACGGGTGGTTTTCTTTTCGCGAAATACCATCACTGAAACTCCCGATCGCGGCAGTCCCGGTTCCTGAGCAGAGCATTGGGTTGTGGTTGTGAAGCGCGTGGATTTAGGATTTGCCCAATCTTGTGCTCTTGCCAAAGCGTAGCAAGAAGGCTGCCGTCTTGCTATTTACGCTGTGTTTGAGCTTAAATTGAGATAAATTTTCATTCCCAATGACAGCATCGCTTTTGTTCCTTTTTTTTTGCGTCGGGTTTTGTCGGCGGGTGCTGCGGTGGCGTGCAAAATAGCAATATCTGGACGGAAGGACTGCCATGAGACGAACGCACTATAAGCGTCGGAACCGGAGTTGCGTTCGCGCTTACCGGTGAGTGCACCACGTTCGATTGCTTTGGAGATGTTGAACAAAAGCAAAACTTCAAACAACAACAACGGCAACGCTTGGAATTGAATAAAAACCCCATTATACGAATTGGATAAAGTGGATTTGCGTTACCGAAAGTTGCGAAACCTCTTGCGTACGAAAACATAAGTCAATCTGGCATAAAAGCATAGAATGAAAATGCAGTTGGATTTGTTGGAAACATGTTTTGATCGTGTTGGGTGGTTTATGGTTAATATTTTCAAAAATGTTCAGAAACACACTTTCATCTATAAAAATATCTGCAAAGAGAATTCCACCATCGCGATAGAAAATCTAGCTCCATCATGGGTTGGGCTCCGTGCCTTTCGGCATTTCGAGATAAATAAATTGTTTATATGTAGCCTTACGTGCAATTCATTTAATTCCACCCATTAGGTTCCTCATGCGCATCGAACATCCATCTCCCCGCATTCTGCGGTCGGCCATAATTTATTGAGATTTCTAATTAAATTTCTGTGCGGAAAAACCACCAACACCACTGGTCTGCATTCGTTAATCAACGTTTTAATAAACACTCACTGTCCGGCCGATTCTAACCGGGCGTTATCCGGTACTGAGTGGATAATGATTTTTTTTTCTCTCTAAACTATTACTATCTACATTCCGAATGAAACTGAAATACTCTCGGCATGAATTTAGATTCACTATCACTTTTGGATTACATTTATAAAACTCAGGAGGAGAAAAAAAATCCCAGGAAATATTCGTTCCCGAAGCATACGGGTACGGGAAATGCACAATCCGGTACTTGATGCTCGTTCGACCCCTTTGGTGCAATAATCATAAAGCATATGCTAAATGGGTCTTTCTCTCGATACGGGGCTCATATGTGCACACACTCTCACAAAACATTTTACAGGAATCATAAATCTCTAGGAAAATTAAATTGACCTCGATTATGGTGGACGAGTTGGGTGCGATGTGTGCGCAGCAACAGGGAAGAACCAGGGCTCCATTCCGTTCATTCTACATGCATTCCCAGTTACATGTTTCATCCGTTTTCCCGAGACCTCGGGTACATTAATGTCGCACGACGTTAAATTCTGCATACACCGGTGTACCACTGGCCAGGGCCCGGGACCTGCAAGCGAACGGATTGAGTATAATGATAAATAATTTAACTCTTTGACCGCTTGCCTGCTACAGTAGTAGCGGCGAGTAGCAATGCCAAATTTCGCATCCCCTTTTGTCTCTAAAGGACACTTGAAAACGAGGCGCCATGGGACAAGTTATCATCATCGCTGCTGTTATGAAAGGTAAACATATCGCACCTGTAATTAGCGCCGCACTTTTAATTACTGATTTAACAGGGCACCCCGAGGCAAAAGTGATTGGACCGACATGAGCAAACGTACTTTAATGTTTTACATCGAAATCATGCACCACCAGAGTAGCGAGAGGCGTACGACAAAGGTGCGAGCACTTTAATATGCAGTGATAATTTTTCGGATTTTGTTTCGCATTCGTATTGTAAATAGTTTGAAAATATTATAATAATTGCATCTGTTCATTTAAATTTAGTATTTTAAGTTTCTCTTTAAAACAATCATTTACACGATTCTATTATTTATTTCAACATCCTTGTAAATAACTCTAGATGTTCTAGATTGTATCGAATGCGACTCGTATCGCCACATTTCTTAAATTGTAATGAAAGCAGACACCTTACCAATATATCAACAAACCAGCTGGAGAAAACTCATTACACCAACCGACATTCCACTCGGCTATAAAAGGTACACCACTTATCGGAATCTCATCGAAACTGCTGACGACACACGGCGTACTCTAGTACACGTACTTACACTTAACACACTCACACACTCACACACGCACACACATGGGATGATCATTCTAGGTGGCATTCCAGCCGAAACCTGAACGGTCTTGGAATCCGTCCCCATGACTTTGTGGGACCGGCGAGATTAATTAGCATACCTAATGGAAAAGGTAAACGGTTCGAACGCATACGACAGATTCTCCGCATTCAAATCCACCGATCCTTACCGTTGGGCTGTATGGGAAAACGGATGAATTTTCACCTGGGCCACCCGGGGTGGGGTGGACTGTACGAGATGAATCTTTACCTTACATTTTTCTCACGACCCTTACTACTGCGTGTGGATTGTGCGGAACCGAGACGCACCTGAAGGATGTACTTTTTTCCCTCAATATTTGTTTTAGGTTCTTGTTTTGTTTGAAAGTTTAATGATGTAAAAAGTACACTTGTACTGCGTATGTACACTCTTCAACAAGCAACAGTCCCTTAGTTTATTTTTGTGTTTGTTAGTTCCTTTTGAACGATTATGCACGAGGGTCCCGACAACGATGACAACTCGTTGTTGGGGTTGGTTGAATAATTTAATTAAAATTCGTTGCATACGATCCGATTGCTCATTGGTTCCACACGGTTGAAGTTTGGCCTTTACGGCACAGGGTGCAATCCAAGGGTCCGCGCCCAGAATCATGTATGCATAATAAATGTCGAACAGCGCCCAATTCGAAAACCGTGCCAGGCTTAGAACGCACTAGCGTTTCCCATCGATGGCAATGATCGTGAAAGCTTCTCCGTTCGCCACTGCCATATAACATTGCATCCATTTTCGTATTAAAGCATAATCAATTGGGGCTGGAAAATTGGGCAAAATTTACACCCGATTCGCTTTCGAACGCTTCGTACGAGGGGACGATGGTCGATGCTTCGGTGTGTGTGTGTGTGGTGGATCGGTTACATTCCTATGGTTTCGATCGTTTGTGCACAAACTAAAATTTTCTAACCCATCCTACTGCGCCTCTGCTCCACTGCCGTGGTTTGGCGTTATTAAAGGCTATAAATTTTTATCATACCGTACCAGGGGTGTCCGGAAAGGCTAACGCTTGAATTACGTACTACTGGACTGCACCGGCCACAGCGTAGAAAGGTGATTCTATTCCAGGGGTCTGAGTGGCGAAGTTTTTCAACACTATTTACGGACGTAAAGCCGTTACTGTGCTCCGCCGTGCTCGTCCGATTCGACCGAAGCGTACTTGCAAAATTTGTGTTTTTAATTAAGGTTTTATGTAACGTTGATTCAGCGACCCCCCCTACTTCGGGGCGATATTATTCTAAAATATTCCATCGCTTAAGTGAAGGGTGTTACGGAAATGCATTAGCCATTGCCCGTTCGTATCGCAAAAGTCGAGTAGTTCTTCTGGAAGCCAACAAAACCACTCTAAAGGTTGGTATGTTCTTCAATCCTAGCTACTGAACTTGTACAACAGTCAACTAAAGGTTTCATCATGTTAAGACCGACTAGCGAAAACATCGCAGTTCAGGTAATTACTAAGGATTCCACCAATATTCTCCGAATTTTTAATACTCAAACAAGATTTAGTAAGTTTAATATATGCAAGTTGAAGTATGTTGTTTTACGCGCAATGTCAACCATTTATGGAGAAATGGCTTGGCATTAATTTCCGATCAAATACAATCCGGTCTGGCGTGTGACTGTCGGTGGAATGATGAGCTGATATCTGTCCAGAAGAAGACATTCGTTCGCTGCTTTAGTGTGTACGCACCTGTGCCGTAGTGTTTCTAATTTGCTTTTGTTTTTATTTGCTTCAAGATGCTAAACAAACTCATTAAAAACGCTAATTAATGCTCGGGACGGTCACAACATGACAGAGGGAATAGAAATGTTCGGGGAAAAGCTAATTGTCTTTAGACGCTGGATGCACGCATCATTTGCGGTAGGAATTGAAGCGAAAAGTTTCCCTAACGTCACCCTCGAATGCAGTGCAATGTAGTACAGCGGGATGCGAATGAATATTCATAGATTGATCGTAGAATAATTAGAAAACGACAGCANTTCATCATGTTAAGACCGACTAGCGAAAACATCGCAGTTCAGGTAATTACTAAGGATTCCACCAATATTCTCCGAATTTTTAATACTCAAACAAGATTTAGTAAGTTTAATATATGCAAGTTGAAGTATGTTGTTTTACGCGCAATGTCAACCATTTATGGAGAAATGGCTTGGCATTAATTTCCGATCAAATACAATCCGGTCTGGCGTGTGACTGTCGGTGGAATGATGAGCTGATATCTGTCCAGAAGAAGACATTCGTTCGCTGCTTTAGTGTGTACGCACCTGTGCCGTAGTGTTTCTAATTTGCTTTTGTTTTTATTTGCTTCAAGATGCTAAACAAACTCATTAAAAACGCTAATTAATGCTCGGGACGGTCACAACATGACAGAGGGAATAGAAATGTTCGGGGAAAAGCTAATTGTCTTTAGACGCTGGATGCACGCATCATTTGCGGTAGGAATTGAAGCGAAAAGTTTCCCTAACGTCACCCTCGAATGCAGTGCAATGTAGTACAGCGGGATGCGAATGAATATTCATAGATTGATCGTAGAATAATTAGAAAACGACAGCAAATCGAGGTTGGGGTAATGTTTCGTTAGGTCATTGCACAGTTGCTTAAGAACCATTAAAGCGTAAGGTAATGGATGTAAAGATGTTTTGGCATTGATAATTTAAATTAAATGTACTTTGTACCAAAATTCAACGAAAGCACTCCGGATTATATCTCTCCTACGTACAAAAG
Source organism: Anopheles rivulorum (assembly GCA_018908115.1). Taxonomy (NCBI): domain Eukaryota; kingdom Metazoa; phylum Arthropoda; class Insecta; order Diptera; family Culicidae; genus Anopheles; species Anopheles rivulorum. Next base: position 540,926 of record STHB01000005.1, read on the forward strand.
TTCAACGATTCGATTTTAGTTTAGTAGTTTATATGTTTTTATGAGAATATTTTTGCTTTTTCAGATTTTGAAATTCTTTTTATTGTGTAAATGGTTAGAATAAATATACAAAAATGCAGTTGGCTAAAGTTTGGTTGCAATTTTTTTTGACATTGTAAAATAATTGCGGCTTTTTAATACATTGTCATATTTTTGTTCATGTTCCTTGTTGTTTCATTTAATTTTTGTCGATTACCATTCGACTGAGCCGGTAATTAATTTGGAAACAAATGACAAAGCAAATTTACAAATCAAATTAACACGTTCAATGCCATCATTATCGTTAGCAGCAGAAGAAGAAGAAGAAAAAAACCCACTAAAGACTAATGAAGATCTTGTCACCTGCCCCGAAGGTGACATTTACTTTGCAAACGCAAAGCACCATCCCGCCAAATCCATCCGGTGGAAATGTAAACATATATAAAAAAAATAAAAGTATACAACGTGAAAATAAAGGATTCAACAGCGAAGCGGAGGATTCCGTTGCGCCATCGACAGAATGTCAAACATTCGACCGTGTTCTTGCCGAACGGTTTGACTTCCGTGCAATTTCAATTATCGCCGCCATCTTCCTAGCCAGGAGGTCCCCCGCCCATCGTCAGGGAGTCGGGCCACACAAGACTTTTATCATTCGCTAAAAGAAATGAAAAATACCCGATAGCATTCCACCAACATTCTTTGACTTTCTTTCCCAAGACTGAAACGGAAACGGTCCCGGCTAAAGCTACGGAATGGAACTCGGAGTTAAGACAGGTCTCGTTGTTTTATTGCAATTGTACAGAGGCAAAGGCGGAGGTAGAGAGAGAGCGAACGAGGCAGAGCAATGAAAGGATGCCGAGTAGTCGACGCAACCAACAAGTCCTTAACGAGTCGATGATGAAACGTTTGATCTGCTGGGTTGGAAAGCTAGAAGCCCGGTTCGGCCAACATCAAGCAGAAAAGATCGACGACACGGACAGCAGGGGTACAGGTTACAGTTGGGCTGGGTTGGGCTGGGGCAAAAGCAAACAAGCTGTCGGATGCGACGTTTGTGCAAAAACTATACTTTTATTCTCCGCTGTCAAACAACTACCCTTCCACTTTCGGCTTACCCACGCCACGGTTCTACCATTGCCAGATTCAAACCCGGAATAGATTCCAGTTCGATTAAGAGTGACATTTCCTTCCCAGCTGCGCCATCCATCACCCGAAGTAGAAGCCTTGGTGAGGAGAGGGAGAAGGATGAGCAGCACGGGGAGCAAAAACCCACCCACCCCACGGTGGGAGGAAAGGACATGCGTTTTTATTTTCCCTCTTTTATTTATATTTTGCTCGTGTTCTTCTTTTTCCTTGCTTCCGTGCTAACTTTTTCCGAAGACAAATTTTCTTCTCACCAAACAAATGCCTTCGGTTGCTTGGGGATGAACCTGAAGGCAGTAGGTATATGTGTTTGGGGAACACGGCATGGGGATTATTGCAACATCGTGGCGTGGTGTTTGGATGGGGTTGGGCTGGGAAGCTGAGCAAATCCCCCCTCGACAGTGGCACTGGCTGACGATTACTTTCCTACCGGAGATGGACGAGTTTCCTCCGTTTCCTCAATCGGATGGTATAAAATGAATGAAACACATTCAGACAACCGGAACCGTCACTAGCGCTGCTCGTCCTGGAAGCTGCATGGGGCTTTCGTTTTCTTTTTTTTTTTTACCTCACACAGTAGGTGAGGCGTCCGAAAAGGTGACAACGAAACCATCCTAGGACGCAATACCCCCGGACGAACTCTCAGCGACCGAAGACCGAAGAGATCTCGGTAAATATTTAACGAGTCACGCACTTGTTACTTTCGATTAGATTTTATGAAGTCTCGACACCGGTAGAAACTTTGCACACAGAGTATCCGCTCACGGATTAAAGTTCTCGGAAGCCGAAAAACATTAGCTCAAGGCTACGGGAGTGCCTGAGCCCGGAGAGAGCTGAGGCTGCTTACATCAGATGGCGCCGCTGGCGCTGACCGACTTGACGCGGTGACCGCTTGCGAGGCAGCGGGAAGTACGCCCAGAAAACCACTCGAAGGCTCATAACGTTGATTGATGGATTTTTGAGCGACTTCAAGTGGCGATCCAAGTGATCCAACTGATGTTGCTGCTGCTGCTGCAGCAGGTCGCGATTGAAAGAGTGAGAAAAGATTGTAGTACATGTGGTGGGGAAGGCAGGAGGAAGGTGGCAGGGGCGTGGTCGTGAGGGAAATAAAATCAGATACATGAAATCTGGCCGAAAGAACGACGCAACTGACCACACTTATGTGTGTGAGCGGTGGAGGTTTTTTTTGGGGTTTTTGTTTTTGAGATGATGGCTCGTGTATGTATGGTGGCGCACACTTTGGGCGAGCATCCATCCCTTCCAACGTATGTGTGTGTGTGCCCGTTGGGACGGTTATGATGACGATGATCGATGCTCTTGACACATCCTCGACCACTTGTTGGGACCCTCTTCGGCACCGTATGCTACACTCGGCAGAAGTATCCAAGAGCCAGTAAGTGAACGAAAGGAGGAAAGAACCAAAATCGTATAAACTTCCAAAAACGAAACCACATGGTACACCGATGACCGGTTTCGGGGTTTATCAATTTGTACCTGGAGTCCTGCCCAACAACATTGATTTCACGGATCATGATTTAACATGCGTTCGGACGACCACTACAAGGTTAAGGACAAGATGAACACACGCGATAAGGGACGATTTTCTCCGCGATCAAAATTATCAAATCACTTGCACTTTTAATTAATCTTTCGAGTGACAAGTTATCACAATAAACACAATGTAAATGTGTCTACTTTTGTTGCCATGCAATATTCTTTGTCTTGTTCTGAATCGAGTTTTCACGGGTTCTTTTGGTTACTTGGGTAGGGAATATTACCGCTGATCGCTAGGAAAGTGTGAATCGTTGAAACAGAAAATAAATTTATGAAAATTACTCTATTCATTCGAAGAAAAGACGCTCATTTTTCTACCCAAAGGCACATTAACATGCCCCTTTTTTATTATTCTATCACGTAGGAAATTATCATTCATTTTACAGATGCAAGACGAAAACTAATTCTATCTTTCTCGACATCTTCAACCAGTGGGAAATGAAACCAAGAGCAGCAAAAAGGAAAAAAATATCTCCCCTTTCCATCCCCAGAACTATACCCACATCACTCCCGCCTTGTCCATATCGGACAGGCAAAACACCATCCATCAGACGGTCCATTGTGTTTTGGCCTCTCCGCCTATTAATGATGATTTCTTACGCTTGTTCTCCACCCCGGAGTCTCCGGAGATGGAATCGACGACAGGCGAAACGCTCGTTAGGCGTTGTTTCTGCCCTCTGCTTCTTCTCTGGCCTTCGCAGACACAGACTCACAGACTCAGTTTTTCGTCTCGGGGTAATGAGATTCAAGCCGTCGTCTTCTCCTACGTCTAGGAACGCGCACCGCAGCGAGTTCTCCCCGCGCGGATCAATCACCTACTGCTACGGCTACAATTTCGTGGCCGAATCGGTGTCCGAACCCTTGGTTCGAGTGTGTGCTCATGATTGATTTCACTCCTTCACGCAACCTTTCCACGGGTACGGGTGTTACTGAGCAGCCCCACCCGTTTCGTTGGTTGCCATTTGACGACACGAACACGGGCAAACGCGCCGGATTTTCGTGGTGGTTTTATGATATTTTCGTTCCAAAACATCCAAATGCAACCAATTTATCTCCGCGCACTCTGTGGAGCACGATTTTATAGTGCATGATGGATAGAATTTCATTAAAATAATTCCAACATCAAAGCGAAGCAGCTTTTCTCGGTTGGAATTTCGATGGCCAATTGGATGACGTCGAATATCCGTTGCCAAGCATCCACATGAGCGCCATAGCTCTTGAGTAGTCTACTTAGATCTCGAAGAATACAAAAGAGTATACACTCAACTCACAAGATGTGTTCATCAATGAGCGCACGCTCGTTCACGCCTTTTGATGGTCACTTTAAACCATTCGCCAGTTAGCAACTCCATGAGCAAGACTACTGAACATGTAATAGTAACAATGCAAGGAACTATTTACGCTCTGGTCAACTATGAGTAAATGGATAAAAGAAGCGAATAAAATGTACAACATTCTGCCCTGTTCTAACTTCTGCCCACTGGAACGAGCCTTCGCAGGCATGTCAAACTTAGACCAAACAAACCCACATTCAGAGCTCCTCAGATATTCACGCTCCGCATGCATCCTCGTTCCAAACGTTATCTCTCATTTACGGCATTCATCGTGTCAGGCAACGGAACCGTCACGGCAAAGTTTATCCTTCTCCAATAGAGAGTGAAAGTTCTACCCATGATTCCTCAGACCGAGAAGCTTCTTGGGCTCTGGAGAACGGTATGGGTTAAGATTTTCAACGATAGTTATCAGAAAGTCAGCTGACAAGATGTTGGATGCGAGGCAAGCGAGCAAGATTACAAGAAAAATGAAGCTCCCGTCTGTTGAACGGGGAAAGATCGCTCCAAACGAACAAAAACATGGAGATGAAGATGGACAAGGTTTTATCCGTGTATAACTTTATAACGCTGGGGAGAAAGCTCGTGCAAAGGAAACTAGTTTTTACTAGGTGGAACGAAATGACGCTCAAAGTAGCAAAAGCAGAATTGCAAGAACACGGCACTATGGTATGGTAAAAGTTTTCGTTATGATTCTTTTCATGCTAGCTTAGCTGTGAACCGGATGCTAAGGTTTTGATGCTATTGGGGGAGGACTAGCAAAAAAAACGAAAAGCTGATGAAGATAGAACGCAAACTTTCTACACAAACATACACAACCAGGCAGCTGCCGGCGCTTGATTCGCAGTCGGCAACTTTATTAAAGTACCCACTCGCATGCACTTTGGGAAGGATTTTTCAATCACGTTTCCTTGGGTGAGAAGGTCTACCACCCCACAGTAGTAGGCAGTGTTGCCAACCGGGCACACAAATTCATCCCACAGCAGCAGCACCTTGGGCCGGATCCCGATTCGCTTGTCTCCGATACACACGATTGCGTTTTATGAAACAATGAATTTTGCCTATATGCATGGCGTTGTTCGCGCACCGTTGGGCCCGTGTCTCTTACCGGCAGGACTCTGTGCGCTTAATTTTACGGTCGCTTCCCGGGAGGACCTTCGATGTTGACTACGCAGTACTACGGTACCGGAGTACTTAATATATTTTCTTAACCTCACACTACAGTCGCTCTAGTCCACGTACACACCCTGCAAATGGGAAGTTTAACCGCGCTTCTTGGCACTTTTTTGGGGACCGAAAAGATTTCGGAACCCTTTTTGTAACTCGTCCCGGCTACCGCGGGTACACGTTTACAGGATCGTTGAAGGATTTTTAATGTTTTTAATCTGCAAGCAAATGGGTGTCGTTTCGGTGCGGAACGCTTCCTGTTTGTGTTCAATGTGTAGTAAGGTGGGAGTGTTTTTTGTGGGTCGTCATCTGACGTTGTGCCGCTACTGTGAAGGGTTGCGTGTAGTATCATCATGCCGTGAGTGTGATAGCTTGTGTAAATGATGCTGAGCTGATCGGAAGGATTTGTATGGGAGTTGTTCGAGCGTTAGGTATTGCATGACAGGAGTATTGATGTTGCAGTTTTGAAAGGAAGGGTCGATTCAAGACATGAATCTCGGTTGGCAAGTAATTTTATGTTAATTTCTGACATTAAACCAAAATTATCCATCCAAAACTACCGGGCTTCATTAAATTGTAGCAATTAATTGCAGCTACACAGGAGAAGAAGAAAAAACATGCTTTCTAGGCCACAACGCCCAAACGCACCAAAAGTGAAGGGAATTAATTCTATTGCTTTCCATCTCGGCTAAACATAAAGTGCAAGCGTTACACAGATGCTTCGCTGTGACCGAATGCCGTCGGTCGGTCGGTCGGGTGGTGTTTTTTTTTGCTCTTGTTTTAAATCAACACCCCTTTCCCCAAAAATGTCTTCTTTGGTGAAAAAAACACAACCACACACTGGTAAGATACGAAACAAAGCAAAAACAACGGCAAGAAAAAATCCCACATCACCCACTTCTGGAGCATAACGCGCGAATCTGTTTGCGAATGTGTGAAGTGCTTCTGAGCGAGGTCTGATGATACTGCGGCCGCCTGTAGAAAGGGCGTATGCGTGGCAAGACGATATCCGGTTCTTCCGTTTCTCCGTGGGCAGAGGGTAGTTAGTGGAAGGGTGGGTAGCGTGGACGGGGGTGTTAAGGCTGAAGCGCCAGGGGTAATACAACAACAAGATGGGCCAGGCATTTTCCGCGATTTTCGCATCGTCGTCCTTCAAGCGTTCGCCCTTCTTTCGCAAAACCGTTGTTATCATCATCACCATATTCCTGCTTCCCATCCTGCTCACTAATCCGCCGCCGTAGAAATGAAGCAGCAGCAACAACAACAACAAAAATGGTAATTTCCTCGCGCCCACTCACTACTACCACTACTACTACTATTACCATCAACCGGATGAGTGCGTGTTTTTTTTCTGCCTTTCGTTCGTTTCGCATTTTCAAGAAGTGCTTTCCTTTTTTCTGCCTTTCTGTCTCGCTCTCGTCGCAATTCACATTTTCACATTTTCCTCCCGCTGTTTTATGTTGCGATACGAGTGAGTGAGAAGCAACGATATGGGAGGGCAACGTATGAGCGAGAGCAGCACAGCATCATGTTTACGCACACACTCTCACACAGCCATGTACACACAGATCCATCATCAGCTGTTTAAAGCAAAAAAGCAGCGCATGAGTGCAGGCTCTCCCAGGGTCTCTTTTTTCGAAGCGTACTGTGTATAGCTCCGTCTCATTTTTACCCAAAGCGTTGCTTCTCTTTCGCGCTAACGGTAACCGCAAACGGCAACGACTCTCGCAAAAGTAGCTCCGTTTCGCGTGCATCTCATGCGCTCTTTCTGGTATTTTGAATGCTCTCTCTCACCGTTGTTTAAGGTGCATGGACACGACTGACTGTTTATAAGAAAAATCCTAAAATTAATATTTTTCTACACAAATGCATTAAAGGTGACATTTGGATTAGTACACACTAAAATAAATAAAAATGGATTTAAATAAACTGCAATGAAAGCTGCTTTTTCCCGAACTCCGCGTAACGTTGCTACGGTTAGCAACACAAGTTTGGAAATCATTTGCTCTCGGACTGTTTTCTCACTCTCACTCTCCGATGCTCGCGCTTTTCTTTTATGCTTGGCACGGTTCAGCAGTGCGTTTTATGAGCCACTCAGTTCTCACTGATCTCTGAAAGCGTGTAGACGTGCGTGTCTCGTGAATGTTCGAAATCGTGAGGAGTTACGTGAAGTTACTCCTCGGTCGGGAATCGTAAAATTAAATCGTTCGAAAGTGTAAGAAACTGATGTGACCAGTTCTGAAGCGATTGAAACAGCTGAAATCTGTAACAAATTCTACAAAACTACACACACGTGCGTAACCTGAGAACATCGGTCTGATAAGCATATAACAAAAATAGTTGCCTCGTTGGCTCGGTTCTTTGTGAATGAGGCGTAATTACACAAAAAACATCATATTGTCCGAAGCATAGTGAATAACATAATTCGCAAGAAGAAAAGTAGTGGATGTGTAGTGTCGCTAGTCTGTTGTTGACCGTGACCACAGTCGAAAGTGTAGAAAATTAAATGCAGTGTGGGCAGTGGCCGTATTTGAAGAGTAGCACGCCCGTTACAAACCAGCAAAAGAGGCACCGTGTTGAAAGAAAATTCGGATAAGATTAAAGCCTGCAGCAGCACGACTGTTGGTGAATTCTGCTCGAGGAGTGTGTGTTTTCGAATAATCTACCGTAGTGCTAGAAATCTGGAAGGGAAGAACCTTCACAGCATTTCGTACGGCAGCGATTCGGGAGAAATTGTGTTGTGTGTGAAAATATTTGTCCACCTACATGGCCCGCTCGAGGTTTATGTATTGTGCAAGTGAAAATTCCCCATCAGCCGCCGTTGCCAAGTGAAGTTGTTGCTTGTTTCGTGCTAGTGAAAATCCTCCCTAAACCGACACATAAATCTTACAAGTTCGTCAAGGCCCTACGGGTTTTTTTTTTGGATCGCGAGCACGGTACTACGCGATCGACACCAACAACAGGATCACATTCTTCCGTAGCTAAAGGGAGGAGTGCGTATGACGCATCGTCCTTGAAAGTCTACTCGTCGTTTCCGGTTTGCTGGCACATAATTATGTACTGGGAGAATTTTCATGCGCTAAAAGCGGCCTGAGTGAAATGTGAAAAAGATTCTAAGGTAACATATTTTCTCCACACTTTTGAGCAACTTTCCGAAGTCTGAGCAAATAGTAGTAGCAGCAGTGTGCGCTTCGATCTGGTTCCTTACACGACATTTTCATGTTCTAGCGATAGAAATGATTGATAAATTGATTTTCCGTGAACAGTGTCACCATTTACCCCGGAAATGGGAAAAGGGCTCGGGCAATGAAAGTTATGTGACGTAACAAGCATCAGCAGCAAGCAGTTTGGTGAAATGGTTGTCGGGGAGGTTTTTGTTCCCGATACCAACATCAAAGTGTGTGGTTTCGATAGGCTTGGCCACAATGCTGCTGCAATGCCGCCTCCCGTTTAGGCAGCGGCACACAATCAGAATTTGCCGCTAGTGTGTGCGGTGTGGGTGGTTGACTGGTGGGGAGGAAGAGTTGGGGAGGGCCTTGATCAAAGATTCCGCACCGCGCGCGCATATCGCGCCCGTCATCGTGTTGCCTTGTACTACAGCTACACGGCGCTGCTGCCGTTATCTCATCGTAAGGTCGTTTTTCTTTAATACCCCGCTGTTGATGTTGTTGTTGTGGTCGATGGTGCGGCATGTTGTGTGTGTGTTTTTTTGGTTTGTTTCAGAATGTGTAGTCAGAAGAAACAAAAATCATCGAGCCGAAAACAAAACAATGTGTAGCCGTACGAGCATCGGTCCAACCTCACAGCCACCATGCAAAGGGAAGCGAAACGACGCCGCAGTGTGGTGTATGAGTTTTGGGGGGGATATTTTTTTTCGTATTCGTCTGTGTGTGTGTGTGTTTTTTTTTGCGCGATCCAACAGATGGACATTTGGAGGCCATAGTTTTTGGGGTGTTCGCAAAAAACCACAGTGTAAAAATACCCGCCGGCCGGAACTAGGCGAAACAAACACCGAGGTCATCCATGATATGGATGGTGTGGGGTAGTGCACTACGGTTGAATCAGTTCAAATTTCAATTTTTACAAGTTTTCCCTTTTATGCAACGGTTTGGTTGCCGTCACCGGCAACTGCAGGGTTTCGCATTGTTGTGGTGAAACGTCAAAAACGGATTTTTTGCGTGAAGATCGATGAGACAATGATCTCACTCGGCGGTTCTCACCTTTGACACCTGCCTCGTCACGGCGCGCGTTTGTGTGTGCGGTTTTCGCGTGCCGCTATGGTATCGTCGGCAGCACGCACCAAACAATATCACAGTATCCAGATCTCTCTCGCGCGCTCACCTGAGATTTGGGCCATGAAATGAGAGCAATAATCGCACCTGTCTCATCAGCAAGATTCCCGACGGCTCGTTCGCCGTTCTTGTTGGTCGGTTTGGTTGTGTCGTGCCGTTGTGCGTACCGGTGACGTCACAGTCGCACAGTGCACTCTCGTCGAGAGATTTGCGGTCGAGATTCGGCACCTGAATCAAAACAAACCTCCACCAAAAAACCCGAAACACGACGAATGTGGTACTGCTCATCTTGCGCTGATGAGCTCCCCGTTTCGGGCGGTGCAAATAATAACAATGATGCCTTCGGTACAACACCCTCCCGGTGGAACAGTGGGTGCATGGGATTGGAGGGGGGCAGTAGGTTAGGGATGGATGGGAATTAAAAACCACCTGTTTGTTTTTCTATACATCTCCACTCGGTTCGGCATGCGCTTGCTAGGTGAGCTCTCGGTGTTTGCCGATGCTGCCGCCTCTCCGGGAGCAGCTAGCAGCAACCAAAGGGTGCGTTTGTTTTCCCGTTCATGGGTGACTTGATCTAGTACGGTACGGTAACGACCGGTTATTTTAAATTTCATGTTCAATTTTCTTCTACAAAGCTTTTTTTTGTTTTACGTTTGTTTTCCTTCTTTGTGTGTGTATGTTTGGCGCGAAAAGAAAGTCAAATGATGACGGATGATCATAATTGCAGCCCGGCCATCAGCATGACATTCATCATTCTCGTGCCGGTTAGTGTACAACTGTTAGCGTTAGCAGTTACTTTCGAAATTAGATCTTTGGCGTTCGGATACGCTTTGATTAGTTCAAACAAAGCGTTTTTTAATTCTCTCAACATGTTTGACTTTCGCTGCGTTCTCGGTCGATTTTGTGACCCTGTACTTCAGACGTCGGTCACAAAATTCGTAATTGCACACCGTACACTTGCACAATCACACTCCATTCGGCGTTATCTTGCCATGTTGACAACACTTGCCAGTTTTCTACCAATTTCAACCGCACCCTTGTTCACGCTCCCGAGTGTTGCCCTTGCACCGAGGGTAAGAAATAATTTTTGGCTTTCCGACTGATGTTGTTCCCTGCTTATATGCAACCCTTCGATGGTAACACACACACAAAAATACGATATCTGCCTGCAGAGGAAGCTTTATCGACGGTGCATCATCGGTTTTCGCACACTGCACGCATACGTTTCGAATGCACGACAGATCAGATGGTTATGCTTTGAAATTTGAATTGCAGGGTGTCCTGGATGGCGTGAAATACACACACGATTGGGGGAAAAACGTATGCGATCTAATGTCCCTTGAATGGGACATGAGCGATGACAGGGGTGAGCCACTGCACGCTTGTTTCGGTGTGTTTAATTAATGTAATTGGACATGTCGACAAAAATCAAGTTTGATTCGCTTGTAACATTTTCCAAAATTACGCCTAACTTCGTTTACTTTTAACGTAAAAATGCGTTATTGAATAATTAATAGCTTGAAATAAAGCATATAAAGATATAAAAAAGTAAGCTACTCAAGTCTGGAAATATGTTCTCAAATGTTATTTTCAGTTGGACTATGGCCAACTCTCTTAAACTCTTAGAGGATAGAACGAAAGGGAGTAAAAAATCTCTAATTGACAGCTTAACATAACTTCGCGCTAGAAAAGTCGATCCCAAACGTTGCGGCTGTCCGTGCTAAGGTTACTCCCAGTGCAGGATCGTGTACTGTAACGAGGTTGTCGAAAATCTACCTCATTCGTACGAGCTTGCTTCCTTCCTTCAATCAATGTTCATTACGCTTTAGGGTCCAAGCGTGAGTGGATTTTTTGTGTGCCCCTTTCGGTTCGATTTTTCTTTTCGCCCTGCGAGAACCCAAATCAATGATGTTCTCCTTTCGTCCCAATGTCCCTTTCACCATCCACTCCGCGCTGCTAGACAGTGTGTCTGATGCTATGACAGTGTGGTACGGTGTGTATTCCCTCCGAAGGTAAAATCAACCGGCGCTTGTCACTTTAATATGCTGTGATGAGTAAGGAATGGTCTTTCCTGGTGAATTTTCACCGCTCACGGGGGAAAAAAGAAACCACCACCATGCATGCACGTCGGGAAAATCGAGTTCGATCCGGGTTTGGTTCCTATCAGCAGCACCACGTCGTGCGCAGGAGATGGAAAAGCATGAAAAGAAACTTCATTCAAAATTGATCCTATTTCATGCCGCTTCCTCTCCGTGGTACGCCGTTAAAACTAATAAAAACAAGAAAGATTCCTTCCCTCTGTACCACCAATGGGGGACCAAGTCATTTCATGGAGCAACTATTTCTCTCTCCCTCTCTCTCTCTCTTTCGCTCTCATTCTCTCTAAGCATCCCTTTCGTACACCGCGGTTTTAGCACGGGTGCAACACATCGTGTCGGTCGGGCCTGCTTGAAATGCGAACGCAGGAAAGGCAGTGTTTACTTCATTTTGGAAAATTTATCGCCAAATCGAATCCAAATACCGGAATCCATTTGCGCCAAATGTAGGTGTCGGCCGATGACGACGACGACGACGCAGCTGCCCCGGCCTTTTCGGTGTGGATGCAGAATTTATGCCTTTAGTCGATATTTTCGGCCACCAATAGCAGCTTGGTGTGTGCTGTAGACCTGCTTTTCGCTAGCTGATCTCATCGATTCCATCCGTTCCAAAATTACGCTCCGTTAAGCTTAGTTACGGGGTGGAACAGGGAAGGAGGATAGGGGAGTTAGGGTTAGTTTTGGGGCAGGTGGTGGCCAACCGGGGGTGGGTGTCGAAAGCTATCCTAGCATCCCGGGCTGCAGAAGATGTAGAAGCTGTGTCCGGAGAAGCTGTGGATGTCGGCCAATAGTGTTGCGGCCTCCCGGAGCTCATGAATATTCGAGCAATTCGGGCAGGTTTGTATCCCCAAAAAACCGGGCGGCGAGCGGTACTCTCGGCCATGGGACGGCATGATGGTGCAGGATCAGTTTCAGCTGATTTCGTTCGTAAATCCCTCGCTGGGAAGGCAACAGAAAAAAAAACATCAACAACTCTTTGCATGCCCGCCGACTGGTCTTGGAAGGAGGTCAAGGAACTGAGATGTGATGTGAAGCAATTCGGTAGCGCTCTGAGTATGTTTCTGTAAAGCAACGCTTTTGGGCGAACGAGTTCCCTCTTCTGGAGAAATTGCAATTCGAGGCGAATGAGATGCTTTTCCTTTATAGCTTTTCCGTTTTTTTTTTTTGTTTGGTTCAGTACAAACAATTCGGAAAAGTTAAATGGTTGTAGAGACGAAGGCAGATGAAGAGAGAAAAAAATCGACCCATTCGATGTCAGCTTTAAAGATCTTATCGATGCTGCCAGGGTCCTAAGCTTTCCTAAGCACAACTGGTGATTGATGGGGAAATTTGTATGGAAATGTGCATTGTCTGAGAAATTTGGACGTGACGTTCCATGCCGCTTCATGTTCTAACCAGCCCGAAGTCGTAAATATGCATATTAAAGCCACGAGATTCGCTACCAAATGAAGATAAAGATTGTTCGAACCATGTGGACTTGGCTTCTCGACAGCATTGGCGCTTTTGTCTTTTAATTTTCTTCTTTTATGTTTTGCTTTTGAACGAGATCAAATTAGACCAACAATTTATATTAGAACGAATACTTTATTTGATAATTATAACTTATAAATTAAGCAAACTTATACCGAAAAACAATTGTCAATTTTCGCTTAGATTTTAATTCCATGCATGGCTACAGATACTACGCCTGGACCAAAAGTGTTGATTTAAAATTTAAACAATGTCCTTACGCCGTGCGATATCACGGCGCATGCTGTGCAGATGATTATTTATAATGCACATCTAAACCTAAGGCGCGTTTTTCATTAGTGCCCGTCCCGTCGCCGGCCATCTTCTGCAGGGCTGGCAGGAATGGGTGACTTTATATCCGAAAATAAGTTTGATTACATTACAAGACTGTCCCCCCCTCCCGTCTTGCTTTTGTTTTCGGTGCAAGATTTATGACAAAAGAGGACATAAATTAAATTTCACTTCTTGCGAAACAAAAATGTCTCGAGAGCAACAAAAAAAAAACGGAAAGCAAAAGAAACAAAATAAAAATAGTACCAAGGAACGGTTGAGTGATGTATCTTTATTAGATTTTGGAAGGTCCCAAACCTGCCCACCGCTACCAGGAATGGAAGTGCCTCTCCTCCCAATTCCGACTATCCCCGGTGAGTTCCGGTTGGAAAGTGGCTCGGCCACAGAGGTTGCCAAGTTTTTTTGTGCCCTGTTGTCCAGTTTTGGGTAGCAAAAGATTTCTCCGATAGGTTAATGCGGTTGGGAGGACTGCTGCGCCCCGGCTATTGCCACGACCATGTCGCATTCCTTCAGGTTGGTTTAATGCGTTTTGCTTCATTTTAGCACTTTGTTCGTTTGCGTTGTTTGGAATTGTTTTCGCGAGCGAAGAAATGGCTCAAGTTTCCGAATTTGTCCGTCGCTCGAAAAAGTCGTTCCCGGCGGTTCTCGGTTCCGTTTGCTAGAATAAGTCATGCTTTGAATGGTCAGAAACTGGTTTGTGCGTGCGTGTAGGCAAATGCTCCTACAGCGCAAGTGAAGCAAATGTATATGTATAATTATGGGAGATAATTCGTACGTAAAGTTGCCAGCGTCGTGAAGCAATCAGGAGAAGTTGATGGTGCTCTCGAAGTACAGGGGGAAAAAACTCCTTTCGTCCCGTGTCGAACAGATGACTGTTAATCGATTAATCTATGTTTGTGTTTTGGGTTCCTCCCAGGAGAAAACGGTCCACAGTGTTCGTTCCCAATATCCTTGGGTCATCCTTTTTTTCCACATTCACCATTCCTTCTGTCCTTCTCGTGTCCTTTCCTGGTCAGTGCTCTAGGTTGTTGCTCTAGGAGCAGGTAGCCTACGAATACTGGCCAGCACCGAGCTTTGGCCGAAATGTGCAAAGCAAAGCAAAACAAACTCATCAAGTGGATGANAGAGGTTGCCAAGTTTTTTTGTGCCCTGTTGTCCAGTTTTGGGTAGCAAAAGATTTCTCCGATAGGTTAATGCGGTTGGGAGGACTGCTGCGCCCCGGCTATTGCCACGACCATGTCGCATTCCTTCAGGTTGGTTTAATGCGTTTTGCTTCATTTTAGCACTTTGTTCGTTTGCGTTGTTTGGAATTGTTTTCGCGAGCGAAGAAATGGCTCAAGTTTCCGAATTTGTCCGTCGCTCGAAAAAGTCGTTCCCGGCGGTTCTCGGTTCCGTTTGCTAGAATAAGTCATGCTTTGAATGGTCAGAAACTGGTTTGTGCGTGCGTGTAGGCAAATGCTCCTACAGCGCAAGTGAAGCAAATGTATATGTATAATTATGGGAGATAATTCGTACGTAAAGTTGCCAGCGTCGTGAAGCAATCAGGAGAAGTTGATGGTGCTCTCGAAGTACAGGGGGAAAAAAACTCCTTTCGTCCCGTGTCGAACAGATGACTGTTAATCGATTAATCTATGTTTGTGTTTTGGGTTCCTCCCAGGAGAAAACGGTCCACAGTGTTCGTTCCCAATATCCTTGGGTCATCCTTTTTTTTCCACATTCGGCATTCCTTCTGTCCTTCTCGTGTCCTTTCCTGGTCAGTGCTCTAGGTTGTTACTCTAGGAGCAGGTAGCCCACGAATACTGGCCAGCACCGAGCTTTGGCCGAAATGTGCAAAGCAAAGCAAAACAAACTCATCAAGTGGATGACCGGGGACTCGAGCGGCGGCAAGAAAGAAAGACTGCGGCGAAAGGTTCGGATAGGAACTATATTTAAAAAAGAAGCGAAAAAAATATATTACGTTCGTAAAGGAAACCGGTTTCAAGGAATCAGCAACTTTTCTCAGAAGACCGACCGAACCGAGGGGTAGGCTATTGGTAGACAGGGCAGGAAGAAATGTGATTAAAATCTCTTCTTATGTTTTGCTTATGTTGCCTAGCAAGAGAGAGCGCATCAACCACCCAACCCAACCCAATCACCGCCACCGACCATTTGCCCTAACGCTTCGCGCGCGCAAACCCTGCAACGGACTTGCCGTTCACCTTTACGGGATGGGATCCGGTGTGTGAGAGGCCTCACGGTAGAGGCAGACTCACGGCAATCGGCGTGTGTGTGTATGTGTGTGTGTGTGTGTGTGTGTGAGGGGTCTGAGGCACACCGAAACGGGAACTAAACAAACGGGCCGGAGGATGGCAAAGTATATGCAACTAGAGAGACGGTGGTGTGTGCGTGCGTGAAACGCCTGACAGGGAACTGGGAACAGGATGAAAAGAAAAAATTGTTAGAAAAACTCACATCTATACATTATCCCAAACCGCTGTAAAGATTTATCCACCTCGCCTGGCCGGTCTGCTTGTGTATTTTGAAGTTGATGGCGATTTTCTTTTCGTTTCATACATATATATATATTTTTTTTTGATACCCCCTTTTTGACCCTGCAGTTTGGCTTATTTACTTTCGATGACTTGCAATAATTCACCTTACCCCCCCGCGTGCTGGTGGTGCGCCTTACGGGATGAAATGCCTGATCGTACTGCGAATGCTTTTGCACCAAAAGAACACAGTGTGTTTGTGTTTTTTTTCTTACTTCATTTTATTTATGCTCTGTTCCTTTTTTTATTTCATTTCATTATAAGCGCTTTTCTCTTAACCCCCGGGAACTCCATGTCGGATTTGTGGATTGAGCTGATGAGGCACGGTTTCTTATGGATTTTTTTCTTCCTTTCGTTTGCTATTTCTTCTGTCTCAAACGCTCATCTTTCACTCGACGAAACAAACAAAAAAAAAATGGGATGCTTGAACGGTGGAACGGAGAAAACACCTGAGAAAGGCAGAGGGCGAGGGTCTTGCGAAGGAGTCTTTTGGGGTCTTTTGTAAGCGATGATTGTGCCAACGAAATTACAACGCGAATTGTTGCACCGTCACTACTGGGAAGAGGCAGAGTGGGAATTCTTGGCTTGGCGAATGGTCGAATGGAGAGTAGTTGCGGTTAACTAATTGGATAACTTTACGAGTGTGTCACCGGTGGGTAAGAATGTGGCAATGTGGCAGGACGAGAGACAAAAAAGGGAAATTATCGCACTCGGAAAGAGCACTATGATGCAAAAAGTTATGTGCTTTATGGCACTAGTTAGGGAAAATTAACTTCAAAGCCTCGAGTTTTTACTCGGAACGTAGTTTACTGTTTAAAGGTTTTATATTTTTACATGTACACAATAATCTCTTTAGCAGCCATGCAAAAGTACGCAGGGCTTTATTCGAAAAATAACAATGTATTGTTACTTTAACAGCTTTACTACGTGGAGAAGATGGATTTAACGGAGGTCCAATCAATGACTTTCCCTTTTAAACATTTTTGAATGATAAGAATTAAGATATTAATAAAAGATATTCATTCTAGAGTCTCAGTACTCAACAACATTCGCTTGCTTGTTTCTGTTCGTAGTTTTGTACAATCATTAATTCTTTTCGTTTGAAATCACCTTTCGGATGAGATCGAACACAATCGTTTCTCATCTTTGGTTTGGCCGGATGAACATAGCAACGAGAAGTTTTAATGAAATATTCACCTTTTGTTCACAAATTCCTCTGCGTGTGTGTCTAGTCTTATCACATGACATTCCATTCCATTGCTGCAACTACGATCGCATAAGCAACTGGCTGTGTAAAACCTCTGAGGGTCAGCTTAAGATAAGCTTTTTAATAGTACGCTTTCCCATACCCAGGGACTCAGTCAGTTGACCGAAGGCTTACCTTTCCCCTTTGTCACTTGGGAGAGTAGGGTGAAGCAATTTACATTTGGGAATTGATTTCCTTACCAAACATTTCTTTTTGTTTTTGTTTAAAGCAAAATGAAGTTTCCTTGAGGGTGCCTTTTTGGCCACGTTTATTCTTATTTTCATATACCCATGAAGAAGAAAAAAACATTGATAAAGGGAAGCAATTTACCAAACAACCCATCGATTCGTTTGAAATGGGTCTGGTTCGCAGGCTGTAATAATACATTGTACTGCTTTGGCTGTTCTGCGAATGCAAACCGTATTTGTAGAGAAGCGCTCTCTTAGCTGGGATTGTGTGTAATTCGAATAAATGGAACCCATAAATAGCGTTCTATCAATAAATGATTAGAGCTCTTTACAGCGCTGGCACAACAACGTCCAACCTGTGCCGTGTGTTTGATAATCTGTTTTACCCCTTAAACATACCCATTAAATAATGCTCGAAAGAAACACATTCCATTAATCACTTACGGGCTCAACAAAATGATGAGAATAACCGTCATTAGTTAGTTTTGGTTGCTCTCCCTGCCGTAGCACGTAACTTAGCCGGCTTTTACGAACTGCAAAGCGTTGTCCATCATAAAAAAGATGCTTTAATTGGCCGTCTCTCGCAGAAGTGTTGGATGCTTTCCAAGCGTTTCCATTTCCTTCGAAATGACACTTTGCGCGTCGTCGTTACTGGTTATGTGCACTCAAACGTATAGCGACAGTAGGACGTGCTGTACATGTAACTGTACGCAACAGTGTGCATACGCTCGCGCGTGTTGTGTGTCGCCCGTAGGTTTGCTGTTTGCGTTTCCCAAAGCCAACCCCTCAAACTCACCCTCGTAGTCGCCTCTGCTAGGTCTCCGTCCCGTTGATCGATAACGTACCACCCCACCCACCTTCCCCCTATTCCGCCCCGATCGCTGACCCGAAGCGTATCATCATCATCCCCCCAAAGTGGGTGCGGTGGGGTGGTGTGAGGAGGAAAAGGAGGTGGAGGGGAGTGTTGCGTAGAATGAAAGAGAGAAATAATGAGGGTCGAGCAACGGGTGGAGTACTTTTTCATGGAACGAGTCTCCCGAAGTGTGCTGTCAGTCAGCAGCGGGAGACCATTCCGGTGGGGTGGGATGGTAGACCGACCCACCGATGGATGATGGGACGCGAAAACCGGGCAAAGCTGATTGCCGTGGAATGCCGCGGTACACAGGGTGCGTGTGTATGTATGTGTGTGTAATCAGTAAGCCAAATAGATGCACACACGCACGGCAGTGCACACTCGCTCGTCGGGGGCCTTATTTGACTTTCAAAAACTTGACACAAACCCTCCCCCCGCGCTATGGTACTCCACTGCCGCCCACCGAGTGGGGTGTTAGCCGTCATCATCATCGTCGTCGTCGTCGTCGTCGTCGTCGTCGTCGTCATCGTTGTTGTGGACGCAAACCTGTTCCTTTTGCCAACTGTCCTGCAATGAGCATGTTGTTAGAACCGCGCATGAAAGAGAGACAGCGTGTTTGTGCGTCGACAAAGAATTGGCAATAGGGCATGGCGAGTATATGGCCACTGTCAGTCTGTCTGCACTGTGCTGTGTGCTGTATCCCTTGACCGAAATTTCGACGCACAGCACTCCCGAAGTCCCGATACGCTAAAGTTCGCTTCAGTTTTGTCGTACACTCGTTGGCAAAAGGACCTGCAAGATCGATCGAAACAGGGAAGAGTTCTAGGATCGTAAGTCGTCGTATCACGCTACCAACATTAAAGGCTATTCGTGGTCACTTTGGAATTGTCGTCAGCTGATTTCCGACCAATGCACCCGTTGTGCCCGTGTTTCGTCGATGGAAGTTTTGCCGACGGCTTTTATTAGCATCTCCGGCGCACTCTGGTTGAACGATTTGCGCATCGAGGGAAATAGTACGTGTCGTCGGTGGAAGAAAATATGTTTATTACTAAAATTTTATTACTGTTTGCGTACATTTTAGTTGACTGATAATGGTCGTGAACGTACATCAGACAGAACTGAAAACAGTGGAACCTTTTTTGCCGATTTATGTTTACGCATCCGTAACGCTGGTTTTCAATTGATTTTATTCAAGGTCCACATGCTTGTATCTACGCCAGCAAACGACATAGGTGGAATGTACGTCTTTTTTTATGAATGTTTATATGTTGGTATTATAAAAACAGAACTCCAATCCATCACCTGGCACAATGACGACACCCGTAATCCCTTCGTAACAACAATGAAATGCAGGCAATGTATTGGGACATTCACTCGCTCCGGAGGCTGCTTACGGAAGGAATTATGAGACACCAATGTTTGCGATTATGCGATTCCTGTAGGATAAGAATTTGTCTCTTCAGCAGCAGCAGCAGCAGGAACCGAGCACAACCCCTGGTGCTGGTTGTATTTTTGTTTGTTTGTTGACGCACTAGTGACAATCCTTATTGATTGCCATCTTTGTCGGAGGCATTTGTCGGATAAGCGTTACAGCGCCCAAAGCCCATGGAAAGGAAGTAAAACAATCTGTATCGGGTTCGCGCGTACGGTGAAGGTGCAAGAGTGATGACTTATGCGCGAATCATAAGACATATACATTTCTTCTCCAGGTTTTTTNATGGAGAGTAGTTGCGGTTAACTAATTGGATAACTTTACGAGTGTGTCACCGGTGGGTAAGAATGTGGCAATGTGGCAGGACGAGAGACAAAAAAGGGAAATTATCGCACTCGGAAAGAGCACTATGATGCAAAAAGTTATGTGCTTTATGGCACTAGTTAGGGAAAATTAACTTCAAAGCCTCGAGTTTTTACTCGGACCGTAGTTTACTGTTTAAAGGTTGTATATTTTTACATGTACACAATAATCTCTTTAGCAGCCATGCAAAAGAACGCAGGGCTTTATTCGAAAAATAACAATGTATTGCTACTTTAACAGCTTTACTACGTGGAGAAGATGGATTTAACGGAGGTCCAATCAATGACTTTCCCTTTTAAACATTTTTGAATGATAAGAATTAAGATATTAATAAAAGATATTCATTCTAGAGTCTCAGTACTCAACAACATCCGCTTGCTTGTTTCCGTTCTTAGTTTTGTACAATCATTAATTCTTTTCGTTTGAATTTTTCCAACATCACCTTTCGGATGAGATCGAACACAATCGTTTCTCATCTTTGGTTTGGCCGGGTTAACATGGCAACGAGAAGTTTTAATGAAATATTCACCTTTTGTTCACAAATTCCTCTGCGTGTGTGTCTAGTCTTATCACATGACATTCCATTCCATTGCTGCAACTACGATCGCATAAGCAACCGGCTGAGTAAAACCTCTGAGGGTCAGCTTAAGATAAGCTTTAATAGTACGCTTTCCCATACCCAGGGACTCAGTCAGTTGACCGAAGGCTTACCTTTCCCCTTTGTCACTTGGGACAGTAGGGTGAAGCAATTTACATTTGGGAATTGATTTCCTTACCAAACATTTCTCTTTGTTTTTGTTTAAAGCAAAATGAAGTTTCCTTGAGGGTGCCTTTTTGGCCACGTTTATTCTTATTTTCATATACCCATGAAGAAGAAAAAAACATTGATAAAGGGAAGCAATTTACCAAACAACCCATCGATTCGTTTGAAATGGGTCTGGTTCGCAGGCTGTAATAATACATTGTACTGCTTTGGCTGTTCTGCGAATGCAAACCGTATTTGTAGAGAAGCGCTCTTTTAGCTGGGATTGTGTGTAATTCGAATAAATGGAACCCATAAATAGCGTTCTATCAATAAATGATTAGAGCTCTTTACAGCACTGGCACAACAACGTCCAACCTGTGCCGTGTGTTTGATAATCTGTTTTACCCCTTAAACATACCCATTAAATAATGCTCGAAAGAAACACATTCCATTAATCACTTACGGGCTCAACAAAATGATGAGAATAACCGTCATTAGTTAGTTTTGGTTGCTCTCCCTGCCGTAGCACGTAACTTAGCCGGCTTTTACGAACTGCAAAGCGTTATCCATCATAAAAAAGATGCTTTAATTGGCCGTCTCTCGCGGAAGTGTTGGATGCTTTCCAAGCGTTTCCATTTCCTTCGAAATGACACTTTGCGCGTCGTCGTCGTCGTTACTGGTTATGTGCACTCAAACGTATAGCGACAGTAGGACGTGCTGTACATGTAACTGTACGCAACAGTGTGCATACGCTCGCGCGTGTTGTGTGTCGCCCGTAGGTTTGCTGTTTGCGTTTCCCAAAGCCAACCCCTCAAACTCACCCTCGTAGTCGCCTCTGCTAGGTCTCCGTCCCGTTGATCGATAACGTACCACCCCACCCACCTTCCCCCTATTCCGCCCCGATCGCTGACCCGAAGCGTATCATCATCATCCCCCCAAAGTGGGTGCGGTGGGTTGGTGTGAGGAGGAAAAGGAGGTGGAGGGGAGTGTTGCGTAGAATGAAAGAGAGAAATAATGAGGGTCGAGCAACGGGTGGAGTACTTTTTCATGGAACGAGTCTCCCGAAGTGTGCTGTCAGTCAGCAGCGGGAGACCATTCCGGTGGGGTGGGATGGTAGACCGACCCACCGATGGATGATGGGACGCGAAAACCGGGCAAAGCTGATTGCCGTGGAATGCCGCGGTACACAGGGTGCGTGTGTATGTATGTGTGTGTAATCAGTAAGCCAAATAGATGCACACACGCACGGCAGTGCACACTCGCTCGTCGGGGGCCTTATTTGACTTTCAAAAACTTGACACAAACCCTCCCCCCGCGCTATGGTACTCCACTGCCGCCCACCGAGTGGGGTGTTAGCCGTCATCATCATCGTCGTCGTCGTCGTCGTCGTCGTCGTCGTCGTCGTCGTCATCGTTGTTGTGGACGCAAACCTGTTCCTTTTGCCAACTGTCCTGCAATGAGCATGTTGTTAGAACCGCGCATGAAAGAGAGACAGCGTGTTTGTGCGTCGACAAAGAATTGGCAATAGGGCATGGCGAGTATATGGCCACTGTCAGTCTGTCTGCACTGTGCTGTGTGCTGTATCCCTTGACCGAAATTTCGACGCACAGCACTCCCGAAGTCCCGATACGCTAAAGTTCGCTTCAGTTTTGTCGTACACTCGTTGGCAAAAGGACCTCCAAGATCGATCGAAACAGGGAAGAGTTCTAGGATCGTAAGTCGTCGTATCACGCTACCAACATTAAAGGCTATTCGTGGTCACTTTGGAATTGTCGTCAGCTGATTTCCGACCAATGCTAATCACGCACCCGTTGTGCCCGTGTTTCGTTGAAGGAAGTTTTGCCGACGGCTTTTATTAGCATCTCCGACGCACTCTGGTTGAACGATTTGCGCATCCAGGGAAATAGTACGTGTCGTCGGTGGAAGAAAATATGTTTATAAAATTTTATTACTGTTTTGCTTGCGTACATTTTAGTCGACTGATAATAGTCGTGAACGTACATCAGACAGAACTGAAAACAGTGGAACCTTTTTTGCCGATTTATGTTTACGCATCCGTAACGCTGGTTTTCAATTGATTTTATTCAAGGTCCACATGCTTGTGTCTACGCCAGCAAACGACATAGGTGGAATGTACGTCTTTTTTATGAATGTTTATATGTTGGTATTATAAAAACAGAACTCCAATCCATCACCTGGCACAATGACGACACCCGTAATCCCTTCGTAACAACAATGCAATGTGGGCAATGTATTGGGACTTTCACTCGCCCCGGAGGCTGCTAACGGAAGGAATTATGAGACACCAATGTTTGCGATTATGCGATTCCTGTAGAATAAGAATTTGTCTCTTCAGCAGCAGCAGCAGCAGCAGGAACCGAGCACAACCCCTGGTGCTGGTTGTATTTTTGTTTGTTTGTTGACGCACTAGTGACAATCCTTATTGATTGCCATCTTTGTCGGAGGCATTTGTCGGATAAGCGTTACAGCGCCCAAAGCCCATGGCAAGGAAGTAAAACAATCTGTATCGGGTTCGCGCGTACGGTGAAGGTGCAAGAGTGATGACTTATGCGCGAATCATAAGACATATACATTTCTTCTCCAGGTTTTTTTAAAAATTCGTTCTATCCCGATCTGGTTCGTTATCGGACGCTGGGGAAAGGTGTTGAGTAAATACTTATCGCTTTTTTCCCTCTTTTTCTAAAAATACAAACTTTGATAACCATCTGCGCTTCGGTACATCTGCCGCTGCTGCGTCAAAGCCTGATAAGATTAGGTGAATGCAGCTTTTTTTGCGAACACTTTTAATCCCGCTCTCTTGCTGTGTGTTCACTGGAGTTCGGTATACATGTGAGTTTAGACAATGCAACTCGAGAGCTATTTGCACCTTCAAGCTTCAGTCTCTTTACATTATTACGAAGCGTATAGATGCGTCTATCGTTTGCATCAAACAACACGTGTTATCATCGAAAGGGAGGCGAGCGAGTGAAAAAAGACTGTGAAAACATTTATTTGACATTGGACCCCATGTCCACAATTGCCCGTGACAGTTATTAGAGCGCACGGGGATCGGACGACGAGATGTGAGCGGGGTGCGGACGACGGGCGCATTTCGCACCCGTAGCACTTTAAAAGCCATTCATTAAACCATTAGCTTAGCCGAGACCATCTCATATCCCCAAGTGCCTGCCGGAGGTCGTCGCCGCGGAAGGGTCGCGGACCGATCGCGGAGTGAAGCAAAACCACCAAGAAAACAAAACCACCGAACCAAGGCGAACTTTGACCACGTTCGCTGGTAGCAGAAGGGCGATCTGTCTTCTGACCATCGCACCGTCACACCGACACCTTTCTTCTGCATGCCGGCCGAGGCGTTTGTTGCGGGTGGTAAAAGCAATTAATGAGCTGCTAGCTGAAAAATGACCTTCGCGCGCCACATGCCTCGAGTGCCTCGGAGAATCGATGCATCCAAACACAGCTCCGAAGAGCAGCAGGCCGCAGCAACATGGTGATGGTGCGGCAGCATATAATAATGTTCCAAAGGGATATTAATTTACTGGCCTGCAAATGGGGGTTTTGAGAAAAAGGGGTGCAGGAGCTGAGTTCTTGCACGCTCTCTTCTAGACGACCCTAGATCTCTTCTCGTCTATGTTTGGGCAGGATTTTGTTTTGACCCCGGGCGGAAACTAAATTTCCTGATGAAGTCCCATACAACAGGCCCTTTTCTACATTTGCCGTGTGATTCATTTGCCTTTGGCCCATAATGTGCGCATCCCATTGCATTTCCGTGGCGTTTGCGCTTGCAGTTGCTTCATCAGCGCATGCCTTGTATGTAACATGTGAAAATTCCCAACCCCAAGTGACACCTTGACTTGACGGACATGTTGCCGGGGGAAATGTGAAGACAAGAGAGAGACTGCAGCCTGCGTTTAGACGCATCTAATGTACACTTACAGGTAGAACCTTTACGGGATGGAATGACCACTTTAACTTTATGCTCTATTTTCATACTTTTTTTTCAATAAATGAGAAGATTGGCCGTGGTTCCTAACCTACCTAACTAACTCTTGCTTACACAGTCTTGTCCGAGATTAGCCTCCTTTTTTGTTTTTCTTCAGCAGATGAAACCTGTCCACCGAGAAGAAGTGCTCTGTTCCGTATTATTATTGGAACGCTACATTTAATGCAAATAATGTTAATAATAATAATAAGAGTCACGTTAATAATGATAATAATAGCCGTCGGAGAGAGAGAGGGCCCGCATTTTAAAAGGGGTGCTTAGTAATATGAGAAACCGACCACATTGCCATGCGAGTGTGTGTGCGTGCGTCTTCATTGTATGGGTGGCGCACAACACGACGCACACGGAGAGCATATATACGGGCGCATATATGTAAGTGCCGTGGTTCCGTGCAGTGCGGCAAGAAGGCGTGCATCGGAACACACGGAACAGCTCCTTCCAACGCACACATCCAACGCATACAAACAAACGAGCGCGAACGCGCCGTCTCCTGTGTTCGCATAAGAATGGCAATGTCGCGTCGTAAACATGCTTGCTTGCGCTGGTTTTGGGTTCGTTTTTCGTGTGCGCCTTCCCCGATGGGAAAATATGCAGCAGCCTTCTGTCTGCAGCTTAGGATGCGGAGCCACCGCGGACACACGTCGTGTAGGGGTGAACCGATGAGGGTAAACTATATTTTTATTCTTTCGTGTTCCGCGCGGATCACGTTGCTGCGCGTTCCAGGGGGGCCCACCATGCTTATCGAATCGCCTGCATCGGTTTTCGCTTCTTTTCTCTCCCCTTTCTCTCTCTATCTTCCTTTCTTCGACCCGCTGTACGCGATCGACCTCGTGATCTTCAATGCGATCGATGCGATGCGATTGCAAAAGAACGGAAAGCGGACTCTAAACTCTATTTCTGGTGACCTTCCCCCGGCATATCAAGATGGCAAGATCGCGCCGCTTGGTACATCTTGGCGGTTTGATTGTCGGATCTCGCTCCACAGACAGGGACGACGCGTACTGCATTTATTTATTTATTTTTAAAACCCAAGCCGCACTATATAGTGGAGCAATCCGCAGAAGGTCAATAATGTATTGCGCACGCAGCGTTTGGGTTCCATTATATTTGGCGCACACTGCACTGCAAGTGCTGATGAGCGTGAGAAACTCCTAAAAGAAAGCATGGTGGTAGATAATGAATGATAGCGTAAATGAAATTCAAAATTAGTATTATTCGCTTAATAAGCGAAACGATCAATAATCGTGTATGTGATGCTACCGTACCGTAGCAGCTGAAAGCATACCAGTGCGCACTCTTTCAACAAGGTGGCAAATATGTTATGTACACTTCCATGTATATGCAACTACACAGAATGATGAGCTCGCACCGTGTACACGCTCGAGCGTAGTTAATGCGGACGGGCCAGACATTAACATCGATCTAAACATCCGATTGACGCTGTACCGCTCTTGCCCAGTGTCTGGTATGTTTCGTACATTTCTTTTTCACCCACGCTGGGAGTGATCCGGTCGGAATGTCGTAAATAAATGCAATCGCCCAGTCTCTTCACACTTTGCCGGGCGGATGGGCGAGAATGTTTGAACCATACACAGCAGTGCCTGCCAAGTGATATAAACCACTGTTTCATTTAGAATCAGAATTTATCGGACCGTTCCGGCGTAAGGGCATCGGCGCATATCGTCGACTGCATTTGGAAAAGTGCGTCAAAAGTAGATACTATTTTTGCCTTTTTGGTTTGATTTCTCTGGACCTTCCTTTTCATGTTTGAGCTTATTTTCTCTGCTGTCACTCACCCAAGTGCGTGTTGGAGCAAAATGTCGAAAGCCCTGCAAAACTCGATCGATACAATGGAGCGATTCGGCGAGGAAACGAGGCGAACAGGAAAGAAAAATGTGTCATTGATCCTTTCTAAAACACACCATTTTCATTGTGCGCTGGATATCGGAAAGTGCAAGCAAAACAGCAACAAAAAAAGGAAAAAGCACTCACATACACATATACACATATACAGAGACACATCAGCCTTACTCCAAGTTTGGAATCTTATCCATCGGACGTGACAGCAAGGGCACTTCGATTCTTCATGAGTTTCCCGTGCCAAAGTAGTATCCCGTCCGCCTGTATGCACAGGCTCTCTTGGAAGGTTGCTTGCTTTGCTGCTGCTCCCGAGTTCGCACCCAACACCCCAACACCCCCACCCACCCACCTACCCGCAGTCACATTCCACGCAGCATAAAAGCGGGACGAAATATATAGCAGTCATTAGAGCACTCTCGTGCCTTTTTCCGGCGGCGAAAGAGGAAAATTTTCCTTTCGATCGAATTTTCTATTATCTCCTCCCTCGGGGAGGATTTTTCGTGCCGCACCAGCAGCACTGTACACACAGTCTCGCACACCCACACAGCCGACAGTCGACATGCAACGCTTTTGACGATGCTGCCGGCTTGGGTACACACATTAAAGCACAAAGAATTACGAAACCAGCCAAAGCAGCTTTAATGGGGCAACGCGAGAGGCCAACGCTGTGTCGAGCAGTGTTTGCTCGTAGGCGCCTGCATTCTAGCGCACGAGATGGGGATGGTATGGGATGTTTTTCATTTTTTTTTTGCCCGGGACTTTTTGGGGGTAAGTTTTCCCGGCGGCCGTAGCATGGGCCGGGGTTCCCGGACAGACGATCAACGCGTCGCTGGTGCAGTGACGCGACGACTCGGTGCGATATTACGGTCTAATCCCATTAACCGAAACCCCCGTTTGCCTGCAAGCCCGTTCGCTGTCCCGGTTCGATGTTGTTTGCAAGCTTTTCCAACATTCGCAGGCCCTTTTTGGGGCTTAAAGAACTTGTTGGTAAACAGCCGAGAGTAAGGTGACAAGTAAAAATATCATGCATGCAGAGTGGTTGAAGCGAGGTTTTCCGTTTGGGAAATGTTAACCCGCGTCGTGAATTGCAACCATTTATCTTCCGTTTTCCGTGCGACTGTGTGTCCTATCGTGCGTCATCCGCACAACTATGGGAGAGTGGCTTTTTTTCTTGAGGGTGAAGAAAAATGCATCTCCACTTCTTCGGTCGACGGATTGCATTGCATTACGGTCATGTCGTGGAGATGCGTGGGTAAAACCGTACTTATAGCCACTGGGCAATGCAGCGAATGCGGTCCATTGCGCTTGCTGAGCAGCGGCATGAGTTTGAGCCGAACGCGCGCGCATGTGCAGTGAGCAATGAATAATAGAAACAATTTGCATCGTTAATTCACGAGCACGCCCTGTTGTGCGCACTCTGCGGCCAAGACCCGGCACCTCGCGCACCCGTCACGGGAATGGTTTGGTCTTGCAGCGTGTGGGACACAAATCTGCGATCCTTTCAAATGCAGCAGAGAATCGTGCATTTGTCGTGGCTTGGAGCTCGCGCTCGAGTCATCGGCATCAAGGCCGGTCGGCCGGTGGTGACCGTTTTTCTGAGCATGGTATGTGTCAAAACTGACATCGACTTATCCCCGTGCGTCACACACTTTCGCTGGGGCAAACTTGTCGTCACCCAGCAGCGCTTGGATTTGATTTATGTAACATCACGCCAGAGAAGCTGTGACAATCTCGCCAGTTGACCCTCCATTCCATCGTGCATCGTGTACCACTGTCGACAGTGTGCGACACTGGCACAGAATTTATTTGTTCAATGAAGTTAAAGCGCTGTTTTATTGTGTTTTTGCTCATTACCGTTTTGTTGTACTGCCTGTTGTGAAGGGCATGGAATGGAAATAGCCCGAACGTATTAGATCACCTCTTTTCCTTTTCTGCCCGCTCGGAGGTGTACTTGATTCCATCCAAACAGTGCTACTTCAACCTCAACAAAGAATTTGCATTAAAAGTTGGGATGTTTGCTTAAATAATGCTGAGAACGTGTATGGAGTGCGTTTACGAGAGTTGTCCATGTTTTATTTGGTCATAAGGTATTAATTTTTCACCATTTAGCAAACGAAGAGTCCTTATTCGCTAAACAAAAGAGGTAGGAATGTAAGTCTGAAACAATAGCTGTTAAACCAAAAAATAAGCGAATTGATAGTATGAGTCATAGTTATGGAGAAAATTTTAAATTCAGAAAACATTCCTCAAATTGTATTGTAGGTCAAAACAAAGTGTAAAATGTCAAACTATGTAAGCTACCCCATCAAATGTCACATTGTTGCTACTACTGCTGCTATTGCTACAGGCCCTCACGGAAGTGTAAACCATCTATCAATTCAATATTATTAATTTATTGTGCTCCTTTTTTTTTCTATCCATCCGATGGGTTATTTGCGTCGTTGCACTCAACCCAATTTTCTGCAGATGACCCAATAAGACCTCCACAGTCTGGGTGCCTCCAGTGTTGAAAAAGAATAGCCACAAAATCGATTGGAACTCAGTAACAGCAACAACAGAAGCGAAGAAGTGGGAGACCCATCATCAAAGCATAAATCAATACACAAACACGGGCGATACCGATCGGAGTGCAAGGATGCAGCAGAACTGTATGAACCTGGTGAACTAGCATCGAAGGGCTAGAGTATTCCAGCAGGATATTTATCGCCAGTCGTTCGACAAAAGGAAATTGCATTGATTGCATCTGTTAAGTGATTTAATTGTGATTAGAATCTTGCAAAGTGCGGTGATTAAAGTGCAAAACGTGTGCTGTGTGCCGATAAATGGGTGAGCACAAAAGCGTGCAGGTGCCACAGAGTGTGTAGCCAGCAGCAGCACGGGGAAAAAGTGAATAAAATACATCGAAGGTGTGGTGTTTCCCATAGTGCAAACGGTCCAGAGCTAAATCCATAAGTGAGTCAACGCGAAAGATCCGCAAGAAGCAAGCGTAAAAGGAGAGAGAAAAAAAAAACAACATCCGGACAGTGATTTGTCCGTCCGTAACGCCATCGTCGTCGTCGATGGAAAAGCGGAAAAAATCAAATTTAAAAAATTGATCCTCATATAACAAAAAAAAAACGGCGACGACGACCACAGTGAACCGAAAGATCCGTTCGTTTTGTTGTGTGTGGGTAAGGGTGAGTGATTTGCTGCAGTCACTTCCGGCGGCTTCCCAGCGCGACTTTCGCGTCGTAAATTCAACGTCCACCTTCAGCGGCNAGAGAAAAAAAAAACAACATCCGGACAGTGATTTGTCCGTCCGTAACGCCATCGTCGTCGTCGATGGAAAAGCGGAAAAAATCAAATTTAAAAAATTGATCCTCATATAACAAAAAAAAAACGGCGACGACGACCACAGTGAACCGAAAGATCCGTTCGTTTTGTTGTGTGTGGGTAAGGGTGAGTGATTTGCTGCAGTCACTTCCGGCGGCTTCCCAGCGCGACTTTCGTGTCGTAAATTCAGCGTCCACCTTCAGCGGCGTCGAAAGGAAGAACATCAGGGTGGTTTTATTCTTCGCTTTTTTTTTTTGTTATTTGCGAAAAACACCAACGTTTCGCAACGGAACACAGATTTTTCGCCCAAGCCCGTCCGGAACCAAGCCAAGACAGTTTCGCTCAGCATGAACGGATACATTCGTGGCAAAGCGTCCTTTAAGCATCTTTCTTTTGCTACCGGTAAGAATTACTGCAATGCTTTTTCCGTTTTATTCCGCTTTTGTTTTGCCTCTTTTGTTTTTCTGTTGGCTTTTGCTCTCTCTATGCTGAAGTTTTCGATATTTTATTGGATTTCACAAAGTCTACGTGGTTCGCTAGTGATCTTTCGCTTGAACTTTCCAACCGACTTCTCCGATTCCGCGTCTATATCGATTTTGGACCGGTTGCTAGTTTCTTTTGACTTTTCGGGAGAATTGGTTTTTATTTGTGCTCTCCGACTCCAGACAAGCGGGACAGCTGACCGGGCTATCAATATGTATGCTAGAAGCAAACACCGTATAGAAGCCGTGTGGGATGGTGCACGATTTAGATGTGAGTTCTACTCGAATTCTACTCTTTCAGCATTGGTGTTTGAATCGGTTACGATAAGCCACGAACCGTGGGACACATTTGCTTTTGCATACCAAGCAAGCACCACTGATGCGAAGATGTTTTTCTCGATTTCGGCACAAATGCTCCATTCCCGGTTCAATCCAATTGCGTCCCCTTTCGTACGTGTTGGTTGTTTTGGGTACGCTAGAAAAACGATTTTTCACATCTGAAACACAACAGAGTTGAATTTTATTACTGTTTTCCTCCGAAGCTTTGGAACGCTTCGTTGTTGTTGCCCTTTAGTTCAACTTGTGCTACTGCAATACCCCACAAACGGGAGGCATCATTTGCAATCAATTGACGGGACGACATAATCCTTTTCCTGAGTGTGCTCTCCCCTGTGTATGAGCGGTTCCGGCTATTTGCATGGTACGCTGCCAGAACAAGGTGGAAAATAGGACCCTTCCTCATTCTCTCTGATCTCCATATCCTCCTCCGAGCCGAACAATCCCTTCCACAACACAAAGGCTTCAATTCTTCGATCATCTTCATCTTCATGCAACCTTCGTATCCCGGAGGCAAATAAAACACCTTCTTCACCCTTGGTGCAATAAAGAAAAAGGGAGTCGTTATGCTTTTGTTGTCCAGATGGGGCCATCCCCGGGACTGGAGCCCGGGCACACAGAAGGGGGAAGGCTTTGAACGACGTGACAATTGAGCAATCTTTTTCCAAGAAACCTTCGCATTCGGAAAGGGCGGACTATTCGAACGAAGACGAATAAAAAAGAGGAGATATTATTCTCTACCAAACACGAAGAAAGCTTCTTCCTGTCGTCTGAACCGTCGTGCCATCCGCGCTTAGATGTTTAGTCTGGCATTAGTGTTGTATTTCCGATGCTATCCGGTGATTGTCTCCGACAACTCTCCGGGATATTGGAGGCATCGCACCGGTGGCCGTTTGCGTAGAGCAAAACAAACCGCAAATATATAACAACACCGATTACCTGAACGAATCCTACCGGGTCAAATACGAATCGTCCCATTTAATCTGTTGGCGTTGATGTGGACTATTGAATTTTGTGACCCATGTTCCAATCATCCCACCTCCCAATGCCAATGTTTTACGGTTGGTAACGTGTTTTTGCTCTCGACGCTTGTTTGCTAAATAGGATTTTAGGCAGGTCTATAATTGATCAATTTTATTGTGCCTGTGATTACCAGCTTCTGATGATAGACCACAAATTATGTCCCTTCCCTACAACCCCTCCACACCACCCCCGGTCGGTCAGCTGTATGTGTCATTTTTAGCAACCCTGGTTGAAAATTAAACACCAAGCATCATCACCACCACTACCACCAGACCAATTCCATGATTCACTGTTTGGATTCCCTTAACGGCAAGCCCATTAGCCATCTTCCGGAGCATTGCATGGATGAGTCCATCTGCTGGGCTGATAGTACTGCAGACAGACAGGCAACATTCGGTCCGGAGTCAATTTTGGACTTATGCCCGTTAATTTGAACTCGTTCCGTTTCATTATCTTTCGTAGACAGTTGCACAGAAATTGGACAGATGTTCCATTTGGCACGTTATGCCAAAGCCAAAGGCCGTAACAGCAAAGAAGGAAACAAAAATCATCATTTTCATCACATTGTTATTATGACCGATTATAAGTGCATAGTTTCTTCACACAGCTGCTGGTAAGAGACGTGAAATTTGCAAACTTTTCAAAGTGATTCAGTCTCGTTATGACTGTGGAACGTTCTAATCATTCAGCGAACTGATAGAATGTAGGCAAATTTTGCTTTTCCGCGCCTTCATTGCTGACTGGCGAATATTTGCTTCTCAAGTTTCCATCCCGCACGGGGCAACCAAGAGGCCACAGTGCAAAACGGTTCGTTCGAGTATTGGGTTTCGTTCCCGCGCAGGCCAGCTCGAGGGGTTTTTTTCGGAATTTTTATGGATGTTTAAGAAACTTGTTTTGCTTTTGACATTTGATTTTAAGATACTGTGAAACTACGAGACGGCTCCAAGGCCTACGTAACAATAAAGGCCACCAAATTTCAACGAACGCCCGTATGTTTAGTCTACAGAAGTGTTCCGCACAGCAAGATTCTTTCTGACGCCAAATGGGGTTTGGGTTCCGCTTGCAGCTTTTAACTGAAGATCGTTGGAAAGCAGAAAGAATTGTTTTATTAAGCGTAATAGTACGCGCCACTATAGTGTCCTTCCCGTGCAGGGATGGTACGAAGAATGTTGCTGCTGCTGCTGACTTTGCGTCCAATGAATAATGCAATTCCCAAAGTTTTACCGCACCAGTAGTAGTAGTAGTAGTAGTAGTAGTGGTGTGTACACATGTTTGAAGAATGCCCCCGTGTCTGATAATGGGTGGAAGAATTTATGTTTATTTCTCTTGGACGCATTGAATATTCTACGACCGTAATTGATGTGCTTCTTTGCGCTTCAATCACTTTGCGTTTTCGCCTACGCCTCCCCTAGCCCTCCTCTGCGCGTGTGTCCATTCTCCCCCTCACCCCCACCCCCCCTCCCAGTCGAAGACCCGAACCCGGTTCGATCACTTTCGTGCAATCTAATAGCGATTTAAGCATCACTCTCCGCCATAAAACCATAATCAGTATTACAAAATCAACTTATCTGCCTGCCCTGTCCGTCCGGCTATGCCGCGCTTGCTGCCAGACTAGACTCAAACGAGGTGGTGGGGGAAGAGAAGTATGGAGGTTGGTAAAAACAGAGAGAGAAAAAGGCGAAGCAGCATAGGGATAGGATAAGAACAGCAACAAAAAAGAACTATGTCGAGTCATTCGTTCCCTCGGAATTCACACCGTACAACAGTGGGTTTGTTGTGCCTGCTCATCGTGTAGCTCCAGCACGGAAACGCAGCAGAGCCCTGTAGAGCACTCACGGCACCGCACCGCACACGCGAGGAAAGACCCGAAAGAAGCAATATACATACAACAAAAATACATATACAACAACAAAAAAAAACAACAACATAACAAAATAAAATTGCTAGGCAACCACCGTGGCTCGAATTTCGAGAGGTTAACTTTTTATTGCCTCCCGCATTGGATGCCACCCCGCGTGTGTATGCCCGCCGGTTGGGGGTAGCCCTACACCACCATCCACGTTGGTCGCGTTCGCCGTCGTTCGGTTCGACAAGAAGTAAAACCCCTTCTGGAACCTGTTTTATGCTTCTGCTGGTGTTGTTGTTCGCGTTGCTTATGCTGCATCCACCAGCGGTCGTAATGTTGAATTCGTTCGTTCTTCTTGTTGCTGCTGTCCGCAAAGACTCTTGCCACGCAAAGACCTTCTTTCCGTCTTTCGCAGCGCTTAAACTCTGTTCCCGCGGCGCGTGTTTTCCTTTAGACAGCGGGAGAATCCATGGCGAGACTCGCTTTGGGTTCTGTTTCATCGAAAGCCCGCTTCTTGGGAGCGATGCTAGAGCGATGCGAACCCGCTATCTTCTTAGACGAGCAGAAATCCTCAACCGTGGTTGAGTAAGATGAATTTGAAAACAATTTTGTTTAGTAGTCCCGAGGCACCATAGCAAAAGGTTTAGATAGATATGCATTTTTGGAAAGGCTGTAGCTATTTTTTGATGTGGTTAAATCATAGAATTGTACCATAAAGATTTCTTTCAATTCAGCCAACACTATGTGAATGGAACGCAATTAGCAGCGAAATTGACGACAAAAGTTCATGGGATAAATGTGAAAAGCAATTAACTAATGTTTACTAGCTAAAGAAATGAATGCACAGATCAACAGCGAATAAAGGCATCTTCCATTCTGAACATGCTTGCTTCCGAGCGTTGATACCGGTTGGGTTTTGGTGGTGGCCCTGGTACGAAGCACAGCTACATTAAAAGCACTTTGTAAGAACGGGATTTATGGTCAGTGCGTAGTAGCGTAGCGGAAAGATGTCCAGCAGCATGGAAAGTAGCTGAAGTACAGTTTGGACACGAAGTTTTCAACCATTTGACCGAGGTATTTTACGTTGCATCACCAGCAGAACTAATGCTATTCTTGACGAATTTATTTTCCAACGTTAATCGGCTTAGGAAAGAGTTACCGAAGTCGGGTTTTGTTGACGTGTCGACATGCGCTGGCTGGAGGAACGAAAAAGGATACCACCGGCTGTTGCCAACGTTAATAATAATGTTTTCGTCCTCTGCTACTGGACGACATGTCATGGGTTTGCTGTCACTGCCAGGAACGAAGGATCGCCGTGGAGAGACCTCAGCTAATACCCGTATTACTTATCCATAGGGAGGTTTGGGCTGAAACGGTAACAAGAGAATGGCACTCTATCCATTGCATTATGGTCACTCATCTTCTGAAGCACTGGAGACAGCTCGTGACAGCTATGGTACTCGTGCCAGTTTTATCCGGGCGCGTGACGTGAGGTGTTGTCCGAGAAGCAACTGGCGGTGGATGTTTGAAAGTTTTCTATCTTTTGTTTTATGGGGCTTTTTTGCTCAACACTTTTGGGAAGTAGTCCTTCATCTTCCGCTAACCGCGATTGGTCATCACTGGATCTCTATCTCTCTCTCTCCCTCCTCTGCAAAACACCCGAAAGGGTGACACGAAACCGCAGCCCGGACAAGGTCGGATTTGTCATTTTCGTTAGCGTTCGGAGCGTTGGTCGTTGCATAAACATCCAGTTGGTTGTTTTGACGAATTAATTAAGCCGACCTGCTGCTGCTAAACCTGTGGCTTGGGAAGCAAGCACGGCTAGATCGAACCGGTTGCGATGGTAGGTAGCTGGCCTGGATCAACACTAGACTATATGCGGTACTGGGAGTGAATGGTAAACTTTCTTCTTCGCGCGATAGATCTCACGTGCCTAGATTCCAGTTCCAGTCGCCTAAACTCCCTTCCCGCCCGTTCCGCACTTCCTAAAGCTTCCATCCTTCCTCCGGCCGTGCGCCAGTTCGACGGAACGATTTAAAGCGTCGTAAAACTCGAACACAGCGAGATAGGACGGACGGACGGACGGGCACAAGTCATTAGGTCTTGTTGGGGGCTTTCGTACTCTCGCATTTCAACCTAGGTGCTGATTAAGGACCATAAAAGCACAAATTTTAGGACCAGCAGAACCAGCGAACACAAACGCTAAAGAAGGGTGGAGGCAAATAAAAATGGAAAAGATATATCGGAGAATTTGTGTATAAGCCTTGGGAGAGCCTGTGCGTTGAACGACACACGAAATACAATCGTGGCGAGTCAATAGACCGAGAGGTTTTTTTTTTTCTTTTCTTGAGATAAATTTCATTGCTGGTTCGGAATTTTACTGCACCAACTTGAAAGTAAGAAATCAGGAGCAAAAAAACGATGGAAGGTTGTCCATCGAATGACCGTGTGCATCGGTTTTATGCTGAATGTTTTAGCTGGATGCTTTAAAAACAGAACGGCCATGGTATTATTGTATCAAGATTCATATATTTCATTTAATACTTATAATATATTTTTTCAATGTCTGTAAACTTCCCAAAACTTGGTAGTTTGTATCACCCGTATTCAAATCGATGCTGCCCACATGCGTTACGATACGAAAAAGATTTATGATGAAACCTTCGTCAGCTTTCGGAATGCTCTTAATGATTCGCAAATGCCAGCCGCCGCGAGAGGCGCACAGGCTTTTGCTGCTCTTTCGACAACTTCAGCTGCTCCGCACCAGGCTTCATCACTGCCACTTCATCACTCGATCACAAGAGTTATAAGCACCCCATACATCAATCATGTTCAGTGATGTATTGAGAACGTAAACGAACATCCTATCTAATATCGCCATCGCCATCACGCACGGTCTCTGTCCTTGAACCTTTGCCTGTTGGGAGTCTCAATCTAGTTTAGTAAGTGATGTTATTGATTGAAGCTTCCAAAAAGTTCGTTCCACAATTTCAGCGCTGGAGCGTGTTTAAATAGGGCTCTTTTGAAGAACTCCTACCATAAAAGCGTCTTTTGATAGCGAACCCGGAAACTTTAATCTGCACAGCGAAATTCTGTGATAGGAATTTAATTCCACCAGCGTGCTTATGCATTCGGCGAATAGTGGATGGCTCTCATCAATTTACCAACCGACCATTTGGGCGACGAGGTGGATCTGTACGCACACCAGCGCCACGACGCAACACCGCTGATCGCAAGAATCGATCTATTTAAGAAGATAAAGATAAAATAAATATGATTAATTGCATGCTATAAATCATTCAGCCACCACCGCCAGTGCAGTGCGCGTGCAGCTTTACCATTGCCGCATGGTAGGGTGGTAAAATTGCCAGCCCTTGTGATGGGGGACGAGGAATGTAGGGAACGAAACCAGCAGAGAGTGGAAGTACAGAGACGAGGCCAAATGCAAGAGTAGAGTTTTCGTTTATGACGATGGGTAATGGGAGTATTTTTTTTCGGTTTTCTTTCCGCGTTCAAAATTTTCATTGCACTTTTCCTCTAGAATCCCCGAGTAGTGACGGTTACAAAGGTCATGTTCTAAATGCAGCTAAATTGAAGCAAAATGATAGCAATAAAGATATCGTTTAAAGGTGTACTTATAAGAAACCCATGTGTATAGTAGATTAATACAATTATATGATTCGCGTATGTTTATGTTCGTGGCCATATGGATTCAAACACAATATCCAGTCAAAGCGATAAAGATTGTTTTACATATTGATTAGCTATTAAGAATGTGGCTTTATTAGCTCATCCATCAGTCGGAACGGCGTGCGTGTTGCTTACCCTTCGGTACAACCGTATCGTTCCATGTCTCACTACATTAATCGTGTGTTTTTCCCATTTTTCACCACAAAACCACTTTGAAACGTGAAGAAAATTCTCCCAACCATTCTTCTCACACCATCAAACACACACACACACAGTCTGCCCCGATGTTATCTGATCCTGCCCGCCCTCGTAGGTGCTTGAATTGTTCTTTAATTCGAAAAAGAAAGTAAACTGTCGCTCGGCTGTTTTTTTTGTTTTGTTTTTGTCAAAATATCGCCTTACTCTAACCCGGCCTGGGCCGGCAGACTGGTTGAGGAAAAGTCGTGAGATGAATATTCAGTTCCCCAGCAAAAGCGACGAACGGCACATGAGTTAGGACGGCGGGACAACAGGGAGCGTCTTCTGCTAGAAGCTGAGACACCCTGTTCAGAAGCGAATGTTGCTACGATCGTTTCCTTTAAACTTGACGTCGTTTCTTTGTTGTTTTGTGCGCTGGTTGTGTGCGTCTTGGTTGCTTTTCTTTCTCCACCAGTTACGCATACGCTTGTCGACGACGTGGCTCTGGATCAGTAAGGAGAGAAGGCAAGAAACAACAACCGGGAATAGGAGTTGGAGTGTTTCTCCGGCGTACGCTTGTGGCGCGGTTTATGTTGCATCGACGATTACGGGTAGTGCATAAATTTCCGGCTTTTATCATCCCCGAAACTGTTCATGAGATAGCGGAATGAATCTTGCCTCATAATGACGATAATGCCCTCGTCCCCATGCTCACTACTACCGGGCATGACACGGTGCTGCGCTAGGGTTTTGATCGGTGCGTGTTGGTGGAGAATAAAACAAAAGAAAATTGATGACGCTGTATTATCAGGCCGGCGCTTGCCGCCGGTTTTTTTTTCCATTAGAGACATTGTTAGAGATGCCTCGAACGAACGAGCAACGCATGCCAAGTGGAAGGATCGATTGTACAGCGTCGTTAGCAAACGGAGGAGAGCAAGGATACGGTTTTGTCTCGTTTTGCTCGTGGGATATATTGAAAGATGGAATATATTTTGGTGATGATTTTTTTTCTTAAAAAATGGTTTGAAATAAATCTATACTTCTTTACAACGCACAACCACCGTTTTGTGCAACGTTCAATACCGTCAGCTCCGGAGATCAATAGCAACAGCAAAAAAACGGCTTTGAATCGAGGCGAAGGTCCTGCTGAAAGCTTAACCATGTTTATAACACGTGCTATTATTCGCAAATGTTATTAGGCGCGTGAAAAATACAATCACTCGGCGAGGGTTACCACCATACATGTTTGTTGGGAGCGCGCGTGAGGCAACAACATTGATGTTTATGGAGTGCAAAGCGCAAATATGCTTTTGGACCGGGGATATCGGTTGGGTGTTTGGCGCACTTTGGGCCAGGCTTGCGGGTTCTCTGTGACATGAAGCAAAAACAGTGATCGTACTGTCCTTTTCCTTCCAGCCCAATGAAGCAACAGCAGGACCGTGGGCTTAATGGTGAAGCTACTGCTGGGAATTGGTGTGAACAATTTATATTAATTGATTTATCATTATCATTTTATGGTGCCATGCCTCGCTGTTCGGGACGCGTCCCAGCTTCGTCGATGGTCGTCGCTAAATTTTATTCATTGCGCTATGCTGATCTGGCCGGGATTGTACCTGCAGTATGGCCAGAGTGGAGTGGCCAGTGGAATGTTTTTAGACTTTGAATTTCCCCACCTTACCTGGAAGCTTATAGCTCCGGCGCGCGTATAAGCCCAAGCTGGACGATAATGACGTACCGCATACCGCAGCGGAAATGCATGGATCAAGCGCACAGCTCAATGGCAACGGGCGCCACACAACGGCAGCGGGCAGATAGGGTGGCCTTTTCTGTCAGTTAAGCAAACTGACAGCACATCCCCGTAGTGACAGTTTGCCATCGAATGATGGTGATTGATTTTTCGGGATGTGAAATCCACAGCGTTGGGGTGCTGCAGGGGCCTGTGTTTGCATGTTTGGAAGCGGACCGAAAATGTGTATATTATGTTTGCCCCGCCGAAAATGAAGGGAAATGGAATCTCTGGCATGTACGCGGGTGTGTAATGAAATTATTTAGTCAACGAGCCTTTTAAGCTCTAACCGCCAAGTTCCTGTACCGTCCGCTCGCATGCGTACCCGCCATCGCGTTCGACACTATCGGGCTAATCAATCACTTTGGAAAATGCGTTGGTCGCTTAAAAAATAAACCCCGACCGCTCGTTATCGCCATTTCCCGGCTCGGCCGAGTTTTAAGGGGTTGTGCACGCACTGTGCCATCATTAGGCGGTGGCGGACGAGGGTGTTCCAGGTGGCCGGAACGGAAATGAGCCTTGGAACCTCGCCGTATCCGGTGGGATTTCGGTACGCGATTAGCCGTGATACGCTTGCGGTAAGGTTTGGGGTTTCAACAAACAAAACAAAAAAAAAANTAAAAAATAAACCCCGACCGCTCGTTATCGCCATTTCCCGGCTCGGCCGAGTTTTAAGGGGTTGTGCACGCACTGTGCCATCATTAGGCGGTGGCGGACGAGGGTGTTCCAGGTGGCCGGAACGGAAATGAGCCTTGGAACCTCGCCGTATCCGGTGGGATTTCGGTACGCGATTAGCCGTGATACGCTTGCGGTAAGGTTTGGGGTTTCAACAAACAAAACAAAAAAAAAAAACACACGGAAATGGCAATCGTGCCGTAGGAACCTTCTTTTTACTCTAACCACAAAACAGATTAAGCATACCTAAACGTGTTTGAGTGGTTTAAAGGTTTCTAGACAGCTTTAAGCACTAGGATTTGGATAAGCAAAACTGAAGTTCATTCCGCTTCTTCAATGATAGAGTGTCCAGTCTGTTTTTGATGTAGTGGTGATTTTCTAAAATCCAAATGAAATATTAGAAAGCTAAATAAATTATTTTACTTGTCTTGATTTGCCAAAAAGAGATGCGGATATACTTTACACAAACTGCGTTGCAACTTATATCACAAAGCAAAATCTCACCCTTGTTGCTTGATAGAATTCCAAGTTGACATTTAGGGACACACAACCGACCTTAACAAGAGGAAAAAAGTTCAAACTACTATTGTGAATAAATAATCCGACATATCTCGCATCGGGATCTTTTACCTGGAAGCACGAAGGCAACGGACCACTCACATTCCGTCCGATTGGTTCCAAATATCTGCCATGGAATGGCGAGTGCCAACTCTAGCCATTCGCGGTACCTTCGTAAGGTTAGTGGCAAGTTTTCCTGCTAGCCAACTGGATGACCCAGCATAAAACACACACACACACACGTACACACGGACGTAAACACATACCTCCCATCGATAGTCGATTGGAAATCCGGTTTTTGTTTTGTCACTTGGCCGAGATCGTTTGTCTGTTGGAGATGGTCCCAGTTGTTGCGCTCGGCACTGTTGGTCAACTGGTGCCGTTTCCTCTACTTGCGAGATACTAGCGAAACATTATCGTGGTTCAGTATCTTCCAGCCCAGTATCGGCACTTCGCTCTGGTGCCTGGTGCTTGCTTGCTTGCATGTTTCGTTGGCCATCAATTTAATGAATGTCGTATATTTTTTTATCACGACCCTAAACGACTGGTAGGATCGGGTCGGTGAGGAGTTTGTGCGCGCAG
Organism: Anopheles rivulorum; assembly: GCA_018908115.1. Classification (NCBI taxonomy): domain Eukaryota; kingdom Metazoa; phylum Arthropoda; class Insecta; order Diptera; family Culicidae; genus Anopheles; species Anopheles rivulorum. The sequence goes on from STHB01000005.1 coordinate 582,024, forward strand.
TGGAAGCGATGGTGAGAATCTGATCGGGTCAGCAAATGGTCAGCGGGCCATCGAATTCAACAGGCAGCGATTTGCAATAAATCACCGAAATTTGACAGTTTCGATTCCGTGCCCCCGTGGTTAAGGGTATGTCAGAGGTGAAGATTTTCTTCTCGGCGAATAAATACCGTTTCCATCGGAGATAGGTGAACAGTTTCGTATGAGTTCTGTTGTTCGGTTGATTGGGTTGTGAGCATACTTCGTTGGAAGTTTTTTTTGATGTACGTGTATGCCCTTCTGAACCATTATTTGTTACCGAAATGTCCTGTATTTCTATTTAAATTATCAAAAGTTTCATTTCAACAACCTTTCACGTGAATAGTAAAACGCGGACAAAATGATAAAATATGTTCCCCAATTAACCAGCAGCAGCATTACTGCATCACGTATTGACAAAAGTGTAGTTGGAACTGCAACTGGGAGCGGCGTGTTTTTGCCATACTGCTGGCACTTGCATTGAATTATAATGGGTTTGAACAATTTATTGCCACTCTTGATGTCCATAAATTTACTCTTTGGTTTCCGGGTGCGTCTTCCACGCCTGCCATCGCTTTCCCCCCTTGTACCGCGTTCCTTGTACCATTCTAGTTCCTCTCCGGGGAGGATGCTGCTAAATGCTCCCGAGACGGCAGCATGTAAAGCCTGGCGCAAACGATTTACGGTCGAAATAGGCAAAGCATTAAAACTAAATTTACTGTCCATTCTCTAGCGCCATTTTCTCGCCATTGCGACATTGCTGTATTGTCGTCGTCGTCCCCACCCCGATAGCAACGCAATTTGCATCCTCATCTGCACACATCCCCAAGCAATGCAGGTTGCGCTGAATTGACGCCATCATTTGTCGCCCTTCTCATCATCATTATCGAGCGTTTTCGTTGGTTGTTGCACTTATTGCTTTACTAGCGCACTCCGGAAAATTTCCGCCTGGGTAAGGGTAAACATCTCAAAACTCGGAATATAAATTTCCCCCAAAATAAAAAGTACAAACTTTACACCCTTCACACTATAAACGCCTGGTTCTGGGTGTGAGGCCTTTTCGCAAGTATTGCCACTCGCGCACTGGCCGTATAAAATGCCGCCACGGCCATCATCATAATTCACTCAGCCCGAATGTGCCAAAATGGAATGGCTAAGATCGTACGTAAGCCATTCGTTTCGTCGTATCAGGAAATGGGGAGAAGACCTTTCGGGCTATTTTCGCACTCACGGCCGCGCGGAATTGCATTTGAGACGCCGAGCAGAACGTTGGTTGCCACTATCCTCGAAATTGTGAACGAATGTGTTGTGTCTTGCTCGTCCGTCGCCAGGGGAAGAAACTATTCTAACAAACAACACATTTGTTACAGCGGCCTGCGCCCTGTCCTGTGCTGTACCGTGATCTAATCCGTCAGGTGGAAGCAGGATTGGGTGGCAACAGTTACTTAAGCACTTTTAAGACTGATGTATTTATTGACGCCCATCGGAAAAGGGTGGCCCATTCGCCCATTCAAGCCAGCCGGGCGGAGTACGGGGCTAACCGTTTGCAAACCAACCATTGTAGCATATTTATGGCGTCAGGCAGCAACAATATTTACAGCGCCACTATCTGTGTGTCGGCTTGACCCCCGCCTAACCTCGGGCCGTCTGGCCGGGCTTTAGCCGCATCGGCTTCATCGGATCGAGTGACGGGCATTAATCATGTTGATTAGATATCAAGCCGATTGCAGACACTAAAGAGGAGGGGAAGGCAAAAAAAAAAAGATTGGGGGGGGAGGGCGGGAAGCGAGAGGCATAGAAGAATGGTTTAGATTTTATGGCTTCAAATAGAAAAGAAAAAAACAGAGAGTATCCCCCATCGCTCAACAACAGGCAAGAGCCAATTTCTTCGGACACAGGCCATTTCCAGCGAGATCGTTCCGACAGGCGAACAGCGTCTTTTGCTTGCTGCCAAACACCACACTTCCGCCAGCAAGAAAGCGCACGCCATTGCGTATGGAAAGTCGTGCACTAAATGTGAAATCTGATCCCATCAGCAGCACGACCCGCTGACCAACCGGGCAATTTGTGAGAGAACTTTTTGATAGACATCCATGGGCTGCAAAGTAAAACAACAAAATACGACATTGAGAACGATGAAACGCTGCCAATCATTGTCGGAGTTTGAAACTTTGACAACTGAGTGCCCGTTCCAGTTCCCGGCTTCCCGTGCAACAACACCATAAAAGTCTCCCGGAATGTTCGGACTATCATAACCCGGGCGACTACCCGTGACTCCAGCATGCAAAAGGCACCCGATCGACATTATGCTTCAATTAGTTTCATCTTCTGATGCTGGAGCAACTGTCGAAATGTGTTCACATCTTTTCGTTTGTGTTTGTGGTGTGTGTGTGTGCTGTTTTTTTTTTGACAAGTCGGTAAGTTGGTCCTTACATTGTGTGGACGAATTTATACAGTTTATACATATATCAACCACTCGCCGACGTGTCATTTTGCTTGTTTAGGTCGTTTTTCAAATGTGTTTTCCGAGAAAAACAGATCCGTTTTGACAGGTGTTAGTTTCAACATATCTTTTCTGCTTCCCGCACCACAAACTTCACTTTCTTCCTGCGTGTCCCCTGCATTGCCCCTTTATTGTTGCTGATGCTGTTTGGTCGATTGTTTTCCGACATTGGGTGTTTTTTTTTTNCTTGTGCTGGAATCCGCTATCGCCAACCGAACCGGCAAGTACGGGTGGCGCCATACAACTGTGCAAAAATCAAACGAAAAATTGTTCGCCAAACTTGAAGTGTCGTTGGAACAAGAAACAAACAAAAAACACGTTAAACACACGCCTCCAATAGACATCCATGGGCTGCAAAGTAAAACAACAAAATACGACATTGAGAACGATGAAACGCTGCCAATCATTGTCGGAGTTTGAAACTTTGACAACTGAGTGCCCGTTCCAGTTCCCGGCTTCCCGTGCAACAACACCATAAAAGTCTCCCGGAATGTTCGGACTATCATAACCCGGGCGACTACCCGTGACTCCAGCATGCAAAAGGCACCCGATCGACATTATGCTTCAATTAGTTTCATCTTCTGATGCTGGAGCAACTGTCGAAATGTGTTCACATCTTTTCGTTTGTGTTTGTGGTGTGTGTGTGTGCTGTTTTTTTGACTAGTCGGTAAGTTGGTCCTTACATTGTGTGGACGAATTTATACAGTTTATACATATATCAACCACTCGCCGACGTGTCATTTTGCTTGTTTAGGTCGTTTTTCAAATGTGTTTTCCGAGAAAAACAGATCCGTTTTGACAGGTGTTAGTTTCAACATATCTTTTCTGCTTCCCGCACCACAAACTTCACTTTCTTCCTGCGTGTCCCCTGCATTGCCCCTTTATTGTTGCTGATGCTGTTTGGTCGATTGTTTTCCGACATTGGGTGTTTTTTTTTTTTGGGTGTTTTGTTTTTCCCATATGTTTTCCTTTTTTGTGTGTTGGTACTTTTATCTTTTTGTGACTCTTTTACTTTCACAGCACGCTTCTTCGCACGCTCTGTCCTGGTATGGGGGGAGCGATTCGTGCCTGTTTCTCCGACCTGATGACGTTTTTCATCGGTTTTATTATGCTGCGATCAACTGTTGGACATACCAGTTGTAGCAGCAGCAGCAACGGCAGCTAGCCGACTAGCCGGCCCCAGCCAAACGTAAACTTGTTGCTTTTTCTGAAAACTGTATCTTGTTTATTTGCCATGCACAATGCTATCTGGGCTGGTGAGAATGAGAGAAAGACAGCGCTGTGTTACTGTGTTTGCATATTAGGGTTAGTGTTTTGTGTACCTTTTTTGAAACTGCTGCCCATTTTCAGTCGGGTGTCAGTTGCATACGGGACAAATATTATAAAAGTTTAGGATTATTTGAACAAATGGAAGTAACTCATTAATAAAGTGCTGTTGTATTTTTTATTTCTTATTTCAATTTAAAATTTATAAAACTTGAAACAAGATAGTAATTGAGATTACTTGAGATTACTTGAGATAAAGTAATTTAAATGAAAAATAAACAAAAATATATAAAAAAACTAAATGTTCCATTTTTAGCACACATGAAAAGAAACCATTTTAGCTACTGTTGTTTGTAAGCGATCGATGAAAGAGTTTTTTGGTGCTCTACTGAACTCACTCTTACCTCCAATGTCTGCATATTATCGTAACCGAAACGCAACTTTCATCTGCTTCTTGCGTTGTGATGCTGTGCGCCCTCTAATGCGTTCCATATGGTGTGGAAAGAACTGTGTGAAAGATTATTCCACCCCAAAACACGTCCGCCCCTTTCTCGGGTGCTGTGGCAAACAGAAAGCATCGAGTGCATATGGTACGCGCTGGCCCTCCTCTAAAGATGTAATTAGTGAAAAGTGTTACCAAGACGTTAAGAGCATGAAACTGTTCAAACATCCCTATCCTGGCTGACATTCCGCTTCACGTACATGTACCCTTGCAGAATGGACCACAGTCAGAGGAAAAAAGAATGTGTACGGAACTTAACAGTTTCTTCATCGAAGCATATTTCATGTGGCCAATGCAATTTCGACCTACGTAACTTTGCTCGAATTACGCACTTGAACAAAGTTTTGCACCGTATTTTATCGTTACATGGATGTTTTTTTTGTTGTACTGCTACTGCTGCTCTACACAACGAGGTTGGGGCGTTTGATTTTGCTTTTGTTTTAAATGTTGCACCATGTTGCCTATTTGCTTTAGCTTCATTTTTTTTTGTGTGTCTCCTTTATGTTCCGGCATTTGGAGATAATGGGAGGAGGAGGTGAAAAAAAGAAACGCCAGAAAAAAAAGCCTCTTATCATCGTACGACAGACGAGTGAAAAATTATTCACCCAATCATGAAGTTAAGCATGATTGTGCGGACGCTTCCACGCTTTGTCCGATGATTTACAGTTAATTTGAGTTTCGCAAACTTTAGCGCCATTTCATCATGTCGATCATGCGATGCTGGTTTTTTTTTAGCAGTACTTGAAGGGACCTATGCTTCACCCTCTGGCACCATCACCCCAGCTTGCTCCCGACGACGTTTGTGTGGCGCACATGCGCACAGACAGGGAGATCTTTAAAGTTTGACGACAGCGGCGTAGAAGGTGAGAAAGATTGAAAGCCATTTAAAGGGACCCATAGTTCACAGTAGGTTCTTGCCGCTCGACAAATGGTTTCTAGTACTCATGTTCCGGATTTCGGTGATGCGTGTTCCACACCGGGTGGAACGCTGTGGAGTGATGGCCGACAACAGTCGACAGTGCGTCGGAAGGAACAGCATTGCGTAACAGAACGTTACCGGAAGCGGACGGCTTGTCGACTGTGACGGAATGATGACTGTGACGAGTGTGTGTGTGGATTTATGTCGCCTTCACGTGCCCACTCCCATCGGGGCGGACATTCCCGGCAACAGGACATATGGCTCGGAGGGGTGGGGGCTTTTGAAGCTTCCTTCCGTGTGAGATGGAGCAAAGCTAGTGGGTGACACGGTGTTATGTATAATTAAATCAGAAAGTTGTGCGATTAAATTTCTTTTCCGGACCATTAATTTCGAACGCGCGGTACCGGTTGATGGGTTGCTATGTACACAGGGAACGTTCAGCGACCGAAGCTCCACAAGCGCGCCCAACACAATTTGCACGTTCGTCGCCATATCGCCGCGAAACTACAGCCTCTCTCCCAGGTTTCGGGTTTTTTGGATGAATCCTTTAATCTCTGCCGTTTTGCCTGCCTGGTGGCGCCTAGGCATCGGGACAATCCCTCCTGTCGGCGGTGCAGCACTTTCGTTAAGGGTTGAGCTTTAATTGCTGTGACGCAGTATGACAGTGGTTGCGACAAAATAAGCGCCCCGCGACGGGGCCAGTAATTGGAAAATAATATCCACTGTCTGTAGCTTTGTTTTTTTTTTGCATCTCACAGTGTTTTCCAGCGTTGGTTTTTGCTATCTTTTGGATCGTTTTTGTTTCTTTCTTTGTTTACGTTAAGCGTAAGAACAGTTGGCTTTTGTTTTAAACTGATTGTTTAAAAATATTTTATTTCTGTCTTTTAATATATGTATCTTTGGTGTTTATGAATATTTCAAGTAACTTTTTATTTAAATATTCATTCTCATTCAAACGTCGCGTATTGAATGAATTTGGAGAGAGAGAGAAAAAAATCTTTATTGGATTTACGTTGCTTGTTTTGCCACCCTTTCTTTCATTACTGAGATGGGATAAACCGGGCTGGCAAGCTGGGTATAGCTATACCCAATACTGCACTGGGTGGCTGTAGATTGGAATCGTGATCCGGTTCCCATTCCACCTCGGGACTCGCACGTGCCCACACATTTTCGGGGTCTGCTCGTGGGTAATGCAAAAAATAAACGAGCCAACGAATACAACAAACCAAACAAAAACATCCCAACCAGAACTGGAACACACATAAGAGCGTAATGCTGATGAGGCAAAGGTAGTAAGAGGGCTTTCGGTACAATTTTGATAATTGGAAAAAAGCTGGTTACTGCTGCGACAGAAGCCATTCACTGATGACCAGTCGTGGTAGTATCTGTTTTTTTTTGTCTCTCCGTTGGTACCGTGCCGTGTGCGCTACAATTCACGTTTATTTTTGAAGTAGGTGGGATGGGTGTTTTTTTTTCAACATTTACTTTATATTTTTGTACCCATTCTTTTTGCTGCACATTTTCATCAGTCACTTCTTTCGGACGTTCTTTCGCATTATCATTGCGATCATAGTTTGCAAACAGTCCTTTTTTTTGGTGTCTCTTGTTTTTTTTTTTAATTCTTCTTTGTTTGGTTAAATCAATGAAGAAGGCAGTGGGAAGATATGGAGAGCATACACGACGCGAAACTGCAAAACGGGAGACTGTAGTTCAATTTTAATACTTTTAAGAATGCTTCTCACTTGATTTATTTTAGCGTTCCACATTATTATGTGTGGTCTGTGAAAGCATGCGCAAGAGTTGTTCCCATTTCAATTACTTTTTATGTAATTCCTTTACAATTAGTACAAGTGTCAAATAAAGAAACGATTTTTGATAAAATTTCTCACAAAAATAATTGCCTTTATCTCAGTCAACTGCCATTTATTCGCTCATAACATATGCTATGGATTATCAAGCACTGTTTGGTGAATTTGTCATAAAAGTCAAACATCATGAAAAAGTATCGTACAAACTGTCCCACCCACCCACATTGGACCCAAACGGCTCTTTCATTAGAACAGGACAGGCGTCGAATGTCGTGGAAAATTGATTTCATCCTCATCGGGGGCCAACGAATCCGACGGTCTCGATTCGTTAAAGGTTTTTGCAGCGCGACAAACATAAGCACAAGTTTCGAGGGACCGCGTTCTGTGTGGAATTGCGCCAGACACCCGGAACATCCGGAAGGAAACACCCGGACATGGTTGAAAAATTGGTGGAAAAAAATCCATAGCATCACCATTTGCTTCTCGGGAGTCGGTAGTGCTGGTCGTGACATGGATGAATTATCTCATTCCCCTCGACAGCTCTATTCGCGTGGTAAGCTTTAAGGAAAGTGCTGTAGGGAGGAGAAAACAAAAACCTCCATAGTACAAGCGTGCAAAAAGCAATCCATGTCCATAGGAAGTACCGTGCAAGTTACCAAACGTTCAGCGAGAACATGGAACTTTCAAAACCTGGTTTGCTGCGTTTATCTTGGGTGAGGTATTCGGAAGCCAATTTCCTCCATTTTACTTCCTTCTGATCCAAAATGATCAAGCGAACCAATCGTTCTAATTTTGACCAAAACTACCAGAACTTTTTTCTTGCTTTCGGCCTTTGCCCTTTGCCACAGAGATCATCTTTGACTTTCGCTTGCTTGCTTCTCTTCTTGGGCTCATGCGGAACCAGGGAAACAACAGCAAGAAAAAAGGTAGTCAAACTGTAACGGAATCAATTTGTCCTACTGCCACATGCTGTCCGCCACACTGTTGTTTCTCCACGTGACGCTCGGTTCTGCTTCTCCGGGATGCATTCAAGGCAATTCGCCTGGTGAAGCAGGAACACCGAGCACAAGTCACATGGCCAGTAATAGGCCATTTGTAACAGTTACCGTGGTGTGTGGTAGTACTATTAGTACCGAATGGAGGCCGAGTATCCCATTTGCTCCGATGCCACGATCATGTCCAACATAATCTCGTTCTTTATGATACTGGCATCGTGGTGAAGATGGAACTGAAAATGCTTCGCAAATCAGCTAGGCAAAGCAGTATCAGAGGAAGATAACACGAACCATACGGGTGACGAACTCCGTAATCCAGAAACGGCTCAGTGCAGTGTAACGCAACGTGCAGAATCACATCTCTTGAAGGATTCGAGGCGAGCATGTTGTTCTATTTTTTGTTTGTTTGTTTACCATATCCTGATGTACTTTTTTTCTTGCTTCCAGCATATTCTGCTGGCGCTCCCTTATTAGGCGAGTAAGTCGACCATGCACAGGGACTATAAATATGGGCAAATGTTTGTACATCATGGTCCGTCCGGTACGTTCTACTCGCAGGACGCCATAATCCTGGCCCGATTCTGGTATGGCACTGCTGGCACTGACAGCCATTAATTTGTGATACTTTTGAGATCATTATATTCCACGAGTTTCGTACCAATATTTTCGCAAATATGAACCGACGATGTGTGGTTGCTTCATCAACCCTCACATTTTGCAGTTGTTTGCTTTCTTGGGAAGATGTGTGTTTTTTTTTGGTTTGCTCATAGGTTATTTGTCCTGTTTTGAGCAGGCCTTCTCCTACTCTGCTGCTCGTTACTAGATGCGCTCTTCCATATGGAAAATGAAGGGTCGATCTTATCATGCTGTGGATTCAACTTCTGTCGATGGCAATAAAACAACAAGAACAAATCCCCCATTCCCGGTGGCCGAACGACAAACATACACACATGCACACATCGCAATACACTGGTTCTGTCCTCATTTATGTCATGTCATATGTGGTTGTGTGTGTGTGTTTTTAGATTCTCTTATAAGTCCCTCGGAAATGTAGCGACTCTTGCATCCTTTTTCGTATCCTGTTCGAGTAGCGCTTCTTGTTAGGCGAATGCTTCATCTCTAGTCTGGCTGGCGCATATTATAAGGCAATTTTACATACAAATTTTTGGGACAAAAAATTGATTGATGAACCATCTCCACCCGTAAGAAGTGGAGGCTACAGCAGATGCGTTGGGAAATTATCACCGGCACCAAAACTCGTTTGAAGTTGAACCCATTCGGACGACGCTTTCCGGTCTTCATATCCGGTCTGAATGGTTCATCGGTTGAATTTTTCATCATGCCCTCCTACATTGATAGTATTTGCTCTGATGAACCCTTCCACGGTTGACACCTGTTGTTTGATCACGCCAGCCAGCGCATGTAGTAGCAGGAACCGAGTCCGATCCGTGGGACGGCAATCGGTAACCGTGCCGCGCTCCACAGGACACTCGTCAGGATATCCGGGTTCGATGATAACGGAAGAAGAGCAACAATAAGAGGAACAAGAAACAGACAAACGGAACATGGATGGTGTGTGTGTGTTATTTTTTTGTTGCTCTCCTCCTTTTCATTTCTCTCGTACGGTTGATGTTGTTGGCCAGTGGGAAGAGGTTTTGTGTTCAAACGAAACGGTGGCGACCGCCCAGCTCCCTGCTTTGTCACACCGTTTTGGACCGGAAACTTTTTCGATCTCAATTTTATTTGTTTTTGATGTCGATTGTGTTGATTGCGAGCGAATTGTGTTGATGCTGCCGGTCGGGTTGTAAAGTGTTATCACTCGCCATGCCTCACTGCCAAATGGAGCACGCTCTCGGCGCACCGTATCCGGAGGAAATATCGGATGCAAACGAACGAACCCGATGCGAATTGGACGAGGACGAGCTGGTTGTGCCGGGTATGGGTGGGTGTTGAAGGGTGGGCTGTGTGGAAAATGCGCGATAGGAAAATAATTTCCATTCCCATTTACACATCGTTGTTTGCCACACTCACACACACACTCCAGCTCGACCGGCGTGTGTAGGTATCTTGCCTGGTTCGTGTTTGCCTTGCAATTGGCAGCACGGTAAATATGGATTAAATGATGTGATCGTTCCGAGGTAATGGTGAGAGTGTATCCTTTATTTTCGCTTTAGCCTTTTCGTGTGGTTCCCTGTGTTTCTTTTTTATCATACTGTCTGCATCTTAAATGGGTGTTTCTCCACATTCGCCATGATATGGCGATGATAAATCGTCTAATGATGAACCATCAACTAAGTTTAGCGCTACACGCCTATTCTGCTCGGTCTATTAAAACTTCCACCATTATGCAGTTTAGCCCAACGGAAAACGTTGTTTTCGCAGTCAATCGTATGAGAAAGGCTTATAAAAGGAGGGGGGCCAAAATGGGTGAAGAAACAAAAAAGAAACAGCAACAACCCAGAAGAGAGTACCTCGGATGTATGCGGAACTTCGTGACGTTCTTGCGTTTGGCGTCGGATGAGACATCAAATTTGGACTCGAATCGTTTTGTACCATCAATGAATGGACAGTTTTCGGTGTGGTTGATGGTGTGCTGGCGTTAGATGACACAATGCTTTTCGTGCCTGCGAATGGCTCGGTGGCATTCGGGCATCGGGGCACTAGAAACAAAAAGCGCCAATATAAATAAGGGATATAATTTGGGGACAAATTCGCTTTTGACGATGACAAGTGGGTACAAATTGTAGGGTTTCAACGCGTGTAAACAGTGCCGATAAGAGAGGCATATATGACCTGTAGAACATACTGTCTACCTGTGCTGAAAGCTTAAAAATATTAGGTAGAAAGTGTGTACCATACACCGGTATGATTGTGCACTTTTCACTTTAGTGTCCTTTCCTTTCTTAAATATTCACGTGTACAGTGTGTTTTGTTTCAAATGATCCTTTTGTTTCTGTCTTCATTTTATCTGTTCCTGTTGTTATGTTTGTTTTTTTCTTTTTAACAGTTCACAACATTTTCTTTCCCACATATTTTCACAGATAGTTCACGCGTTCGCGGATAAATCCTTGTGTTCTAGCTATGTAAATGCTGGTAAGCATTTTATTTACGTTTCGCTCCTAATTTTTGTTTCCCTCTTTTTCTTGGGCTCTGTTTGATTCGACTTTTTTTTCTCTTGTAGCTTGTTTGGTTTGCTGTGGTGTGGTGTGGAAACTGTTGAAAGATTGTGAACTAATATTCTTCATTCTATCTGTATATTAATACGTAGCTCTTATAGGTTTAAGTTTAATGTATTATTGTTATGAAATTTGAATTATTTTCAGCATAGTGTGTCAAGCGAAGGTTTAATTAACGATCAATATCACAAAAGATCATTGAATAAAATCATATATTATTTAAAAGGCAAACCGCTTAAATACATAGAAAAGTTGATCAAATTTTGACAATAGTTTTGGTTTGTCTCGGAGAACAGTATGGACATACGTTGTGTGCTTTCAATCGATAAAATGAACAGCCGCGCGACAATGCGAATGCCAATTTGTTTTTTGTTTAATTTTTAAATTCATGCACAGAATTATTTGGTCACTGGGGGATCCACGCACGCCTTTGCCGTAACAATGGAAGCGTCGTTGCGCCGGCAAACATTTTGACATTGCACGTCATGTGGCAAATGCGCAACGAACACTACAAATCGGGACCTACCATTCCGACAAACAAATGCATAAATAAAACGCTCAATCTACTACAGTGCGCGCGCCACCACTGTCAAAGCCGAATGGGTGATTGTTGATTGTCCGAGCCGGCCAAGCTTTAAAACGTATTCCATTCTCCAAACCCACAACTGCACCGGGATGCACTTTTTTGCGCGTGTGTGTTTTTGTTTCATCTAATACATGCAAGTTTTCATTTCACGTTGCTGTGGCACGGGAAAAAAAGCTTCCATTCGGGTGGCATATGTTTGCTCGCGGAAGATTGCGCCCGGTCGCAGGCACGCGCTTTCTGCTGCTTGTATTTATGTGCCAGTGCCAGTTGTGATGGCTGGCTTTTTGCCAGGCGTAAATAAATAATTCATATTTCAATTCCGTACCCCGGTGTAGTGCGGCGATGGCCGCCACGTGTGCACTTCGAATGATGAAAACTGGGAACAAACATAAAAGACAGAGTGCGCCCAACCGATGGGTGGAAAAACAAATTACACATAAAAAAACTGTACAAAATACCTAAAGCGAAAAAGAGTTGACTGTCCAAAACCGGTTTGTCTAGTTTTATATGTTTGATTTTTACCTTTAAGCCTTCCACCCCATTAGTAGCAAATGGGTATAGAGCATTTGTGCCTCATGTTTCTGGTTTGGTGAAACGAACAAGTAGAACTTTAAGTAGTTATAACAAATTTTTGAAAGTTGAGTTATTAGTCAGATTCAGAAACTAAATTGAAGAAATTGGTTCTTACCTGCATCGATCGTTTCTGTTTGGTATCTCAAATTAGCTCGTCAAAGACGAAAGTCTTCGTTTTTCTCGTCTGAGGACATGACATTCCTTTGTGTTTCCTTTAGTTTTTGGTTTGAATTTTTGTTTGGCAAAGACTTCACTTTTGGCTTGCATCGCGAAAGCACTCTACAATATAGGTTTTGCATCGCCCGATGCGCAGAATATGCATGTTTTTTGGAAAGATGCATGCATAACCGGTCAACTTAACCACACCTAAGGTTTTTTACGAGAAAACCCCAAAAAACGAGGATCCCTTAAAGAGCGTAAGTGTACAAAAGTAAATGGCGAAAGATATAGCCCAGCCAGTCACCACACTTTGACAAAACATGCTAAACGATGGCATGATGGCGACAACGCGTGTACATTTTTGTAGAATCTTGCAGACCACCGAACATTTTGCACTAGTCATCTTCAAGCGCCAGCTAGCTTGGCACAGCGTAGCCGAGCGTACGCCAGCAAGTATCCCGCGGGACTGATTACTGTGGAGAGAGGTACTTGTAAAGCAAAGAACGAAAGCGACTACACAGGAAGCGTCAAGATAGCCCGTCATCATCAGCATGCCATTATGTTGGCACATTATGCTGTGCGCCTGGGCGATAAAGGGCGAGGCATTAGGCAAGGCACAGAACGGAACGGAACGGAAGGACGGACGAACGGATCGGTCGTTGCGAAAATAAGGACATTTGCAAGGATTCGCCTCGAGGCGACGGGCCCTTGAAGATAGGAAATGTGACATGTACACTGCTATACATGGTTTTGTGCCGAACAGGTCGGAACGGCGTCGGAAGTAGTTTGCTGAATGGGGCACTACCGGCAACGACGCGCGGCCCGGGTATATGTGACAACCGTTTGTTGGACATGTTCGTCCTGTGCATGTTTTGTGGTTGCGTAGAATTTTCTGCTGACGCACAATTACCACTGCATTGATCGTTCATTGAGCGGTGGTTCGATTATTGGTAGGTGAAGAGTAGGGCCGAGCCATCAGCGAACAAGTTCTCGCCCGAAAGAAGTCATTCTTCGCCACTGAAGTGGTGATATGCTCTATTCTACGGATATGCACTGAGTGAGACGATAGAGAGACCACACGTGCACCACCAGGTATATACGGGTAGTTTTACCGAACGAAGTTATTGCTTTTTGATGCGCACGGAAATGAAGATGCTTGCAGCAAAGGTTTTTCGATGAGTTTTTGGTACGTTCTTCGTACGTGTGACATGTTTGTGGTTCTCCAGCGTTACACGTAAAGGGACGAACCTGTGCTCTGTTTGCGTTACGATATATTAAAGAAGGTGATTGTAAAGGTTATTATGAAACCCAAACAGCAGAACAAAGAAGAAAGTCCTTAGAAAAATGTCGAGTATAGCAATGTTTTTGTAACAATACAAACATTTATTATTGGAAAAGTATAAGTTTTGGATTGTTTATGTGTTGTGTAGCAATAAGTATAACAAACACGATTTAATTTGCTGTATGCCGTTTGTTGACTGATTCATTGATTTCATTTTAATTGACTGATTTGACATCATCACTACAAATGACACTAGGTTCCGTTCCTAGAATTAAAGATTGCTAATAAGCGCACAACAAATACAGACCTACGAAGTAGACCAACCGTAAATGCTGTAATGCTATTGATGCTAATTAATGCTACCGCCACCGCCACATGTGCGCTGCTTTTATTCGACACGAATGCAGCCAGCTAATGAATAAATCTAATGAAGAAGTACTTCAGGCGCATTAGAGCTGTTTTGCACATTGCGTGATTATTGGAAAACATTCACTGTTGCAATTAAACAATGAATGCGAGCTGCACTATGTTGCACCATAGCCTGATGATGATGATGATGATGATGATGAGGATACCGTTGAGTGTATTTAGTAGAAGCGCAACCAATGTTGCATGTTTGTGAATGCAATTACTATGAATGGGTATCTCTCTATTGGTTATTGCAGCTCTAAACACTTGCACGCATTAGCGGATGTTTGTAATGATTTTCCTATTTCTGGTTGGAATTTCTAAATTCACAATTTATTATTAAATCGTCAAGGTTCGATTACTATAGCCATGCTAATAATCGAGCAATAATGGTGCTGCCAGGAAAGAAAGGAATCAACATTTAGGCAACCAATGCGCTCAACATGTTCCAGCATGCTCTGTTTATTGGCAGAAAGCCCATTGCGGGGAGTAGTGCACCTTGACAAACTCTTCGTAAAGTTGTTTCAATTTTTTGTTAAGCCTTTATAGTTCAAAGGTTTGTGGTTAAGGTTGAAGCAGTACTCTTTTTTTTTGAAGTTCCGACCATTCCGGCCACACCTCATCTCTCCACAAAACCGTAGCTTAAGCTTCGGTGCCTTAAGTCCCTTTCTGAAGATGGCTCGCGTGGGTGGTGGGATTTTTGGAATTTGCATTTCATCCGCTGCGGTCACGGTCCCGTGTGGGGTTATGTCGGGTGGACCAACATATAACAACAATAAAGAAGGGGAAAGGGCACACTATGCCCGGTTTGTGCCCGGTTTCCATGTAGAAACAGCGGGCTTTTGTTTTTTACCTCCATTTTCGCATTCCACCATTTCCATTTTGCAACGAACCGCTCGAACCCTTTCCCCGGCTGCCGGTACGAAAATTGTGCACCCACTGGAAAAGAAAGCAAACATAAATTTCAGTGCTAACCATTATGCACAAAAAAAAGTAGAAAAAAAAGATAACGGCCTCCGGGAAGGAAAGCGATTTTAATGGTCCTATCCTTCGGTAAGGCGCACGAAAGGGTGAACGCGCGTTCTAGGGAGTGGAAAACAGGGAAATGAGGTTTAGTCACGATTTTCTGCAGTCAATGGCGTCCATTTTCAGCTAGTAGGGATGGTTTGCAGTTGTTTTTGTTTGTTGTTGTTTTTTTTTCTCCTATGTGCAAGCATTAGCTACCGAAGCTACGGGTGTGTGTAGCATATTGGTCTGAAACCGCAAATATTATCATCGGTCTTGAGATTAGACCGGGTCGGCTGCTCGTTCGTAGATAGTGACGACTGGTGGCTTCGGTGGTTTCGCCAGAGCTGTAATTTACTAATTAAATTAGCTATCCTATTGCTATTTTATTGGTAGATGTACCATGTTTTAAATTAATGTTAAATTTATGCTACTATTGTATGAGCAACAATATAAACTTTTTCTCATGTGTCATCTGAACGTGAAACAATTAACCACCCTTGCCCTTTTGTAGTTCAAACAAATTAAAAAAACAACGAGATTATCAAAAACGCCGACCTCAAAGTGTGTTGTTTAATTTCAAGCCAAAGATGTATGCGGGATGCTCCCGACTTTATACATTTAATCCTCAACCACCGTATCGTGACCACTAGCGGAACAATAACAACAACAACAAAAATGCATCCATTGTTTTTTCTTTAACCTTTTGTTGCGATGGTTTCGGTGGACACCGCCACAAGTCTGTTGATCGCCGATCCTAGAGCGTGTGCGGCTTGGAAAAGGCGAAGCGAGACCAGATTGCATCGCACCGTGTGCATCCTGAGGCGATGTTTTTGTTTTATTTTTTAAACCTTTTTTGTTTTGTCCGATGCCGCAGCTCGAGATGATGATGATGATGATGATGATTGCAGATAATTCGCAAACATCGCTACGAAGACGGCACGGTCCGCACACCCACGACGTTGATGAGCTTATCTACCTTTCTATACTTGACCGCCGACCTGAACACGGAGTGGGGAATGAAAGTGACTGTGGCATTGGGAAAGCATGTTCCGCCAAGGGCTGAAAAACATTTCCACACGTCCATCCGAGCTCCAATTAAACCTGTCTTATCCCCACAAAGACTTGTTGGGCGTTAGAAGCGAGCGAGGCCGAAAGAAGGGCTTTTCCTGTCAGCATAATGCGTGAGTGGGTGGAACTTTTCTTTGAATTTTCATTATAATCCCTAACCTCAACCAGAAAGCTAGTGTGCCCATGTCTATGCTCCGATCTTATGTACTGGGGTACCTTTTGTATGTATGTCTGGAGGGTGACCTGTTTTCTTCGGTTTCGCCACAACAGATGGCACAAAAAACCCCATGGTGGAGCGCATTTGGCGTACGTTAACGAACGAACCTCATCCACACCAGCGGTGGGTTCACGCGATTGGGTTTGCCCCAAGATGCAGGCTGGCAGGAAATTGCTTGCAACAGTTTGTTTGACTTTCTGCCGGGTTCTTTGTGGTATGTGTTTGTGTGTGTGGAAAAACATGAAACTTGCTAAGCAAGAGTCGTTGCCATGTTGGTCGTCGGTCGGATTGTAAACCCCTTTTGCCACGTGGTGGAAATGTCGTGGACTGGGTTTTTTTTTTTTTGATTATTAAAACAAATATTGATTGATCGTGGGAATTACTGCAAAGACCTGCATATAGCTGTATGAAATGTTTATAAATATTTCTATGTCTGGAGTCAATTCCCTTGCCCTTGATAATCAGCAAAGGAAGACAGGACGAGTGGTGCTAATTTGAAGCTATATCGATCGGTGTGGCCTGAGGCTGAGTGTCTTACCTTGGAATACCCATCAGAAAGGAAAATATGTACGTCTGGTTTTGAATTATGACTCTATTTTCCACCGAGCTGCGAGCTAACCTTCATCCCGACAGCTGTGGAGTCGACCTAACGTTAATGATCGAATTATGTCATTTCCACCGGGCTTGGTTGGGCGTCGTTGGGCAGAGCGTAATTGTCGTTGTTGCATCCAGCTGTTTGGCAATCAATTTTCTTCCTGACGGTTTCAATCACAGACTTTCGGTTTTGCTTGAAAGAGTTCAATGAAAGTACAATTCGCCTACCCAGTTAGTCTGCGTGAGAAGCTGCGGATAACGAGCGTCAGCATTCGAGGTTAACCAACAAAACCAACGTTCAGCGTGAGCATACATTTTGCGGAACTACGACGGTTTCCAGATAATGATGGTGGTTTCACTGTGGCTGCTTGTTTTTCTTTCTCTCTCTCTTTATATCCTTCATTGTTCCGTCGTTTTCTTTTGAATTGTTTCTAGAACTGCTATCTTTGCGGTTGGCAGAACCTCGTGTTTTTTTCTTTTGGTTGGCATTGCTTTGTCAATCATTGTTTGCTGGTGAACGCTTTTCTCTTTGTCGATTGATTATGGATGTAAGTTTCATTTATATTTTTGAAGAGTTTACACGGCTGTATTGCGTCAGATGCAGCATCACCGTGGGGTGCACTATGCGAGAAACACCGGACAAAAGCGGCCGTGCATTGAATCGCCAAAATAAAAACCTTTCGAATACAGACGTCACCGGCAGACAATGAGGAACTTTGTTTCTCCCCCTCCTTCGTAACGATTCTTTTCGGTTTGATTGAAAAGATAAATAAATCCAGTACGGGACTGATTCAATATTGATCACGTACAGCAGCAACAGCAAAACCATGTGCGTCACTTAACTAAGTAATCAAAATAATGAATTTGGTTTCCCTTTTTTCTATTAAAAAACACACACACACACGTATGCCGCGTGCCCTTATGATGTGTGTTGGTGGTTTCATTTCGTAAATGTTCTTTTTCTTTCTTTACCAACTCCTTTCTTAAAGGTACGCGCGAGAGCTCCCTTCCTTTATACGCGCGCGCACCGTTTCGCTTGATATTTATCAGCTTTTTCGTTCGATTACTTCCCACATTACTTTAAGTGGTTGTTGCTAAGTAAAATAGCTTTCGGTAGCAAAACCGCCCCATGGTCATCGCAAAACCTCCGGCACCAGTCAAACTGTCCTCAGGAATATCGTCTTTGTTCTGTTTCGTCGCTCGGTCCCCATCGGTCCGTCCGGTTGGTTCCGCTCGTTAAGCGATCCATTACTTTAATTAAACGTTAAAACTGCCCTCAGGACGTCAGTGCGCGGCTGGTGTGGAACATCAGAATGCTTGCACCGAAAGTACCGAAAGCGGTGTCTTTTTTTTTCACTTAAAGGTGAGTTTGTGCCGAAGGCAAACAGAGTCACCATGAGTCCCCTTTGTTCAATGGCGACAAAATGGATAGAAAGCATCGGGATCGGGATGCCTAAAAAAGCCTTTGGACGCCTAGACCGAAAATGTCCTAACCGGGCGAAAGTGTTGGAATACATTTTCTTAAATGATCATTATCATGTGCAATATTCATCATACTAAAATATAATGAACCTTGGTCTCTTCTCCCTTACTCTTGCCTTTGTGCCATAAAGATACCGCTCTCATAAGAAACAATCCTCCATCCCTTTAAAACATAACTTTCGAGATGCAGGCGAATAGACGACACCTTCATAAACCCGTTCCTTTCCGACCAACAACTGGATCCCGCGAGTGAGCAAATGGAAAAATTTGTGAAAAACTCACGTTCACGCGTGCAAGAAAAACTTTTCCTTCCCAACACCTTTGCGCAACGAGGGACGCCACAGAAAAAGGGCTGTGCTGTTTGTGCTTTCGAAGACATAAATTCATTGTCAAGAAAAGAATACCAATGGGTGACGGTTTTTGCTTGCTGCCTGCCGTTCGCTATCTTAGGCAGCGCGGTGCAGACAAACAGCTTAAGTATAAGTTCAAATATTTGCTCCGAGCGTTAGAAACAGTCGACGAATTGTTGGCAAAAATGGGGTCCTCACTCTCGTACTCGCGGTCGTACGTACGTGCAGTCGTACGATACACTTGCTATTTAGATGGAAGGTAGAATATTGTGAGTGTGGTATATTTTTCAACATCACAGAAACGATGTGACTTGTGCGATATAAAACTCCCCGGTAATCATAGCGGCATGCAAAGGAATGGTTTGGGAATGGTGTTGGTGCTGTAAATGTATACTAACATTTTGAGTGGATTGTAGAAGGCGTACATGGTGCTGTGTGCATCTTGCAGATATTCAGAGTTTTTAATGTTTCTTCACTACTCAACCCAGAGTATCCAGATTTTGATGACGTTTTTCTTTCCGATTCCGTTTCAGTGTGCCTTGCAGAGGCATGTTGGGCTCTACTGCTAATGGTCGTTTAATGGGCCCTGGTGTTGGTTCATCAACGTCGTCGTCATCGTCGTCGTCGTCACTATCTGCCGCCGCTGCCGCTCTGCATCTGCAGCAGCAGCAGTCGCACACGCCGCAACAGCAACACCAGCTTGGCCACCATCCATATTCGGGCCTGCCGTCCCATCACCACCATCATCCGCTGCAGCCACAACATCATCCTGCACTTTCTGCCCACCATCACCATCGGAGCATATGGCCATCGTTAGGTGCAGCCACCGGCAGATCTGCATTCGAGCTACAAACCGCAACCAATGGCGAAGGTATGTGTTATGGTTTTTTTTGTTCTTAATGCAAATTTAACCTCTGCTTCGTTGCTGCACCCAAAACCGTTGGTGCAAGATTTTATTTTCCTCTAACTGGTGTTATATCTCTGTTTTGAAAAACACTAAATGCATTAAAGTTTAAGGAATGTATTTTACTGCAACATAACGATGTCTGTAAAAAAAATCTTTTTACTATTTGTGCATTCAGAAAGCTTTATTACAATCCATACGGACCATCAAGAGTCACTCAAACGTTAGGTTAAAAATTAATTGGCTGTATGACAGTACAGTAAACGGTCACGATGACTTCTACCCTTGGAGGTCGTTTAAGATTTTTCTTTTGTTTTATGCTGCACAATGACAAAACACATATTAAACCATTGTAGAGGTGTTTAACCCTCGGTGTACAGGCGATCCCTGGACTCGCGATGCACATTCGAGGCGGCGTGGATAGAAATTTGAATAATTGTACCGCTTATGGCCGCGCCAGGTGCTAACTTTCACGCCATTCCGCTAGATTTCGACCTCCGTGTCCGTGTCTAAATGACGGCTATTTTCCTGTATTTTTTCCCCCTCTGTTCCGATGCGAGACGGCACGGGCGAGAGAGTTACGGGATGAGGGGTGAATGCAGGTTTGGCTGCAGGCCAACGGGGGCAACCTTCCCTTTCGGGCTTTGTTAGCGGTTCGATCCTTTTGCATCATCGCCACCATTTCCGTCGAGAATTGCATTCCGTACACGACCATAACGAATCGTACGCTTATGTTCCCTTCATTTTTCTTTAGTAATAGGTTTTATTTATTTTTTCGCTTCTTTTTTTTGTTGTTTTGTTTTATGTTTTGGGGCACTGCTATCGATTCCCTGGAGCTGGTGTGCAATAGTTCGTTTTTGCTTTCCCGTTGATGTGTAGGAGAAAAAAAAGAACATTTTTCTCCCCTAGCAGCAGCAGCAGGAGCAGCAAGTTCGACGGCGCGATGATGCAGCAGGACATTCAACGGTCCGTTGCATGTTCATTGATGGGCGAAAGAGCCAAGGAAACACTTTCGGCGAGGGTGTAGACAGATTGGAACATTTATCATGGTCCGTTTGATGGGCTCCCATGTTGGAAAACGCTTCACTGCGCGTTGGTCCGTTGGTCGGATGGCTGGCGCGTACATTTGATCTTTTTTCTCTTGCCTTGCACGTTTGCTCTGGCCGGAGCCACGCTCAGTTACAGCATTTTGTCTGTTTGCTAATGATTGCTTTTAAAAATGCACATTTTAACCGTAGAGCTATTTGTCTACAAATTCTATTCTTTGCTACTGCATGATTTACCTTAGAAACAATCTCTCGTTTATGTTTCACCGTAGTCGATCCATTTTTCTTTCCATGTTATGGACAAACTTATTGATCTATTCTTGTGCTTATATTGTTCCCTTATTACACCTTTCATCTATCGGTACGAAAAGTTGCCTCACAATGCTTGAGCAGTTCAAAAATTAAAAGTAATAAAACGTACGTTGTAAATAAAAAAAAGATTGATGGATGACACTATTCTTGATTGTTCCTTTTCATTTGAACCACTACCGGTGCATTGGAAACGATCTGCTTTTTTTTGGGGTTCTTCTTCTATGTTACGCACCAGCCTACAGAGTGTAATGCGTCACGGCGATTGAACGAAATTTGTCCAAAGACCCGATGGTCGGATGGTATCGGAGAAAAGCCCACGATTAAAGTGATTAGAATGACTGTGATGTTTTCCGTTTCGTTTTGCATGCCACTTCCATTAATCTGCTTGTCGAGTGTGATCCCGAAGGGCAGGGCCCGACAGATGACTGCGCTTTCTTGGAACCTTGCCGTAACTGTGGGAAGCCCTTCCGGTGTTGCTTTGGCAATACATCACAAAATCGACTGAATGTCTTTCAAGAGAGAGCTCTTGTTCCTCTTGCGTGCGTTGTGTAACTTAGATATTCGTATATTCAATCGGCGTAAATGTAGACGGCGCAACGTTCGTGTGAGTTCATAAATCAAACTCGTCCGTTGGCGTACCGTTGGACTGGGATCCCGGGAAGAACGGAGAGCGGTTCGGATGTACAGTATGTCCTCGGTTGAGAATCCACTCTCCAGCACATCTGAGGGGGCTCTGTTGTCAGTTTTCCTTTAACGAATGCTAACAGTATGATGAAGAGAAATTCGGTTTTAGCACCGCCAGGCTTTGCTAAAATGAATATTGATGATCTCTAGACCCAGAAGCACTCAGAACACTCCGGAGACACATCAGATGCCGTTGTGTGGGGCTACTATTTTTTGCCGACTGTCCTTGGTAACTGTTGTTGTCACTGATCGTCGTATTTTCGAATAGAGTACTGGAAGTACGCTTAACATGAGATCACGGTCAGTGGGAGCTGCCAGCAGTTTTACAACCATAGAGCACCTCTTTTCCAAGCCTATACGTGCCAGACGTCCCTCCAGAGTCATCGATTACTCTAAAGATTAAATTGAATGATCTGTAGCACTTTAGAGAGATGCAGAGCGTGTTAAGTTCCTTTTGCTGATTTTTTTGGGTAGTTTGTTTTAAATTTTTATCCCAACGTAACAAAAGTGCTTGAATAACCGCACATTTTAATAAAGAAAAAGCAAATTATCCCTTGGGCAAATTGATCAACCGTTTCACACCGTACACTGGTGATTGGTATTGGTTTCGAACACATCGTTCACTTTGTACGAAGTTTAATGCATTTCCCATTTTTACGAGCTTCTCCTATTGAGGGTTTAGTATTTTTTATTTCATGTATTACAGCCGAACCCTGCATTCCTTGTGAAGGGAAAACAAGTGTGAGATGGGACATAAATAACGCATTGGTAAGCAACCGTGTATCTAGCAAAAGATCCCATTTTCTGGGTCTTCTGGACCACCGCAGGACGCATTCAATGATGATGATGATGATGAAGATTTAACCACAAGCTCGATGGAAAAACCACACGCCTATGTGCGACGCTTGCGTACGGTTATACGGTCTTTGAACAAAAAGGCTATTTTCCAGCTTTGGCGTTCTGGTTTGCTTTTGCGGTATGGATCGACACAATGGGAATTGGGTTCTACATACCGAACGGCGGTCGTCCGAATCCAATCGAATCGTGTGTTGTCCAATGGTTCTCTGTTCCTGCGTGTACCTCCTGTGGCTGAAGCGCGTGGTGGGTATGTTTTTATTTGCGTACTTCTTTTCGCCTGGGGCTCAGTAGCAATAATCAACAACCAAACGTAGACCCATGGTCCAGACAGCCAGGTGTGCAGATATATCTGTAGTACTTTAAAACAAAAAACAAAACACCACGGAGACGTTATTGAAGGCGAAGTTTTGTGAGTAAATCATTTTTGTTCATTGATTTTAATACGATTCCGGTGGTTTGCCGAGTACGGTTGCTGATGTATCACAGTGCTCCGTTGTGTGCCAGGTGCACCGAAGCAGTGCAGAGTGTGAAATGGTCATTTGCTAACCAGAAGGATGTAATTTTGTGGTTTAGTTTTTGCGTTCTTGCAACACGCAGATGTATGCGCTGGTCAAACGTTGCACAGTGAATATTGATTCATGCATAGCAGGTAATGCTTGAAATCTACAATTCTACAGCAAGTACTAAACACGATGCTGTTGTTTTCTGTGGCTTTTAGTTCATAGTTTTCTTCGCTCGAACCGGGTATTAACCTTCGCGCTCAGTTCTTAATTAACCCATCACCGGAAGTGTACCATAATCCTAGGAATACCTGCCCGTCAATCCGCTCCGAAGGAGCGTTTCCAATCAATAGAGTAAAAGCTGCCAAGCTTATGTGCCGACGAATGGCGACCGGGAATGAGGCAACCAAGCTAAATCTATGACGAAAACATCCCGGTTCTGCTTCATGGCAATTTACTACGATTAATTGTGTGTCCGCATCCAGCCTTGCCCGGTGTCGTGACGAATAGGAGGGTCTAGATTCTTCCACGATTCGATGACTTTTGCTTTTGCGATGCATTCTTTGCAGAGCGAACCAGAAACTGGGGGCTATAACGTGAGTTTGTAGTGTGCTTTATACGTACAACATCACGTAGTACCACGTAGCTTTTATATTTAGTTTCATATTGAAACATGCATAAGTGCAATGTGATACAGTTTACTTGTTACTATCACGATAAACAAACGTGACGTTGTGTGGGGTAAGCCATTCGCTGACGGCTGCTCACCTAAATGTACTTGGATTGGTTTCGCTTGTTTACCATAACTGACACCGCGACGAAAGCGACATGGTGTGTGCATATCTCGTACTCATCGGACGAGTACCTTTAATATGCCTACTCCTTCAATAATCCTGCTGTAAATACATCCTATCGTGGTTTGCGCTTTGCAAGGTAATATTTTACGTTACAACGCTAGTCTTAATCTGACTTTCGGGTAGCCCAAACCCGGTTCGCCAGTACGAAGAAACAGCCCGAGCAGGCAACAGTGCAGTGCATTAATTAAAATACGATTTCTGGGGATCAATTTTTTGGGGAGCAGAGCATGAGAGACGCTCATGGCACATGGAATGGAGCTCTGACATACACGTAGACAGGAGGCGCATAAAATCAGCACACAGCAAAATAGGAATGAAGAGAGCGTGTTGAACATTGGGGCCACTACTGCTATGCTTAGGTTTTGAGTGGATTATCTGGAGATTTTTGTCTAACCCGTTGTCCAACCTGTCATCTAACCTGTGCGGCGCTATGACGTACGGTAGGATTACTGGACACGGGAATTGATTGGCTTCGTGGGGCGGCTGTAACTGCCACTGGAAGCCGTTTGATGACAGTTTTTGTGATGATTTAACATTAATTTCGGATAGCGATGGGGGAGACCCATGTTACCGTTTGATGAGATTTTCTATCCGACTAGATTGCTTGTTCTCATCTTATGTGTGTGCGTGTGTCTTTTAAACGTTAATCCTATACATCTGGAATGGGGATATATAGCCCCAGACTATTGGTCATGTTAGTTAAAACTAGAACGAATATGGTTTAATTTTTGTTCTGTTTTTTGATAACATTAAGTTATTCAAGCATACATTTTAATATTTAAAATACATTTTGCAGGTACAGAAGTAGTTCTGAGTTGAATAAATTGGTTATATTTCCAAGAAGTAATAAACTAACTTGACGGTTGTTTAATATTTCCCATGTTTTGCCAATTTCAATATTCTCTCTCTCTACTATTAAAGCAAAACAACAGCTAACAGAAGTTGAAATTGAATTTTTATCTATTTACGAAACATTGCGCTGGTTACGATATTTATAGCTGCCAAAAAATGGTACGACCAGCTGCAGCATAAACGGGGCCGTTTCGAATGCATCAGGCCTATTTTCCGATGCATTTTGCAACCGATGAAATCTGCAAACAAATAACAATAACCATTGGAAGCAACAGTGGAATTTCCTGACCATTTTTTGCCCACCCATCGGTGGGCGATTCGTGGAAGTGCATTCTCTACGGCTCGCTGTCGATTTATTGCAAGCATCACGGCTCAAACGCGGTGCATCTACCGCAAAATGCATCCGAAATGCGTCCCATGGTCGTGTGAAGTAAGTGTTCCCGCAATGGCGTGGCGCGCGTATGCCACACCACACATGCTCGACGCTGGCAAAATACAAAGCGATTATCGTAAACTAAATAATAAACACTTGTCCACTTTCATCGTTTGTGGCCCGGTTAAAAGTGCAGCGAAACGAAGACGGAAGCTATCCGGTTGCAGATTGAATGTGTTGGTCAGGTTTCAATCCGCCCAGTCAGAGTAGCCATCTGGTCATTTTCGGCAAACTGCAGCCTCAATCCAATGCGGTTCTAATGCATTCGCTGCACTCTCATGCATCACGACGGTGGATGCAGAAAATAATCGTTATTCTAATTTTATCGAGACAGTTTAAAACAATCAATCGATCGAACGGGGCGAGTCTTCACCAGTGGACCAGTGTTGATGGAAATTATTTTATTGTTATTAGGAAATTTCCGCACTGTGCCTACCAGAGGTTGTTTGTTGCGCACTGGTGTGAAATGGGAAACATTCGTAAGTCTTTTAATGGTGTTTTCGGTGCTTGGACAGTTGAAATTTACATTTTTATATGCGAAGAAGGCCGGTATCGTATCCTTATTTATTACACTTTTTAGTGTTTCCCATCCCTCGCAGGTTTTTGCCATTCGTACGTTCCTTCGTTCGTTCGTTCGAGATTCAATAATCACAAAAGTTTGTTGATTGTCGATTCTCGATACGAATATATTACACAAAATCCACTTCCGCCATTGATGACAGCGAAAATTCGTACAGGGCGTTACGAAAGGAGCGAATACATTCTATAAACATTTCTCATTTTCAACATCGTCTCAGTTTTATTCTTCTAAAGGGTGTTGGAAGTCTCGCTTCGCTAAATCAGTCTTCATTTTTCCTCTTTACTGAGCAGATACCGAGTAGTAAAGGTCTTTTTTTCTTTTCTCGTAGTGCGTTTGAAGGTAAAGAAAAACAGAAGGCCCTTCTTTTGGTGGATGTTTCTACCAGAAAAGTTCCTTTCTTCCGTAGCCAAGAGTAGGCTTTCTCTGAGACGTGTGCCCATCCAGGAATGCCTTCTGAGAATTGACGCACAGCCTGAAAGTGGAAGAAAATTTAAATTTATTCACCAACTCGTCTCAACCAACAGTGTAAGGCGACGGAAAAGTTTTTCCCTATTTCCTTGGGTAGGCCGTGGGCTGGTGTTTGATGAAAGATTTTTCGGTGTCGATGAAAGTCACTTCAATGGAAACGATTTTCAAGCCCGAAAGGAAGCGTTAGAGAACGGACCAAAACCGGGACGTCGACGGTGACGTTCTTCCTTCGATTGGGGGGGTTTCGAAAGAGAAAAAAAGACCATCAAAATTACTGCTTCACTTGCATGCGGAAGGCCAAGAGTGATTGCACTATACCCGATCGAAATTTTAAATCAACGCGCCCTTGCGTAAGTCTCGCTGGTGTGAGGTACGGCTGAGGTGGGCAAGAGATTGATTTATGTAAAGGATCCACTTCAGCCGGTGTTGGGGCGTTTCCGATACAACGGAATATCGGCTAGCTGCAGCCACCTTTTGGCCAGCTGCGAAACGGAAGCGAATGGGAAACTTTTTCTCTTCTTGTGTACGACACACCTTTGCGCCCTATAATGGCTTTAATTTTTCGCGCCAATTTTTCGTGTCTTACCTGTCATGTTATGAGCGTCGATGCTGATCAACCGAAACCTTTGCCGGCGAAATCGGGCACGATTTATTAGTGGAAAAAAAAGAAATCCGGCCCGCGGGTGATCGCGGGGAATGTAATGTTACCCCTATTCCAGGCGCGAGGACGCTCGGCGTTCTTGAAGGACGTAAAAAGGCAAAAGTTCGACACAAAGTTTGGCGTTCATGTCGTGTACACGGGCTGACAGTTAGAAAATTGGAAACCACTCCTGCCCTCGAGATCCCACCCAGCCACCCCTTCACCCATCCAAGTACGTCAATGGGATTGAAGAAGTACCAGCAAATCCACGGTCACATTTGGCTGCTGTACTGCTCCAAAATTCTTCAAAGTAATTTTCAACTGCAGTGGCGAAAGTGGCTACAAGGCATATTGAACGTTCGTTTGCAAGTTCCGGAAGTACGCTACCAAAATTGTAAATTTCCAAAAGTCGTAACTCTTACTACGTGGATAGTTTTGGGTTACGGTAAGTTCAAAGTACCAGCAGCGGGGGTTAACGCCGATGTTGGGTGCCGTCGTGCAGTGGTTGGATAGGAAAAATTGTTCTACCTTAATCGAATGTAATGAATATTGATAACACTTCAATCATAGTGGAACTGGCTGCTTGAAATATTCCGAGTAGAACATATAATGTACTGTTGTATAGGGGGAAACTCATCACCATTGTACAATTCGTTAATGCGCCCTTTCGCTCGGACCTGCCCAGACCGTATTAACATATAGTTAAGTCTCGTAATTGTATTAAGTTTTCAAATAACTGCAGATTTATTCTGTCCATTAGGGCGTACATTCAAACGGTCTTTAATGGAAGAGTTTCACATTTTCGAGAGTCATTTAAAACACTCATTTAGCGCAATCAACGCGCCGCGAAGAATAGAATTACACCGTCCACTATTCAAATGCAGGCATTTCCCCGAAAATTGACCCGCAAAACAAATTTTCAGTATTTTAGATGAGGTGTTTTTACTTCGCTTGTTCGCTTTTTCGCTTTGTTGTGCTTCCCACCGAATTTCATTGCACGACGCGAGGGCGTTTGATGTTGACGGCAACGAAAAATTCTATTTTCCCGCTGTCCGTTTTTCACCTGCTTCCTGACAAATGCGCTTACTTGCGCGAATGGGACGAAATGGGCCGAAATGGGGTGAACGTGAATGGAAATAAATTTACAAACGGTGCGCTAACGCGCCCAATTGCCCCTTTACTGCCCGGCGTGATGTGGCTACTGCAGTTTAACCGTGGTGCATTTCATTTGATTTAATGAGATGATTCCTGCCCGGTCCAGCCTTTCGAGCCGTTGTGTCGGACTTGTTGTGTGTGGCACCTCGTAGTCAATTGGCGATAACGATAACACACCGCACGAACACGCGGGGCGCGTCTGGCTCGTTAGCCAAGCGCACACGTGGCTGCGCTTGGAGGGGGTGAGGTCGTCCGCACCGAGGTCCGAGATTCGTTTGATACGCGGGAACCCAATTTGCATATATCGGTTTCAACTATTATCGCTCGTCGGCGGTATCCAAGGCGGTTTTGGGTGGTATGGAGTTAGGTTAGCTAAGCGCACTTCCGGCGAAAGCTTCCGCGCGAGGGTTGGGCGAGTACAACACCCACAAAACACCACCTCCCCATACCCGAATCCGCTTGACCTTTTGCCATCGTGACGGAAGTGGTTTTTGCTGTTGGAAGCTTTCGATTTAGCGTGCAGAAGAGCGCTGAAGTGATATTCTAAAATAACAAACCCAAATCGAATTTCGGTCACTTGTCGAACGCATAATGAGAGCATTTCGATACTGCTGCTACAGCCACCATTGGCTTCGGCGGTTTAAATCGGTGGTTTGAAATACTTCAAATATTTGTCCAATTCTTAATCGCATCAAACATTTCGGACTGGCCCGATTATTGGGCTATACCAACGCGCCAAACAGATATTCAGATTGGCCAGTATGTATGTGTGTGTGTGTGCACCTTGACATGATTGTGCGTGTGTGCGGTAGACATTGGAGGTTATTTTTTATTCTGCTTAATAATAACATTAATTGAGCGTAACAGAAGTTGGCAAACAACTTTGATGCGATTGAGTGATTCGGAAAATCGTCTAATCTTCACCCTCTTGCTAAATGGTAGATAGAGCGCACCCGTTCCCGATAATCGCCACCAACAGCGCCTTGGTCACGTATCAGCATAATGATGATTCTTCGTTATGGTACAAATAAGATAGAAAAGAACGAGGAAAAAAAATCCAATCGAGTTCCATAAATGTAGAGATTTGCTAGCGCTGTTGTGCTCCACCCACCTGGCAGACGTGGTCATGATCGTGCCTTTGTGTTTTTGCTTGCCATTTCTTATCGATTGTTGCTTTTAAGCCGACAAAAACGGCAAGCATACACACGCACACATACCAGGAAATGACCACTTCCGTGACACCGGCAGGGATAATTTTTATTTATTTTCATCGATGAAACAGCGCCAAGAAAGTGGAAAAAAATTGTTTTTCCTTCTTTGCAGTCGCTTGGCACGGGTACATTCCTACCGGTGTTCGATAAAAATGGTCAATAAACTCCATTCGTTATCGTGCGCCCAGTGTCCAACGGAGGGAAGGTCGGTCGTCTTGTGCTGGTCCTGCTTTGGATCACTCTTCGATGGGAGTTTTTTTTTATTTCGTTACGGTTGGTGTGGGCGGAAAATCAATCGCACCTCGATGTGTGTGTGTGTGTATGTGTGGTCAGCGTAGTCCCATCGACTGTTGTCCCTCCGGCGTTTTGATGAGCGCTAGGATGTGAGCAAATTCGTCTATCATCGTACCATAATTCATCCGTTCTAACGATCAACCCACCCACCCCCCTCCCCCCCTTCCCCCACAAGTGCAGTGGCCAAGTGGCCGCAAGCGGTACCATTAATTCCACCGGACAGCCAAGGAATGAAGGCGGATTTTGCCCTACCATCCTCATCGCTTCGGGTTTTGCTGGGTGGAAAACAAACAGATGTGTTTGTGGATATTTTTTCCTCCATTTCCTTTCGACGCTTAACGTGATGGTGGGCGCAAATAACCACTCCCAGTCCGAGGATTCCGTGCACCTTGGCCGTGTTCGGTGCATGCTGCTGTGGGGAGGAAAAGAAAACAGTGCACCCCTTGGAAAATGCTTTTTAATCATGGTGTGAATTTTCTGGCCACTTCCGGCCTTTGGCCAGTCGAACGGCAAACGAAAAACATTCAGGCTCAGAGAGCGCGTGCCTGCTGCCAGTCATCGCTCTTCGCATTCGATGGTCATCGTCTTCATCGATTGTACGGTTCGCATTCTATTTGATTATTCTGTCCTGCCGGTGGTCCAGATTGGCACGGATCCGTTGGCAACGGCAAAGGAAGCCTACGATGGAACTTCACAACAAAACTACCGACGAAAATAAGCAGGGCTCGTTTTCAGCTCGATAAGACTTCTTTGCTTTACCATTCGATTGTATTCCACTGGCAGGCAACATCCCTTTAGCATAGACCTCGCATAGAAAACTTTGCTTCCAAGCAGTTGAATAAACAGTTTTCGATTCGACGGAAAGTTTTCCCCAGTCCAACGACTCAGTTTCGTTTTCTTCGCGGACGTGTATCGGGTGTAAATAAAACGATTTTACCTCGAGCTCTAGGTTTTCGCACCATTGCATTGCCAAGGGCAGAGAATAAGACTGTTTCCACGCTGCAGCAGAGAAATTGATTTTCTTTGCATTGAAATCAATTTCTTTTGAATGCCTTTTGGGAAGTACTTCAAGTGTAGTTACCTTAAAGTGTGGAGAATATGATTTCTTTAATGGTTTCGTTTTTTTTTAAAAGCGTAACTTTGATAAAGTTAGTACTGTTGGAAGATGTCCAAGTACGGAACCAAAAATATGCTAGACGAGGTTAAAATGTTGTACTAAAGTATTAAAAACGCAATGCAAGAAACATTGTGTCACTTTGAATCCATTGAAGTAATGTGGAACTTTTATTTGTTGTTGGTAATTTAATAAGCCTCAATAAATACGATATGAGCAATGGATACAATGTTGCGAATTTCCTATCCACGGTTCGGAGCTTAAAGGACAGCTCGAAATGATATAAATGCACAGGCGAACCATGGTACGAAGGGCGAATAGCGATGTTTTGGGGTAGCGAATAATAATAATAAATGATAACGCCACAATCAGTGTCGCCGGCTTTGAGGTTTCGGTAATGAACTGCAAACAACCGAACGTATAATCGCCACCGGGAGTGATTCCCCTTTGTTGGTGTCCGATTGGGGTATGGTGGATTCGGCAGGTCGACCATCCCAAAAAAAAACAGGAATTGAGGTGGGTATTTGCATTAAATTATATATTTAAATTACGCAAGCCCTGCGTAATGATTAACGGAACGGATTTCAACAGGATACTTTGTATTTTGTGTTATTCGTGACATTTTTTAGACTCTCGGGAAATATATTTAAAGAAAAACTTTTTGCATTAATAAACGGTCGGCTAAGCTGTCTGGTCCATCACCCTGAACCCGTGAGCGGGAAGAATTGATACAAAGAAAATCCTCACGGAAAATCAGAGCACCTTTGGCCAACCGGAACAATCGGGCGTGAAAAGATAATGAAAAGCACAATAAAAATAAATATAAATCTTCACCATTTCCCTTCTACTCTATTGCCTTAACGGCCGCTTGCCAGCCTCGCTAGGTGACACACGACAATCAACCAGCCAACAATTGGCCAATTGCATTCGAAAAAAAAATGCAGCTTTCCCCCAAAAGGAAGCAAATCGTGTTTCTGTTTCGTCCAGTGTGGCTGGAAATGGAAAATTGTGATCGTGTTGGTTGATAATGCTGGAAAATGAGAGCGGGTTGTGGTGGTGGAAAAAATCATTTTCCTCCCATACTACCCAATTGCCGCGGGGCCATTCCATTGGAGATTCCATTCCAAACGTGTCCCTGGACGTATATTGAAATGCGGTTAAGGATAATGATTTTTGTGTGCATTTTTACCCGTGGAATGAATGCAAATTGGGGATTCTCTCTCGTTTTTTTTTTTCATTTCGTCTGTTTTGCTTTTTTTGTGTTGTGTTTGAATTTTTGAGTTATGATAATTTTATTCCGCTTTCACTCACCGAATCTGCGCGGGTGCGCTCGTTTTATGGTGCCTCAATTTCAATTAATTACAAAATCCCTCTTTACCAACAGACACACACACACACGCACATGGTGAATCAATGGTAGAGATTGGTGAAACCGAATAATCTCTTCTTGTGTCACCCTCTGCCGGACGGTGGGGACATGTTGTCCCTGGTAGATTTATCAGAATCATTACTCTTTTTTTTGTTTTGGTTTTGGTTGCCATATTTTCGTTCGTTTTTTTTTCGGTGGCTCAGTCCGTGATTCGTTCACTGGGCGTGTTGAATCATTTAAATTTCATTGCGTTTTAAATGCTTTATTATTTGCAACCACCTTTGCGAATGGTAACAGGTAAAGCTTACTGTTTCACCACTTGCTCTAGCAGTAGCAGCAGCAGCAGCCACAGTAATCATAAACATAAATCGCAACAATCCGATATGCGCCGGGAAATGGCTCACCATTCGCCAGAAGTGTGATAATAATTTATTAACGAATGCCTCGTACCGAAACGAGCCGAACTCTGGTACCCGGTGGGCCGGTGAAAAGCTTTACTTCTCACTGATTAACCACAGTTTAATGCCGTATTGTTCTGCACCGTTTAATTACATGACCGTTGAAACAAAGCAGGGGGGAGAAAAAAGGCACATTTTTGTTGTTTGACACCAAACTCGTTGGCAAGCCTAAGGCTACGCGATACAACACAACACGTACTTAATGATGCCTTTGTTAAGGTTCTGTATTTGAAACAAAAAAGCGAAAAGAAACATTGCCCCAATATGAATGATGTTTTCCAATCGGATTATACGAAAACACTGAACGCTTGCCCCAAACGAGTGGCTTAGATGCACTTTGATATTGATTAGAATCGATTGATGAATTGGTTAATTCAAAAGTCTTGTACATGTCCATGCCTCACTTTCACGAAACGGCCAGAAATTCCGAAACAAAAGGCCATCCCATCGTCGTCATGATCGTTCTCATCACCATCATCATCATCATCTTCATCGCATTGCATGCGATGAATAATGCATGAATTTGTTTGCGGGACCAAACGCACGCAAGCAAGAAATAAACTAATTTTCCATCTTTCTTTGGCCACTAAAGCCGCGTGCTGTTCGGGAATTTCGGGACGCAAAGCAAAACTCGAGCCCAAATCTCCGCTGCAGTTCTGGTCTCGCCTGCAGCCGAAAAGCTGCTGTTCTGCGAGGAATGTGCCATTCCACCACATGTGTCCACCTAGGAACGTCTCCACGAAGCGCTGGAGTAGCCAGCGCGCTCAGCCAGTAGCATACGCGTGCCACAACACTGCAACCCCCCTCCCCCCTCCCGGATCGTACCATGTTGAATAATCACCCAAACAATCGGTTTTCGTCATTCCAATAGGCAGGCTCTTCGCTTGAGCATAATCCAG
The DNA here is from genome assembly GCA_018908115.1 of Anopheles rivulorum. Taxonomy (NCBI): domain Eukaryota; kingdom Metazoa; phylum Arthropoda; class Insecta; order Diptera; family Culicidae; genus Anopheles; species Anopheles rivulorum. The sequence continues at coordinate 615,569 of STHB01000005.1, forward strand.
CATAATACATTATTCACGACCATGCCGACCATTGTTGCCCGGAGTACGTCCATCGTTCGATGTGTCGTCGTCGTAGACGTACTTCACGATGTTTTGGTGCACTGTCTGTGTGTATGTGTGTGTGTGTCTGTTGCCTTGCATTGTCCCCAAAAGAACGACGAAACATCTCACGGCCGTGGGTCGATTCAAGTAGGTGCTGCTAGGCTGGCAGGCTGGATGGTTGTAAACAACGGCCCGGTGTGGAGGGACACAAAAACATAAAATTAACCTCGGTGCCGCGGAAGAACCGAGGGGACAGCGCATGAAACCGGGCGAAAAGTGTTCGTTAGAAATAGTGCATGTACCAGTCCATTTCGTAATGGATAGCGTCGGACGATGCGTAATGTATGGATCTCGCACTAGGAGGTAATCCTTGTTCTTCTTCAATCACGCCAGCACTATGTCTTTCTTCTGCCAGTCACTCTCGCACAAAACTGCGCACGAGGAATGCCTGATGCATCGTCGACGAGCTTCAAAAGGACATTAATAATGCCTTCCCTGCCTTCGTCCAGTGCAGTCAGTCTCCTGCGGGCCTTTCAGACATTCAGCACAAGAGAAAAAGGATATTCACAACCAATTCGGTAGGAGAGAAAGGAAGGCATATTGTGGGTCTGCGCGCTTGATTATTGATTCCGGGCGCAAGGATGATCCATAACACACAATGTCCCCCATCGGGTCGGTCAGGGCAAAAATAAACGCCTCGTCGTACCACTCGTCCGCCCGTCGGATGGATGGAATAGGCTCGCCTCACAATCAGTATACACGTCAATCCCGGCCCGGGATCCCGGGAATGGGATGGCTGGGTGGGTAGCTTCCTGTAGCACCACAGTACAATGTTTGTTCTCCTTTTCTGCATCACGTACGCTGTCATTACTCATCAGTAGCCCGTCCGTGCGTCCATGCAATCAACAACTCATCATCAGTATCATCACCGATCGTCATCATCGTCAGTGCCATCATCATTAAAGGATATTGTTGCAGTTGCAGATGGCGATGATGGTGGTCCCAAGGTGCGCAGTATGGTGGGACGCGTTATTTCCTGTTCGCTCACCATTTTTCATTTCCCCGCTACCTGGGTGTTGGTTGTGTGCCGGTGGTCCTGATGGTGCATATTAATATTTATCGCTGCACTTGTAAAAGTGTCATAATCAACAATTTATTTCGAAAATTTCCTTTACACATACTTAGCACCGACCGGTGCCGCAGGACCCCTAGCGGAAGCTTTTAAGGAGCTAGAAGGAATCGTTTAAACCCATCAGGGGGAGTAAAAAAAACTAAGATAACGATCAACGGACACCGGCAACCGAGGCCTAACTCTCCTAACCGGCCACCCTTCACCCCATCCTTGGACGACCGATTGGTGATGGTCGATTGTTTGCCGTATGAAAAATGATTTTCCATACCATTACTGTGCATTGCGGACGGAAACATTTCTTCCAACCGCTGCAGGACGACGATGGTGGCTGGGAACGAAATACAGACGTTCGGCACGCAACGATACGGACGACGCCATCGATGGGAAATAAATCCTTTTTTTACCCCCGCCATCTTGAATCCACTTTGTCGTTCGAGTTCTACCATCAGTCAACTGTCAGCGTCGTAGGCAGTTTCCCCTATTTTCTCGCTGTCTTTTGTTGAAAACATTCGATGTCAGCTGGTAAAGTTGGACGTAAAGGGAATATTTTGCCGCACGAGAAAACTCAATTAATATTCTTCCATAAGCCATGGAATCCCTTTGGGATATAGGCTCAATCAATCTTTTTTTATATATTCTTGTGTGTTACTAGAAGACAAAATAGGATATTATACTTTTAGACATCCTTTAAGTACAACTCTGCTGCTAAAAGTATTTAAAAAATAGTATAAACATTGCAATTAATCAATTTTGATGATCAAATGAGGCTCGTTGCGTTTCCGGCGTGTAAAATGTTCCGCAGTTCCCGAGTTACAAAGTGCTAATCGCTTCAACACATACTTCCAACGATCTTTAACATACCCATGCTTCAAAATGTAACAATAATGCACAACTTAATGTACACTGGTGGCGTGTAAATGTTTGCGCCCCGTTACCATCGCAGCGAACCTGTGCAAACCTGGTGTGATAATTATTTCCACTACATCTCCATCATAATCTGCTCGATGGCTACTGGCGAGCTCGCTGCAAACAGTAATCCGTAGGCATAGCGCTCAGCGCTCCAAGGCTGGAAAAGCGTACATTTGCGTCCCTCCAACTTTGGTTCGGTATTTGCGCTGCTAGCTGTTTATGTATTGTGCAAATTTGTGCTGCTCATAGTAATTATGTGAATATTTGTCTAAAGTTGGGCCAATGTTCAATGTCACGCTGGCATGAAGAACAGATACGAGTGCCCGTTGTGTGGGACGATGAGTAGATGATATTTGTTTTACAAGTATCCTCTGCCATCCGAAGTTCTTCAACGAGCATCATCACACCTCGTGGCAGATAGAACGCTACACTTTCGTAAATCACCATCAGCAGCTATCCAGTCGGAATGGCATTGCAAGCCAACCACCCACGGGTGGTGCCTGCCCCTAATTGGAGGCTCGACTTGGAGGCAGACAATTTCACAGTCGCCCACGTGTGCGCACGAGAAAGGTGTACAATTTCTACAAACAGTTACATCCATTCATCACCCAATCCACTCAGTCGGTATGGTCCTTTTGGGTGCCCATCACCGTAGTCGTAGTCGACCATTTGCCGGCCCATTTGTTGCAACAATATGCGTTCGGTGCGGTGTGCCGATCGATGGTGTAATGTGTACATCGTTAGTCACCTGGCGCCTCCATCCGGTGTCGGACCGATTACGAAATCAACAAAACGGCACCGCCGTTCACAGCAGCCGAAGGAATGGTCAGGTGTACGTGATAACAAGAGCATCAAAGACACATGTGCCAAGTGCTCAAAACCCTGATGGATCTGCTGATGGGTCACGACCTGCAACCCATGAAAACAGATGGTGGCGGGTACCGACGAGGTTATGAAAAGCCAAACCTGATTAGCTGCTGTTATGAGCTCCGATTACCAAATGCAGTCCGCGTCCGTGCACCGTCGTCCCCACATCCGGCCGGTGCATCGTTGGAATAAATTAAACAACAATCAAACGTTCCCCAAGCGAGCTTTGTTCGGCTCGCAAGCCATTAGTGCAATCACTCTCGGTTTGTTTGAACGTAAATTTTCACTCGACGCTGCGCTTCTTAGGCAGCCTACAGGTATTTCCTTTCGTTGCCTACGATTTCCCCCCACTCACTCGGTGTAAGGATCGGGCTCTCTGCCTCACGCTAGCTGCTCATGCTCCCGGCCGAACGTGCATGTGTTTATGTTTGTGGAAGGTGGCCCACCCGACGGAAGGGTTGGTTTGAGTTCCGGCAAACCAAATGGGAAATGGGGAATTTTCCATGCACTACTACTATCCTGTCTGTGCATTCTGTGCTATGTTATGCTGTGGTTTTGCCATAAATAAGGCGCACCGCCGCATGCATTTGGGAATGCGCGGAGCCACTGGTAGATGCCTCCGTTGATGATGGCGATGATGCCCCCTTCTTTCTGACCATCATCACCCCCCTTTGGTCTGACGCACTTTCATACCCTTTACTTCCCTTGATTAATCCCTCCCCCCTCTTCCTCCACCTCGTATGTCGGTTCATTTACCAAAATGAAATATGAAACTTTCCAAAACATCCCAAGACTCGTGCCGCTCAGGGGTCAGGAGGAATTCATTTCGTATCAACAAAGCAGCACGAGCAAACCATCATCGTCATCGTCGCAGGGGATGCTATCGTCATCGTATGCCGCAACGCAACGACAAACTGTATTTAACAAAACCAAAACTGACCGAGTTGTAAATTTTCTGCCTCACACACCACCAGAGTGAGTGAGCGTTGTGCCGAAATATGTGGTGCACCCGGGTTTGCAATGCGATTGCATTGGTAAAGCGAGGGTTTGCGAAAACCCGTTGTGCAAAAGGGTTGTCTGCAGTCTGGGTCGGGTTCGATGGCTAAAGCACCCCCGATGGCCGGGCGAAGGGCGGCCTATACAAACATCGAGAGTAGATTATAAATGTAAATTAGAAGAAGAATGCATCCCTGTGACACGTTTGCTACAACGGGCCTTCACCCTCGCACGCACTTGTGCGCTTGGGATCACCGTTGGATCACCGTTCGTTTTCCCATGGCGATGACACACAGAGTCGACAGTGACGGTTCGCACACACAGGCACACAAGCCAGTGCAAACCAGAGTTTGGTTGAGTTTCGGCCATTTCTCAGTAGCCAGGCGTCGCCAGAGAAACAAACTACTAACCGTCCGAATGCAATTCTGCATCCCGGGGGCGGGCACGAATCACTTCACACTGGCTGCGCTTGGTTCCTTGCATCCTTTTGCAGTAGTGCTAGTTTGCTCACACAGGCACGACGCACTTTCCCGGCACATCTGGATCGTCGATGCAGCTGATGACGATATGGTGCGTTCTGTCGGGTTTGCCAACGTATCGAGCCATCTGCAGAACGTGCAGAACTGCCGACATCATATCCCACGGTGGGTCTCTTGCCTTCCGTTCCTTTTCGCTGCCATTTAATATTTAACCTTTGCTGGAACGAGCTGCCAGGTCCACGTGGGGACCCTAACCTTTTGCTCTGTCCTTCTTTCGATTGCTCCTGAGCAGGAGAGAGAGAGATAGACACCCAGAGAAGTGAGATCGGTAATTTCGTGCAAAATATATTTAATTTACCGAAAACCTCGCATCCATTCCAGTCAATGCTTGTTGCAGGTGGCCGTTTTGGGGGGGGAGTTCTGGTTTCATTTCTGCTCCCTGCACCGGAGCGGCGAATTCGCGCCACAATTGGAATCATCTAACACACCTACTACTGCCGTGCCGGATATGCACCTGGCACTGTACCAACTGTGGCACATTAGCGGATAGTTCGTGCTCGTGCAAGATCAACAACCCGCCAACAGTAAGGTTAGGCCGGCAGCTTTGGCACGAGTTTTGCCATTTAATTTGTTCACAGGGCCCGCACATCGGCCATCGGCTGTCCAGAAGGCCGCGGCTACCCTGTGCCTCTTAATGTTTCTAATGCAATAGGAATTCGTTCATTCGCCGGTCGGTCCGGTCGGGTCGTCAGATGCTGCTGCGTTATGCACCGTGCGTTACCAATATATTCTGGGCTGAACAATCATCGAAACACCCCGTCCGGTTCCGACGGCAACGCTCGCACGGTGACAAACATTAGCGAGTTGGGCCGATCTCGCTTGTCTAACTGGTTTCGGTTGCAGGTCTGCATCGTCCGATAAGGTCCGGCACGCCCTGGATGCCCAGGATGCGTTCGGATTGTTAAAGCATGCTGCCGCATACTGGCCGTTATTGCTGGTGCAGCACTGCATGCAGAAACAAGCAAACCGAACATAGTTCGCGTTGTACAGCAGCCATGATCACGATTGCCTGTGTCGTCCTTCCGTGTGTTTGCGTTTATGAGTGTTGCATTGCCCGTCGCATACACCGCAGCAGCAGCGGTGAGGCCTCATTTGGTACGGCGAGCCGCCTTCACCGGACGTTAGTGACAGTGTGGAAGAAAACAACAACCACACGAGAAAACAAAAATCCACTGCTCACTTGCTCTAAAACAAGTAGAAAGATGCGTTGATATCGTACTGTTTCCCTTGTGCCATGACAGGACATTTCGTGTGACACTTTTTCGTGCTGTTGTTTTTTTTTTGTTATTTCCCCACGCCATCCGGTGATCACGCTCGGAGCTGATGGTGCAAACATGGCACATGGCTACAAATGCAACGTTCTCCCAGCAAATAGTGGGTACAACATATTGAAGCTGGTCTGCTATCCGTCTGCTGCCCGCCTATGGCCAGCCCAAAGATGGGACGCGCTTGCATCACGCGCGCGCCTCTGATGCAAAATGCATCGCAATAATGAAAAACAAATGAAAAATCAACAAGCATCATCCTCATTTGATTTTGCTCATCCCCAATTGAAATGGGGCCTTTTATTTTGTTTTTGCTTTTGCTCAATCTATTCGACGTATCTAGGACTTTGAAGACAGCGCCGGCACCTTCCCACGGCACTTCACGAGGGTGTCTGTGTCAAATTACACACACACACACAGCCAGAGTGGAATTGTGTGTGTTTGGAACGTTGGTGAGGTTCGGTTTTGGTCTCTTCAAAGTACATGGCAACAGTAACGCCAGAGTTTACTTGCTGCACTGCACCCGGATGACACACCAAAAGCTTCTATTTTCCGGCACACACACACACACACACACGCCGATCGTTTCGTGTGGCAAAACATTAGCTCAGCGTTGTGTCGAATGGTCTCGGGTCTAATAAACACGACCCACACGACGGTGTATTTGTTGCGAGCGAGGAAAAATGTTGTTCCCTGCAAAATGAAGCGCTCCCTCTGTGGGAAAGCAAGGCAACAACAGCAGAGCCCTTTTTATTACGGATTCAACAGCATTTAAAATGGAATATTTAATCCGTAGACAAACGATGTGTATGTGCCGCTGGATGCATCGCATCTAGCCGTACCGCACTCGGGCCGACCCAACGGTGAGCTAGACGGTAGGTTGTGTTTGCATATTAGAAATCACTTACTTGCGAGAGGTCCATGGGTCGATTGAAGGTTGCCTCCCAGGATTCGTACATCCGTTTGAATGAATGCACTCGGCATCCAATGTTGCATCCATGCAGGAACTCCCTCGGCGAGACGTAAATTTGTTCCTCAAATTGCAGTTATTCATCGGACGGGGACCACACATCCGTTCCATTTGTATTTACTACCGTGCAAGCAACTTTACCGACATGGCANCGGTAGGTTGTGTTTGCATATTAGAAATCACTTACTTGCGAGAGGTCCATGGGTCGATTGAAGGTTGCCTCCCAGGATTCGTACATCCGTTTGAATGAATGCACTCGGCATCCAATGTTGCATCCATGCAGGAACTCCCTCGGCGAGACGTAAATTTGTTCCTCAAATTGCAGTTATTCATCGGACGGGGACCACACATCCGTTCCATTTGTATTTACTACCGTGCAAGCAACTTTACCGACATGGCACAGGCTCTTCGGCGATAGCGTATACCGCTGGTAGGTGTTCCCGGGTGATATGGCATCTTCAGCCCATCCGGTTCTTTGGTAGATGGTACATTCTTGATGCACCGTTTGCTTCTCGACCCATATCCGGTGCGTTTAATTTATCACATATCGTATCATAATATTCTGCGAAAACTTCCCCCGTGCGCAACCTCGCCCAAGATGCGGTGGCATGTTTAATCCCCAGGTCTCGGAACTGCATTTGCTCTCCCTTCTTTATCAATGCCTCCAAGCACATTGCTAAGCAAATGTGAAAATATGAATATGTAAATTAACAATAAATAATATATGTTTGTCTGTAAACTGGATCTTGGGCCTTGGGGGAGACTCCTAAACCAATCGCACAACAATCGCAAATATTGCATACACTTTAAAGGTGAGCTGGACAGCAGGAACATACTTTGTCCGTTTGTATTAGAAATTAATGTGCTCAGCCGTATTTTTGGTATATAAATTTTAATATTAAATATTTAAATAGCTCCTTATCTTCTGTGCAATATGTATTAATGTTAGCGTAACATTTGCCCTAAAAATGCCTATCAATACAATCTAATTATTCTATGTGAAAATCATCCATCTAAGAAAAGGTGTGAGATACACTGATAACCGGATGAGAAAAAACTCACACACACACAATGTCCGGGATTTCTTAAAGTCATTGAGGAATGGCTTAAAATGCCAACGGGTGAATATCTTTAAAAGTGACTCATCTGAAAAAATGAACAACGTGGTATAGAACGCAAAAACAAAAATTGGATCGCTTGTTTCTTCCTGCACGTGCCCTCGTTTCGGTCTGCTGCCTAACTCTGGTTCCGAATTCTCAGCAGTAACACCCTCCCATAGTCATTTGTGCGATGAGAAGTCACTTCTTGCTGAAATCGGTACGTCAAAAAATAAAAAAAACGCTGGGGCTTGCTGGGGAATTCTTAATTTTCGGCAATGAACTTCCCCTGACGCTGACTCCGCACACCATCCCCCGATAGGCGATAGGCTAGACTAACAAAGACGGTAAGACACCCACGCGCTTACCGGTGAAGAACTACGGTTTCACTTTCATCGGCGGCATTCTGCCCTGTAGAAGAAGTCAAGATTTAATTACACGCCCAATGGGAAGGGTTATTACTACTTGCTGCCTTGCTGCGTTGTTTATGGTGCTGATCAGTTGCGTACGCTTGCTTGCCAAACAGGGGCCTGCCAACGGGTCGTCGCGTTCCGCTTTGGCACAATTTGTCGACAAAAGAAATCGAATCAGTGGAGTACGGCGCCCGGTAATAGAGCGTCCAAAGGTATTGGTTGAAGGGCTGAAGACTGTTTGTTGATGCTAGACTGGGCTGATGAATCCCTCGGTATCCAAAAACAGGTCTTAAGTTTACGAGCACTAATTAACTGCACGCTTCTCGGGGTGCCAAGCGCCGGTGAATGAGTTGGAAACATGAAACATACAGAAGATCGATGAAATTTTCCACCCAAAAACAAAAGAGGGAAGCCTAATAATGAAGCGAAAATCAATCACGGGTATAATCGCTAGAAACGGGACACGTGTTTCGTATGCAGCAACTCACATGTGTGTGCTGCCCGAACCCACCGAATCCCGTCCGAAAACCCTTCTTCAAACCCCAACAGGGCCACAATTTCTTCCAATTATCCGTTGCACGGCCAGTGCGAATGCTTCGAAGCGAGAAACAGATACGATCGCTTACACTGTCCCCTTTTCTTGTCCGCACGGGAACATTGTTTACATGTTAAGCGATTTAATTGTATGCAAATTGAGCTTGAATTATGCTTTCACTGTGCGCCGAGCTATCTTCACGGCAACTCGCCCGGAAACGGTGCAGGCTAATTTCCGATGCATCTCCAAAAAACCCCCCCCTCAAACTCCCGGTATCGGTTCGATACACCACTGCCAACACCTCTGCCTTTTTGGTGGTGGTTGGACGGTTGCTAGCATCGGTTGGTGAACTGCAGCTGCATCTCCTCCCATGTCTCTGGGCGACACCGCCGAACTTTGCGACCTCGTGAGAACGAACGGGAGTGTTCCGAAGTGTTTCATTTATTCATAAACTGCAGCCCGCGAACCCGCGGACGCTTCTTGTGCAATGGCCGAATGGCTTTCCGTAGCAGATCATCCAAAAAACATGAGCACTACTCCGGCCGACGACGAACAGCACAAATGGGGGGTGTTGTTTCTGTGGTTTTGCCACCCCTTCTACTCACCACCACCGCGGTGGTGGCCCTTCGCATCGGCCCCATTAGACGAAGATGTTGGAAAAGGCGTATGTTGGGCCGATGCGCGGTACCTTAGATAATGTAGCAAAATAATCATAATTATTACTCTTGCGCCGCCCGTCCACGGGCCTCCTCCTGGCCTCTGTGGTTGGCAACGAATCGAGCAAACAGCAATCAGGGCGATCTGGGGACAGGGCAGGGCATCATGGTTGGGCCCTGGCTGACTGAATGGTTGGAAGACTCGACATGACAGGGTTCGCGTTTGCTTCGGTTTGTTGCTGTCCGTGGGGGATTGGGCTAATTATTTATATAGTCTCTAATTATTAATGCTATTGTTATGCGGGACTGGGTACCATCGTTTCGTTCCGCATTGCGCTACGCTTGGGGACGATGCGCGGACCGACGGCCATGGAGGCGGCGGCACGGTGATTGGCTGCTGTTGTTGATGGGCTCGATCTCTCCACGGCCCGGTACGGCTAGCGCTCACGTACTCATCGTCGTCCTACGTAAGCGATTGTCCATTCCTGCAGCAGCAGCATCTCGCGCGGCTAATGGCTAATCTCCACGTCCAGTCCGTGTTGATTACAGCACGCCAGAATCTTTCGTCCGGTCTGGTTCGGTTCGGTCGGATGAGTGGTGGATGGGATAAGCCACCGGCTACCGTACTTCCCGGAGCGCCATTAAACAGCTTCCAATCAGCCAGAAACGATTCAATCGATTTTGCAAATAGTTTGTGCAGCCGCTGCTTACACACGTGAGAGCTGCTCACCCTTCGCGTGTGCCTAATGAATCGTTTCCGCGCTTCAACCGATTTCCGATTCCGAGGGGCTTGCTGAATGTGGCTGAACGTAGTAGGGGCACATTAGAGGCACACACTTTTTTGTTTCTTTCTTTGTATCGCCTAACGCCACAACTCTTCAGCATAATCACACGTCGATGGCAAGACACGGATTCAATCGACACATTGTGTCAGTTGGCTGCGAGAGGGTGTACGTTAGATCCATTTAGAGTCCGGCTTTCTATCGCTTTCCAAGTGGGATAAAGCTAAACCTATTCAACGCTACCGTGCCGTGTGGAAGCTACACACTACGACTAAGTACGGGTAAGGTAACTCGAATCAAACGTACAAAAAATACTTACATATTCCATATATACCGATAAAATAGTCTGAGGGTCGACTATACCAGAAGACGACTTGCCAACAGAGGAAATAATTATGAATAATGATGATGGCCATGGTCAGTGGTAGTGGTAGAAGCACTTTTATCGTTCGCAAATCGTTTCGGTGGGCCAACCCGTGGCCCTATTGGAAGGAAAAGTGCCTTCACACTCGTGCCAGTAAGTGTTGCAAACCCTCGCAAAGAAGGTGTACAAATCGAACGGTGGAAGTCAAAGTTGATCCCGCGGATATTCGATGGGCGGATTCAATTGTGTTGTACAGCAGTTCCCCATTTGGCTGTAGCGTGGCTCTGCCACTGCTGTGGTGCTGCAGAAATGGAGGGATAATTTTTCCCGATTCGTATTTCCAGCGTGCTGAGTATCGTTAGCTCCTCTGCACCTTCGCATCGCGCTCGCTATCACTTGCACATTCCCACTATCTGCCCGAACCAACCGCGTTTGTTGCTGTCTTTTTATCGCGCTTTGCATTTATCTCTTCATCTCGTCCCCGTTTCGATGCGATGGTACGATCAGACCGTGCCGGCATATTTGGTGCCGGAAAAATAAAATTAATGCGAGATTAAGCTATGACTTCATTAATCAAATTGAATGTCGGGCATTGATGATCGTCGCGAGACAACGCGTGGAGTGTGCGTTTTCTTCCTGTTCGCTCGTGTGATTTATGGAACATTTTTATGCCCCGCCGATGTGCACGGGGGCCACACGGGTATCGTATTAATTCGTACAAACGCCCTTGGTATACAAATCGAATCGTCATTCGAAAGTGATATTGATTGTTTTCCATCATCTTGGCTGCTCGACGGACGGTTTGTATGTGTTTGGCTGCAATGGATGGCTATCGAAGCGGGCATCCGGGCCTGACACTAATCTGAAACATTTAAGCTGCAACGTTTGAGCATTATGATGCTATTAGTATCCACCTCTAAGGATGGATCAATTTTCCCGCCCCGAGGGCGTAAGCACCCATCAATTGGGACAACAAACTGCAATCGAATTACAGCAGCAGAGAGTGAGAGAGCGAGCGTATAGATGGAATCGGTTGTTTCGTTCGCATTTTTCACGTCCCATCAACATTTGCGTTGGGTATTGATTTGCGTGTTGCCATCATTTGTACTTGCTGTATTCGGGCAGGGTGTCTAAGAGCCGGTGATAAGATTAATCGTGAGTCATTTCGTGGAACAATAACGATCCGTCGTAATTTGCCTGGCTTGTAGGTTTATCTTGTTTCAAAGCAGCTTTACCGAAGTTTTTCCCGCTTTTCTCGTTGTTTTGTTGGTGTTGCTTTGTGCTGTCCACCACACCACCACCATCAAGCAACGGTCACATTCAATTATATCCGGCACATTCACATGTTTTTCTTCATTCTTCTAAATCCAGCCTAATGTCTCTATCGTCTGCCATCATCCTCATCAACAGGGCAGTTAGCTAATGTACTAACGTTCGTTTTCATTTTGGAGCTCGGTGCGTGAAGCGCTTGGTACGCAGTTCTCAGACCGCCGCCAAAATGCCGCTCCAACCGTGCGAGACCGAGCGAGTTATGTTTACGCGTGTTATCCGCTCCCGTAGTGGTGGCCGCACTTTATTGACGCAAGTCGGACACCACCAGCACCAGCACCAGCACTGCCACGCTCGTAAAAACCCACGGGGCCAAGACATCAGGGGGGGAGAAAAAAAATTGTAATGTTTAGCCGTTACAGTGAGTTTTTACCCTTCTGTTCCTCCGCCTGCTAAAACCTTTACCACAAACAACACAACAGCACAAGCACACATACAAAAAAAACACAATAACAACTCTGGACAAACGCAACGTTAAGACATTAAACAGCGCACCACCCAATGCACTTTCGGGCGTAATGCGCGTACGCCTTCCGCGGTAAAGGTGTTTACGACTGGAAGACGACAGCGGACAGGCGAAAAGAAGAAGCAAGCCACAAAAATGCCCCCCAAAGTTCGTATACTAGCGCTGCGTCTAATTGACATGCACTGGCGTGTGTTAGTCTAGGGAGTTTACGAGTGAAGTTCCCATTTTACGATTAATAAATCAGCCGATAAGCCGACCAACGAGCGTAGACGAATGGAATTTCCTGTTGGATTATTCATAACCACAAACATCGCTGCGGTATAAACGAACGGTCACAAGACTTAACTACAGTTTGCCCGTACGGTACGTTTGCCGTTGCGAAAAATGACCAACCAGACTGGAAGTGGTTCGTTCACTGCATGTTCTTATCGTATGCACTTTTACACGAAAGTTCGATCGATCGATCGATCGATTCGTCCATCGAACGTTAAGCATTCGATTATGAAAGTATACCTCGAAGCGCATTCATCTTTGCCATTTATGGTGACTCGGCCAAACATCTTTTATCGCCATCCCGCATAATGTTTCATCTTCTAACTTATGCTTTACGACGGGCTGATAATAGCAGCATCGCTCATGGCGAGCAATTAACTCATCATCGTACGATCGCGTGTCTTTTCCTCTTATCGTTTGATGAGTCAAGACCACAACAAGGTTTGATGTTTACCAAATAGATAGGATCACTTTTTGAATGCAAAAGAATAACAAGTTTAAGTGGAATTAAAAACAAAAAGCTCAAAATGTTATGTTTGCTACTCTGAATAATTTATTGAACTAGTGCGCCATAAACATGTTGTTGGCTGATGTCGACGACATCCTGCGCCAAAAGGAAAACACATCCTCATAAAGCTTCATCCTTTTTACTCGAGCATTAATTTTCGTTCGCTTTCGGTGCAAGAATCCATCCGTGGCTGGGAAATATCGCAGCAGAATGAAATGCTGGCTAATATGTATAGAACTTTCTTGATTATCGGTAGCGATTCGCCCTCTGTCCGCTACGCACCGCTGGTCCGAAATGCAGGTAGGCATCGGCGAACCTCCTTAATTATAACGGCACGAGAAGTCAACAGAATCAACAACCGGAACTACAAGCCGAACGAAAGGCGGCGGGCATACACGTTATCCGACGCACGTTCCAACGTACGGGCATGAAGTACATGGGCTCTGCATCCCAGTGCAGTGCGCCACGGAACAGGATCACAAACTCTAGAGTTTCCAATAAATTTTCCGGACCAAATTGAGTTGTACGGTAATTACGAAAGCCATTAGCGGAACCAAACCTTACGATGACTACGGAGGGATGTTACCGCTGTTAGGCTTTCCTTTAGCCGAGACGAGCCGATTCGTCGTCGTATAGTTGAGTAGCTTAGTGCTCTTCGTGCTTACATATTAGCAGATTTGCCGAGGCCTTACACGCCCAGCTGAAATGTCAAAAAACCAGCCAGTTTTGGGGCGCTACTACGTTACTTAGGTGGCTCCTTTCGGTTGGTGCAGCAAACTTGTGCTTGGATCCATCGCATACCATCGTCCCGTGAGTTGTGCAATCGATGGTAATTTATGGCCGTCGAGGAACCAACAAACTTGGCACGCCTAGACCATAGGCAACTCGTCCTTAATTTAACGAAACAGTCCCGCTGCTTGATGGATGAAAGGTTCTTTCATCGATAAATGGCGGTACGTGCAAAGTTTTAATGTCTATTTTGGGTCCCCCTTTCGCTTGGCAACAGGAAGGAATTTTGATAGAATGACGATGGAACGACGATGATAAAAAAGAAGAGAGAGAGAGAGAGAGAGAGAGAGAGCGCGTGACAGAGAGAAGACCAGCAGCAGAATGAAGGGAAGGGACCAGTAGAATCTATCAACCTGGCATCTATCTTCCAGAGGGGCAATCTTTTATCCTCTTATCGCACGCCGTCAATCTTGAACCAGTCCTTTCGCTACCTTTTTTTTGAAGGCGTTATTTCGATACCCTTTATTTTTTTCCAGTTGGCTTGTTGTAGTTTAAGTTTTCTTTTTCAATTTTCGATTTGTTTTTTAATTCCAGTTTCTTTGATGTTGAACTTTCTAGCACGCGTGGCTGAGAATGTTTTCACTTGGTACGGTTTGTCTTTTATAAACCAATTTGGGAGTATAAGTTTTATAACATCGTATGATTGGTTCTTAAAGTCGACGAGCTTTGAACATTTATAGCATCGAAAAATTAAGTTAATAATCATTAATGTGGAATTTACCTTCATATGTACTAGCTTCTTACTACAATACTTTCGTTTGTTAGCTTTCAATTATAATCTTATATTTTCATAACGTTAATAGAACTGGACGTTAGCACAAGTGATAATATCCAAAACATAGCGCTGTGTTCTTAACATGCTGGTCGTCCGAAAACGACTCAATGTACCATGCGATCAATCTTGTGGTTTGGATGGAGCATAAAATTATTATCTACAAGACCGAACTGACAAAAACAAACCTTTGACCGCACAGTGATAGTGGAAGACTCACGACCCTCCACCTTCCACCTCGTTTCACACCACTTTTGAGGAAATAGTTTACTCTGTAACGCCCATTTTCTTCGTTACTTAAGGGAGCAAGATTTATTATAAGTCTGCCGACGAGGCGACCGACGTTAGACGTTTACGAAAATAAACAAACTTCCCACAAGACGGTCAGGGGAATCGTCTTCTTGGTGGAGACAGTCGCCTTCGGCTGAGCCCGTTCAATCGAGAGCAACATATTAAACACGGCGGAAGATAGCTGGGAAGCGGTCTATGAAGAAACCGGTGTGTTGAATTTGCATTGAGCTATCGGTCAGAAAGCGTGCCCCGTTGATAAGGGTCCCGGAACAATCAGCTCACCTTGTATCCGGACTGGTCTCATCAGCAGAACGACACCGAAACACTTGGAAGAATCGTTGTGTCACATGGCTTCTTCAGACTGTCGTTCTCGGCCAAACAAGCAGAAGCTTGTTTCTTTATCTGGAAACTAAAATTTTTATTGTTCTTACTCGTTCGCCTAACCGGTATTGTTATGTGTGTCTGCGTGTAGTAACCGGTAACTGATAGGCCCTCTGTCTGTCGGTTTCGACTTCCCGCATCCGGATCAACCGTACCGGAGGCTGCTTTTCGTGTCGAGTTGTCGAGTGCGTCCAGGTCCGGCAGTATCTCAAGATAAACAAAATTTCCGGGAGCAAAGATAACTGAAGAATGTGGGGAGAGCGGGGCGAATGGGGGAAAGTGGGTGGGGGGAGGGAACGGAGAAGCGAGAGAGATCTATGGTTCTACAAGAAATTCTAAGAACGAGGCGATCGTCTCGAGGAAGTGTCGTAAAATTCGAACCACCATGCGAGTGTGAGTAGACCAATCTTTAACCGGCAATTTTGTCTTCATCTTCGCCCTGTCTGTTGGTGAACAGGCTTCTAAACAGTATCTCATTTTCAATTTCATTTCACACTGCTGAATGCAGGGGTAGAGGAATGACATGCTGGTCAAGCCTACGCCATGCTGTTCGCAACTGGAATTTGTCCATCCTGAGCTATGTGTCACGTCAAAATCCTTTTCATGTCCAGCTCCTAAACCGTGCTATTATTACAAGTTTCGAGGCAGAATTTCGTAACGTCTGATATTGTGCTGAAGAGCAGCAAGAAAAATAAGCGTGTCTGTAGTCGAAACCCGATATAAAGTTGGGAAAGCAAAACTCGACACATTATTTTTTTGGCTTTGTTTTGAAAGGCTTTCGGTCCTGTCACATGGCACCGTCACCAGAGAGCGTAGACGTCAGCTTCTTCTCCGACTTAGCAACGTCGAAGAAAAGGTATAAGAACAGAAGTTCTTGGGATTCTCTGCCGTGTGTTGAAGCGTAACCTAGATGGAAAAGAATTTTGTTCGCTTCCTTGCGTATAGTTGTTCTGGACGTAACAAGACAGCTGCAAGTGCAATATCGTTGAGCATACACTTGCGTCTTGCACCTTCGTTTGCATATTTCAGTACATTGTCTTGCCATAATCTTGATGCTGTCTTGGCATCAGATAACTGGCGGAATAACCAGCTAGACACATTGTTCATTCAAGCTTGTTCCCGCAAGTCGTTCGAAGAATTGTGAGGAATTTTTAAACAATTTTCTAATATTTTAAAGCAAGTGGGCAACTGCATGCGTGATTTAAACAACTAAACCCCCGTGATAAAGAATGGTTTCAACTAGCTTTATTGTGCAACGTGTTCTAAGCTACGCTGTCAAACCTGTTCTAGTTGAATAAAGTCGCCATGTAATCATGGACGAAACAGAGAGAGAGATCACCTTACGATTCCCATTAAATTCTACACCCACCTGCTGTTGTATGAATTCTGCATTCTTGCTCGTTTCTTATGAATTGATGTAAAGCACCCGTTCTAAAGCTTCGATCGCAAATGAGATTTTCTTAGTTCCGGTTGGACAAAAAATCCACCAACCTGTCCAATGCCCCCAGTGCCTCCTGTCAAACGCAATCGGGAATTTATTGGTTTACTTTGGTCGACCCCTGGGAATGGTGTAAATGCACACCACCAAGGCGTTTCATGCACGTGTACCAGCCTCCGCCATCGAAAGATTAATGAAAGCCAGAAACCAACCGGTCAAGCGGTAAAACTTTCCCATTTAACAACCGGGTGTACACGATGGGCGATTTCAAGTTTTCGACCAGTGTAGCTGAAGTTGCGCACAGGAACTCCAGAGCCGGGGAGCTGGGGATACTTTGTACAACTCCACTCACCCAACAAGGGGAGGCTGGTAAGGGTAACCTAGAAAAAAAAAAACACATTTTACCAACGGCAGCGGAATGCTAATCGAAAATTTTGACAACAACATCCCTCTAGCCTTGTTTCTTTTGGTGTAAACCGTTGCGTTTGTACAAGTTCTGTACAAGCGTCCCCGTGTGTAATGCGGGAGCATACACACATACATCTAAGTATTACGAGCCATTTGCATACTTTGCCCTTTAGGTGTACGGTTCCTTCCCCCAAAATGCAATACATGTGTCGGAACTCGGAGCCATACTCGGGGCCATACTCGGGGCTGTAAATCACCACCAATTCCAATACACTGGAGCAAACTTCAACAGCGCCTTGGCGTAGCCGCAATGGGTATTGGGGAGTGGGGAAGTGGAGTGAAGTTAGCACCTCAGAGCACCAGATCTCGAAACGGTGGCGCTTAATCTATGCACCCCACGGTTACAATCTCCTCGCCAACCAGCTTTGACCAAGTGCTGCAGCTGCCGGTTTCAGTAACTATTTGCAGTTCGTTATAAATTATCAGTACACAGTCGACATCGGCAGTAACCTCAAACACACACATACACACACACACACACGCACGCACACACACACACACACAAACGCTTGTTACTCCATAATTCCCGAGCAGAATTCCAATGCACGGGCTTCGCGGAAATGGCTTCGCCGCGGAACAGCAAACGTTTAGCGGCTTATTTACGATGTGTTTTGGGCAGTGTTTGCGCCTCCGCAAGCGACTGAAACGCGCAAGTTTGAAATAAATCGACCCGGCAATGCTTTGTTTATGGTTAATTTTTGTATTGCTAAATGTGCCGTAATTGTGATATTGGAAGTAATTTTTCTCATAAAGCATAACTTTTCATTTTCGTTCAATGCAACGGACTGCGAATTCCATTCACGGATTCAATTCTAATGCAAAGAACGAAGTTATCCGCCACAGAGCACAGAGTCCTCCGAATCTGGCAATCGTTCTCGCTGTTTCGTTTCTTTTGAGAAGCTCATGAAAAGCCTCTCGAGTAAGAATGGTTGTGCGATTTATTCATCAAACGAATAAAACAGGCTGCTGGGCCCAACTTCTTCTGCACTTGAAACATGCGCGAAGTGTATACCACAGCAAACGGCCCAACATGAATGAACGGATGAACATTCGCTCGCTTACGTAAGTGTCCTTTTGAAAGCTTCATAGTCGTCGGCCCGAGCTACCCAAAAGCCTCATATCCACAACGAATTCTGGGTTGGGTTTGCTGCGACCCAAAAAACCTCCCGAAAAGCCCTTACCAAAAGCCCCGGACACGCCACAATGCAACGGTTCGCCAGCAAAATAAGGAGGTTCGTCTTATCTCCATCTCATTCCACTTCGTTTTTTCGAGCAAAGGTTCGAGCTGCCCTTTTTTTGTGTTTGCTCCGTTACACCATTGAGCCATTGCTCGGTCCCACTACGGGCCATCGTTCGTTCATTTATTTTATCGTCTACACCCGGGGAACCTCGTGCTCTAGCCTTTCTAACGCCATCCATCTCGTTAGGAGAGCGGGTTAGGTTTCAGCAAAAAACCCGCAAATGTGCGCCAAGCGTACGAGAGCACATATCGCGGCATGTTGTAGTCCGTGACATGCATTCATTGCCCGGTTTCGGGTTGGGTTTTGCTGCTGCTGCTGCTGATGCCCGTGCCCATCGGATTTTCAGTTAAATCCCTTTCGCAAACCGGTCGACCTCTCTCGCGCGCCGGTTATGACCATGACTAGCCCTCCGTAGCTGCATGGCAGAACCTCCGCGCGGATTCTGTTTATGTGCGCGTCCGTCCAATACAGCCTGCCTGGGCATTGGAATTTTCTTTTCCGCTTCGTTTCCTGCTAGCTTGCAAAAATTGGGCCTCTCATTGTGGACTGCTTTTCATTTTCGAAGCTTATGTGTGTCTACGTCGCTTTCTTTGGGACCCATTTGTTTTATTTCTCTTTGTCCGTCGAGCTATTCTTCCTGACACAGCACAAACGACAACGAAAATGCGAGAAAACCCCTAGACAGCTAATTTGAAT